>OX453041.1:20645573-21054162 GCA_949699805.1 Tromatobia lineatoria | reverse complement strand
ACCTAAAGAACCTAAAGAACCTAAAGAACCTAAAGAACCTAAAGAACCTAAAGAACCTAAAGAACCTAAAGAACCTAAAGAACCTAAAGAACCTAAAGAACCTAAGAACCTAAAGAACCTAAAGAACCTAAAGAACCTAAAGAACCTAAAGAACTAAGAACCTAAAGAACCTAAAGAACCTAAAGAACCTAAAGAACCTAAAGAACCTAAAGAACCTAAAGAACCTAAAGAACCTAAAGAACCTAAAGAACCTAAAGAACCTAAAGAACCTAAAGAACCTAAAGAACCTAAAGAACCTAAAGAACCTAAAGAACCTAAAGAACCTAAAGAACCTAAAGAACCTAAAGAACCTAAAGAACCTAAAGAACCTAAAGAACCTAAAGAACCTAAAGAACCTAAAGAACCTAAAGAACCTAAAGAACCTAAAGAACCTAAAGAACCTAAAGAACCTAAAGAACCTAAAGAACCTAAAGAACCTAAAGAACCTAAAGAACCTAAAAGAACCTAAAGAACCTAAAGAACCTAAAGAACCTAAAGAACCTAAAGAACCTAAAGAACCTAAAGAACCTAAAGAACCTAAAGAACCTAAAGAACCTAAAGAACCTAAAGAACCTAAAGAACCTAAAGAACCTAAAGAACCTAAAGAACCTAAAGAACCTAAAGAACCTAAAGAACCTAAAGAACCTAAAGAACCTAAAGAACCTAAAGAACCTAAAGAACCTAAAGAACCTAAAGAACCTAAAGAACCTAAAGAACCTAAAGAACCTAAAGAACCTAAAGAACCTAAAGAACCTAAAGAACCTAAAGAACCTAAAGAACCTAAAGAACCTAAAGAACCTAAAGAACCTAAAGAACCTAAAGAACCTAAAGAACCTAAAGAACCTAAAGAACCTAAAGAACCTAAAGAACCTAAAGAACCTAAAGAACCTAAAGAACCTAAAGAACCTAAAGAACCTAAAGAACCTAAAGAACCTAAAGAACCTAAAGAACCTAAAGAACCTAAAGAACCTAAAGAACCTAAAGAACCTAAAGAACCTAAAGAACCTAAAGAACCTAAAGAACCTAAAGAACCTAAAGAACCTAAAGAACCTAAAGAACCTAAAGAACCTAAAGAACCTAAAGAACCTAAAGAACCTAAAGAACCTAAAGAACCTAAAGAACCTAAAGAACCTAAAGAACCTAAAGAACCTAAAGAACCTAAAGAACCTAAAGAACCTAAAGAACCTAAAGAACCTAAAGAACCTAAAGAACCTAAAGAACCTAAAGAACCTAAAGAACCTTGCAAGCACGAACACGCACACACACGCACATAAACATACAACCATATTTTCTAAAACACTTTTCTCGACATTTTGGACTATTCTGAGTGATCTGTAATGAACATCGCGAAAAATAAATGTTTCACAAAAACAAAGCTTTTTCTACGAGAAATCAAAAGATAAAAATATGGGAGAACCGGGTCGACCCGTTGACTTTTTGTAGTGAAGCAACAGGCAAAGGAAACAACGATTTCTGCAGGTTCTTTAGGTTATACCACGTCCGTTTAGGATGCCCTTTTACAGGCATCTGTCAGGACACCCAGAACTCCCTTAGTGTTTGATACCCTTGTCTTCCGCGTTATATATGAAACGGCGTATGTTTGGGCCACTTGTGAGAAAGTCCTTCGGTGCTTCGCCATCTGTCGGTGGAATTGTTAGGTGACCTCCGGCGGACGTTCTTTAAATAATATTCTTGAATATTCTCACAGTTCAGTGCTAGTTAAGAGTAAGTTGAGAATACCGAAGTTGCGCTTCCCGTGTTAAAAAATGTACTACCCTAACAACTATTTACTTAAGTAAAAAACCACCATCAGAAAGTTTATGAAAAATCATCGAAGAACCGCACCTCGAACCAATCGATTTTAATACGTACCACGGATAAAAAGAAGGTGGCGACCCGGCAACCCGGACTAGTCAATAATCTTGTGGCAAATATATTAATTCACATACATAACTCATAAGGTATACGTGATCAACAATCTGTGGATTAACACATTTTGAACATCAACATGCGTCTATCTCGAGGGAGAGACACCAAATACAATTCATCAATCAAACAAACTTACCTGCAAGTAAAGTTCGATCGTAATTATATGAATTGCTTCTTTCGAAGAGATAGCTCCCACCCTAATAGAGTAATCTTCATCTCCATTTTTGAAGATTTCATCATCATTGTAGCAGCAGCACTTGAGAAAAAATTAAGAACAGGGGGCCAACCACCGTCCATGGAAACGGGGCGCTCGCAAAAAGGTTTTGCTTTGAACTTGTGATATCACCGGCGTAGAACGGAGATCCCACTATATGTCTATATCTCTTCGGAAGAGGCAGTTTATTAAATTACTATAGAACTTCACTTACAGGTAAGTTCGCTCAATCGATAAATTATTTCGCTGAATCATCATCAAAAAATCTTATCATAAGTATTAGTTTCCCTGTAATAATTCTGGAAAAAAAATTTCGAGTATGTACGAGCAAAGTAATTACGAACTACACGGTCATTATATATCATTATGACGTCACAGAAAAGATATAAAATGCTTATTATCTTTGTTTTAGCCACAACACATAGAAAAAATAGGAACGAAGGAATAATAAGGATTTACTGCAAAATAAGTACCGGATATCGTGTTACAAATTCAAAGTTACAGGTGTCACTTTAACAAACATCAATTGACCTCCTCAAATCTCGCGTAATTATTCAAGAGTGATAATTTAGGGGCGTGAAAAAAACTCATAATGTACTCTTTCGGACACAAACACTCAACTAAGTTATACCGTGCGTATGGATGACCCGAAGGTGAAATTGTAGGATAAAACCCGCCTGGTACATCACTGCACGTATCCTATACAGCGAGGACCTCGTTGGGGGTTGAAAGGTCGAATAGTGGGGGAAAAGTCGCTTAAGAAGAGAAGAAGAAGACCGGAGTGCGTGTCACCCGTAGAGGCATTCGCACTTGGACTCTCATCCGCACAGGTGAGTTTCAGTAGCAGCTCCGATCGCCGATCCAAATTTTATTTATTTCAATTAAAATGTCACATTTTTTTCTACTTTATTCGTCACTGGAAAAGATTACCAACTATTGAATTTTTTTTTTCTTATCACTGCTTTTAATTTGTCACAAGATTGAGCGCAGCTTGGCTTATAGAGTAAAGTTTTATTTATTACATTTATAATTTTATATATTATAATTTTTTTCAAGTTGTTATCAGAATCTAGAACAACTTTTATCAGCTAAAAATTTTTATTCATGTAAATTGTCATCCCTTGTTTTTTTTACATATGGTTCATGCTTGAAAAGTATGCAATATTATGCATTTTCATTTATAGATCTGTGCTACCAGTTTGCTATAAAATCGAAGACAGGCTTAACATATCAAATTTTTATTTACTTCAATAACAGACACCTCTTTTGTGTCTTGACATACAGTTCGCCATATAAACAGGTTACAATGTTTCAAATAAATAGCCTCAAAACACTTGAATTAATATTTCTTTCGACAGCTTTATCTAAAAAATTAAGTCGAGTTTGGATCAAGTATTATTAAGACATATTTTTAATACTTTACTAAAATGACAAATCTGCCGCACGAGAAAGTTGCAATTAATCAACTAATTTTCTCACATCATATCAAAAACATTATGAAATTAGTCGCTTCGGAATATAAATATTTATATTTCTTTATACTGTCTGTATTTGAAAAACTAAGTCGTATTTGAATCAAGTAGTATTATTAAATATATCCATCCTTCTTCGTAATATAAAATTTGCCGCTCAAGAAAGTTGAAATTAAGTAATTAATTAATTAATTTTCCCCTCGCATTAGTGCTTGTAGTTGGAAAGTCATAACAAATCCATTACGGCCCTTCTATGTTCCAAGTTGGAGTACGAAATTACGAACGCCGTTGCAATCCCGAGTACCAGTCGCTCGAACAACTTCAGCGACATTAATCAACGTGTGTGACATTCCAGAGAAGTATAAAAAGATGGGACGTACTTGCGTGTTCTTTCTCCTGGCAGGTAAGGAAAAATTATTTTACACGTTCTTGTCCTTGTAAATGTTGAGAATATTCGGCGTGACTTCGATTGGGGATGTCCAACGCGACGACGTAAAATTTATGGAGCCAATGGCTTGTCGCTTTAGTGGAAGATCGTCCGACATATCGTAAAATAAAATTAGTATCGATAAAAAACAAGATACGTGGCTACTGGATTTTATCAGACGATGAAGATTCCGTCAAGTTACCGACAAAATTTTTTGCAGTATTATTTTCGAGCAAAAACCTCTATTCGATGCGATTCGTCAGTTTGTGCAATATACTTACTGCGTTACAACGGACATTGAATGAAATAAATTCGACTGATTGTTGGTATGAGATTTGTATACTGGTTAAATAAATTATACATACACGAACAATTTGTTTTGCTTCACTGCGTCATGGCGTAAATTTTATCAAGTCAACGACTTGGAACTTGAGTACAAGATCGTCGAGTGTATAGTGTGAAATCAACTTAGAATCGAAAAGAGGTTCTTCATTTGATGTAATTCGTCAGCTTCTGCGACACATTCGAGTTTAAATAAAATATGATAAAGTAAAAGTAACTCGGTAAAAAATAAATAATTTTAATTTATCCACTGTGTACCAATTTATGATATCAATGCTTTGTCATTTTAGTGCAAGTCCGTGGCGTGTACCGTGAAATGAATTTTTTTGCCACACAACTTTCCACCGAATTCATAGTGTTTGTGGATCTTCTGTAATTGAGGCCGCGATAGAATATAGCTCAAGTAAAGTAAAGTAAAGTCAGTTATATACTGTGACACGGTTTTCGACGCCGAGTTAACTTTGGAAATACTCTCGGAAAACCGTTCAACATAAAGGACCCAGCGATTTGGAAACCCGAATGCTGGGACCCCAAGACGATTTTAATTCGATCCTGAAGGTTCCTCAATTCGACGGGATTTAACTTATTGCGCCTCAGAGTGCTCTGACAAGAGACGAGGTATTGGGGCGTCAGAGAGGCCAATCTCGCAAATAATCTTTCCACAGCAAATGCCAAGTTAACGTATGGTAGTCGATTTATTTTGACAAATGTATTGTGAGTTCCCACTCATAAAGACAAAGTAGATTAATTTACTTCTCCGAGATAATAAAAACTATAGTGCAGAGAAAACGATGATTCGGTTAAGAAAACCCATACTGCGGAGACCCATACTCACGCAGGTAAGGAAAACCATAGCAATGAAAAATCAGCAAATACTCATATTAACGATACTCCGAGATGAAGCGTCTCGCCTCGTAGCGGCTGCAGGACTCAAGGTTATTCCAATAATAAACGAAAAATCGAATGCTTTTTTCCGATGTAACGGCACCTCACAACATTCTAGTGCTCTAATACATAGCACTGACCAACCTCGATTATTCTCGGCGATGATCACGTCCTTTACCGACAGCAATTACAATTAATTCACTGCTAATCAATACAATTGACGAATAGGACCAACTTGATTCGAAGAAATATTTGGATAAGCGAACCACCGAATAAATTAATCAAATTTTCACACTTGTTTGCTCTTACCAATTTTATTTTCTCACTATCTACTGAATATTTAATAGAAGGAGACGTGTTAAGTCAAAGCCAGGCATCATCTCCCCTAGCGCCCCCGCGACTACGTACAAAAAGTTTTGCAAAGTTATGCATTGCCGGTCGCGCATCGACAACACCTACATCAACGGCGATAAATTGTAATTACCTGATTGACATTCATTAGTGACATCGAGTTGGTTATATGCTCGGCATCTCATACATTAATGCAACATAACGTCTCACCGTAACGATATCCTTTCACGCACCCTCTCGAAATTAGTCTCTCTACTGCAAGAAAATGTCAACTTTACTTTTTCGTCGATTTGGAATTTCTCAAGAAAACCACGCCAGATTCTTCATCACCGAGTGTATATTAAGAAAAAGGTTCTCACAAAATGTCCGATTTTTTTGCTTCTTTCGTTGACAAAATAATTTTATATTATCCATTTAATTTCACCTTGAAGGAGTTTTGGATTAGTAAAGAAAATTATTTTCAAGAATTACAAGTACAGTATGACACCATTTTTTTAGAGTTAGTCAAATATTTTCTATATTCCAACCTAACATTTCCTTATTAGTGGGGGTTACTTAATGGCCCTATTAAGCCAATACCAACATTTAAAACTCATTTGTCCTTATTCAATCGATCAATTTTACACTATTAATGAGCTATTGTACCTTTCTCTACATGGATTGTACATGCATATTAATCGCTGAAAAAAAAAAACATTTTTCTTACAAAGCTTCCTGTATGCGAAATAAATTAACATTCTTTCTCATAGAAGTAGCTTTGTAAAAAAAAAACAAAAAACAATGAGGAAGCAATTTGCAACGTTCAACGTGCAGCTTTATTTTCATATAGATTTAAAAAGATGACTTGAAAAACAATGCGACCTCTTATGTACTGTTTGTTTAAACCAGTAATTATTGCAGTATACTGTGCATCCCTCTAAAATAAAAGGAATAAAAGGAATAAAAGGAATATAAAATATAAATATATGACATAAATAATTGTCTTTCGGCAGTGTGCGTCTTGTGGGCATCCGGCGCTTATATGACCTGTGACGAGTGCGGTCCGCAATGCAAGAAGAGTTGCGGACAGCGCAATTTCCTTGTGTGCTGCAACAACTATGGCGTACTGGGAAAAAGGACTCCGCATCTTGGGGGGGTGACAACCGGGGTTCAGATTAAAGACATTCCGCCTAACGAAGTAGAAGATCTGTACCTTGTCTACGACGCATAACTTGCCGTGCACCCCTAAAAATGATAATTGACATAAATATTAATTGGTATACCATAAACAAAGGAATAAAATCCTCGTGCTTTACCATACAATGAGAAATTGACTAACACTTTTCTGCCGATAGCGTGGCGGTTACAATGTACGAATTGTATGACGAATATAATATATTTTAAAGATTTCTTCTCTCGGCATTATTTGTCTTGTCTTACGTCCGAATAACAATAATAATTGGCCTGCTTTCGACCTCAGCTATGGCGAACTACTCAGAGGTACGGGCTCAACGATTCGATCGGAAATAAATTATTTTTCTCTTTGTATTCTATATTTTTATGTTTGCAATTTAATTTTTCATCATTCATTGAAATATCCTTTTTTTTTAAGGTTGACTGCATTATCAGTTTTAATGACTACACAATTATTCTTTGAAGCGATACTTGAGTTGGGAGAGTTTGAATAATTTATTCCAAGTCTTGACGTTTGAATACTCATTTATGGAAGTTGGAGGTTGACTGGGATGATTGATTTGATTTTTCTGAATCGCACTCTCGGATTTGAAGGAGTTTGGAAATCGTTAGAATGTCAAAAAGTGAACCTCGCGCGCACTATTAGAAGAAAAAAGGACTCATAAGTGTCGAGGGAGGAGTGGACTTTGAAGAAATGTCGCGGGGGTAGATTCAACAAAGTCCAAATGATAAACTAGAAAACTTTGGGTTTTCTTCTTACCACCGACTTATTCGACTTTTAACTTACGAAAATGTTAATGTAGATTTGAAAATTCAGACTGAGACTACAATTTGATTGACTGAAAGTACAAAAATTGCGTTCTCATATACTATTGCAATGGGCTTTCGGTGTTACGCAGAGTCAGGAGAGGATAGTTTCTCTAAATTCTAATTGGTTGGATAGACTAGCGTCTCCCATTTTTCAAACGCGCCTTTCTTCATCGTAAATCTAATGATAAAATGTTGGGGGTTTAAAGAGTGAAGAGTTAATCGCCTCTATTGTGGCGGGTATCGCTTTGACTGCAAGCTATAGTGGAGGGTCTCACAGCTCTCAACTAGTCGCAACTAAGTATTTGAAAATACGATGAAAAATTGAATCGTTTTCGAGAGGTCGTGTCCCATGAAATGTAATTTCACAGATAGTTTGTTCAAAAGTGGAATTTCGTTCTTCACTATTTAAATGCAGATACCGTGAAGAATTCCATGCAGATAAGGATGGACTCCTTAATGGACTAGCTGGCTGGTTATCTTCTTAGAATTAAGGTTTTTTCGTAAAGCAATAAACATCAACGATGCACTGAATTTGTACGTCGTCTGAGCTGTAATTGAATGTAAAGTGATATAGATATTCCTACAATTCACGTAATATAATCAATATAACGTTATAAATGATAATATAGGCAATTGATAAATTATCTGTTGGCAGTGTGCGTTTTGTGGACGTTCGGTGAGACCTTGTCCTGCGATCAGTGCGGACGGGAATGCATGCCAAGTTGCGGCACTCGTCAGTTCCGCGCGTGCTGCTTCAACAACTTAAAGAAGAGGGTTCCGGATCTCGGTCTTAAGCTTTGGGTTGGTCCACCCAGAGATCCGGGACATCTGCATCTTGTCTACGACGCATAGCTCTCGTCTCTCGTAGTGCAATCAGCCCAGCATCGTGACAACACTATGAAAAACAATAAACTGACATACTAAACGACGCCTATTTTAGTTTTTTTGTTACTTATTTGATTGCATCGCACATCGATACACCGCAACTGAAAACAAAACAAAAACTTATACCTTCGTAATGTAATATAATCTTTACGTTCCTCGTGCACTTTTATTACGCTTGCTTGCTGTACTTTGAGATGTAATATGTTGATTCTATCTATGGATAAATATAATCTTTGGCTGTCCTGTTGATAGACGTCTATCTGACTGTTATTAAGTATGGATTATATTACATATATAATGAATTTTCAAGATTTCTTCTCTCAGCATTTTCTATTCGAAGATATGCCTACTGTAGACCCTATCTCGCGTATTCAATTAATAATTTCGACCATCGGCATAATTACTTCCCTAGCAACTGAAGATGACGCATCAATAACACACTAACATCGAGGAATCATTTTCCGCCGTCTTTGAGGACAACTAGAACAATGGAGCTTTTTTCATTTCGGAACTTGCGTGATTCCGTGATTCCGAGTGATGACGTCAAAAAGACAGCAAAATGATGACCCAAAGAGTTTGCCGGATTTTTCGGATTTTTTCAACACGATTCTACGTAATAAAATTACAGTGTAGTCGACGAAAACTATTATTATCTGAAGGCTATCGCGTTACGCTCGGAATACGTTGATCGAACTAAAACTTGATTTTCCATGACAGGCTCTGTCGACGGATCGAGGCACAAATATTATTTAATTTTTGCGTCCGGGCATATGTCTATGTGGCCTCAAACATTTTTTTCAGTCTTATCTAAGCCATTCGTAAGCATCTAATAGACTAATTGGACAATTGATTAATCAATATTTTACTGAAATAACGACAATAATGTGAGAGTTGTTGAAACGCACGAATTACAAGTACATCAGAATATCATTGTAACATATAAAAATAATTGGCACAGGTAATTTATTAGCTCTTACTTGCACATAAGATACAAAATGTTCATTCGAAGCTTCATAATTTTCAATGTATCCACTCTCGTAGAGTTTGGATAACCTTCTTTAGTATAATCGCCTGTTTCTTAGCTCCTGAGCTGCTGTCGCATTTGTTCAATTTTAGCAACAGTTTTTGCACATTATTCTTGACTATTTTCCACTGCATTTTATCCAAACCAGGATACGATTCCAGGCTCAAGAATTTCACTACATCCTTTGTCGTCTCGAGATCGTCTACGCTCAACTCAACTTTGCTTCTCTTTTTCTTCTTATTCGTGGGGTTTTTGGCAATTGTTGGCTTCGGCTTTGCAGGAATTGCGATAACTTTATCTTCGGCCTCTGGCACGACGTATTTTGGTTTCTTTGTTACCGAAACTTTTATCGTTTGCTTCGCCAAGTCCGCAGAAAAAGTTTCGCGACTTATGCGTTCTATAAATTGAAGTAATTACATATTGAGATTTAAGAATATCGCACTTGGAAAATTGTGGTTTCTTACCGCCAATTTCCATCGGTGGCAGTGCGGACGTTTCCATTTGCATCTGTGCGAGTTTTTTTCCAACAATTATATGAAATTTAGCAGGAGGCGGCTCTTTCGTCGCATCTAAATCAATTTCTACATCCTCTTCCGCTTCTTCATTTCGCGTTATTAGGTTAAATATACTATCACCCAAGTTGTCTTTCTCAGAAATGCTGAAATGCAGATTTTTTTTTACAGAATCACAATCGAGATGTTTATTCAGAGGTTCACTAAATTTGACCAAAGAAAAGTTGCATTGTTTTTCCCTGTTTCCAATGATTAGTGTCCTCCTGAAATTAGCGGAAATTTAGTATTACTCACTTTTTAATCTCTCGATCAATCCACGGGACACGGAGCCACGTTTTAAGATCTTCGGGAAACAGATGATTCTCGGGGAGCCAGGGAATACCAACCATAGTCAATTTGTTAAGATATTTGTACATTCTGTTGTACCAATTGCAACATTTTTTCGTCAAATATCTAGACAAGAGCCTAAAATAAAATTTAACATAACAACTACTGAGGAATAATTTTGCATGTGCTTTGCCCAATCTGTGAGACAGATAAAGTTTTAGCGAGTTGACATAGAAATTTTTATAATTCATATGAGTTTGTGTAATATAGATTTTTTTCAAATTTATAATGACTATTTCCTACCAAATTCTGCTGACAACTGCATAAGCAACAATAGAAACATTCCAAGCCTGACCGAGACTGATTCTGGCTTTAAAAAAATCGCCTGCACATTGGGCAACATTTTCTATTCTGCACATAAGCTTAGCAAAGCCCTGTGTCCTTACAAGAGCGTACTGCAGCATTTGTCTTGAAGGCAAAGCCAGAGTATCGCCCTCGCATTCTGTATTGTCTCTCAGATACTTGTAGTCACTTTCCAAAGAAAGTTTCAAATAATTTAGTAGCGCCCTGTTAACTTTCTCCATGTTCTTAAGGCCTTTGTCGCTTCTCAATTTACTCTTCATTCTGTATATTAAGCGGCTCAAAAGAGCTGCTTCGGTCTGTAAAATTTTCTGCGATTCCAGTTCTAGTATAGCTCTGTTTATATCTTTAAGAAAAACTTGAGAATCTGAAAATAAAATCATTATTACAGTTGGTTATCATTAATATAGTATTTGTATTAAAATACATTGAAAATACATGTTGGATTAAATACACATGAATATTTGTATAGAAACCAAAATGATAACTACGTAATAAAAAGTATATTAATCGTTGTGTTTCTTTTTGAAAATTAATCATAGTTTTGCATACCGACGAGTATTTTGAATAAGCGTATATTTGACAAAATTGCACAAACACTTGGGAAAAAAGTATAAATGGAACTATTCGGTAATCTGTACTTGTACAATATGTTGTATGTTATAGTTTTTTTCTATTAAGATTTAAAGAGTTTCTCTCGGGTAGATACTTTTAGCATAGGCGTCTAGTGAATTCGAGAATGGTACCCGTCGGTAAGATAAATAAACTTGAAATTTAATATACATGTATTGGAAGTTTCTAGGCATAAGCTGATATATAGTAGGCTTACTACACAAGTGCAGTGTCAAATTCATTTTTGTGAAACAATAATTTTTATTATTTACTTCAAATAGACTTTCATTTTCAAAGTTTGCTTTGTTTTCATTGCAAAAGTACCTGAACTTTATATGACAATTGTATATTTAATTTAATTGACTATTTTATGTCTAAAAACTTTCAGTCTTTTCTGACGGTGTTTACAAGAATGGCATATTTGAAAAACTTACCAAACTGATGCGACGAGCATTGCCAAGAAGTTGTCGGTGGTCGATCCAGCGACAATTTATTCCACAAAGCCTCCATTTCCATTTTTCGTACGACAACAAATAACTATTGCAAATGGAATAGATTAATCAACTGAATGAAAAATATTTCATCTGTCAAAGCTTTAATTTTGTTGAATTTTCTCAACACGCGTCTTTTAGTTTATTGCCAAGTATCATGGTTAACGGTTGATTATTTATTGACTGTCAGACTGAGGATCGGTGGTTGTTTGTGCTCTGCACGTGCTCTACCAACCAAGTCAGAGCGTTCATAGAGACAAAGTTCTCATGTGGAGCTCGTGGCTCCGAAACTTTTCGACCGAAAAGGGCCGCTTCGCAGCGCTGCGCTCGACCGATGGTACTCTTCATAACGTGGAAGCAGGACATCGGTGTATCGTTAGCGTTACCGTTCTCCCGTGTTTGTTGTTACACTAGTTGTTCGTTTGAATACTCGCGCGCGCGCGCGCGCTACGACTTTAACTTCAACATTGACGGTCGATAATGGAAAAAGTGGCCGTATCCAACGTAGAGTTTGTGAATAATCACGTGTTTAATCGATTAAGCATCTCTCGAGGAAATCGTAACATTGGTAACATCGTCCGCCTCTGTTAGCCGTTCGCTCCCATACAGCGAGAGGGTCAATAATAATATTCGATACCAGTTTTTGTGGAGTCTCAATGGAGTGAATTCGTGATAATCGGTTATCTCCCGAAATGCTGGAGCATTGAAAAATGTAAATATGTCACGTCTGCACGTCAATTAGCGTTGAGCATATTTCCTTCCGTAATAACTTCACGACGAACTGCATATGCCGAATAGGTTAACGTAACTCAGTTTCATTGCGATCTCACTACATATTTTTTAGTAACATAGGTGGGTGCCCTCAAACTGCGCACTATCGGGGTTACGTCATCCAAATATTTATGCGTCTCTCGTTATTTTGATGGTTTTCGTCACTGGTACTCCTGTCTGATATTTTTCAGTTGCATATCTAATGTGACTTGTGCTAGGAAGCAAATTATTAGAGATTCCGCTTCGAGGGACGCTCCAATGCCTCATAACAAGCAGGTCTCGCTTCAGTCCTCGCTATTTTTCACTGTCTCTAGTTATTTTCTCTACTTTTGTTAATTGTTGTCAAAGTTTTTTTCAACAGACATTGTATGAGAAAATTAGTTCAGAGTACCTCGAGTTATAAGTTGCTCCAAAAACTCTCCGAAGAGGAAATTCAATATTTTAGCACTTTTGTTATTGCAATTTCAGATGTTTGGAATTTAGGTGTACAATTATGTATATATACTATAGGTAAACACAATTTTTTATCATATTCAGTATTTTTGTATATACAAATTCTGATGCAAAGACTATTTCAACAATTATCAACGATATTTTTTTAATTTCTTTATTACTTATTTAAAACCTTTTGAATATTTAATTTCTTAACTCGAGTTGTTTAGTAAAGAGAGGTTTATATTCTATCGCTGTTATAAGATACTCATTATATATTTTCCATCATTCTTGTTGATTTATTTAAGAGCTATAAATAATTGATGTCACCACCCAGTTATTCAAGATACTCATTTAAGAGAATGAGTAATATAACGCCACTGCTGCTATTGTTGCAATTTGATTAGTCTCTGAACATGCTTTTCATTGTCTGTATGCACTGCTAAAAATTACAAACTCTTATTATACATATATATATATATATAATTACCACTCTCCCTATGCAGATTCCATGGTGAAATTTCAACATAGAGAAAGTTTTCTTCTCATTTATCATATTGTTCTCCATTTTTTATCCACTAAAACACAATTTATTTTTATTCATGTTAATTTAAAAGCTATGAACATTCGGTGTTTTTTAATGTTGTCATTCGATACATTAAGCAATTTATGTTGCTCATTGTAGAATAGATGTTGGCAAGCAAATAAGGCTACAAAAATAATTTCTTTCTCATGCTTACCTCTTTGGTCACTGCGTTCCATGTCTGAAAAATGATCTTTCAAATTATTTATATGTAATATCTCCTACATAAATTAACTTTCTACCTGCTGTTTTCAAAGTAAAGCAAAATCCAAAAGTAATTGATAAAAAGAAATGATAATAAAAATAAAGCTATCATTCTATGTATATTACTTGTTCTAGAATACAAGTTTAAGAATTTGTAATGCAGCCCAATTCGATGATCTAGTGCTTTAATAAAAAGATACCGAGTAGCAACTTATACATTGCTTCCTTATTATTTTTAACTTATTGCAGAGCTACTTCGTTGAGTAACTTAGTACGTTAATCGGTGTCCGTTTCTTCTTACTGCCAACTTTGTAACAAGCTACAAATAATGAGAAAGCAATGTGCGCACAGTTCTAGTATAGGCACTTGTTGTGAATAAATTTGTAAAACCAAAGTTTAGCCAAATTTTAATTGTCAACAGAAATTGAACATGAATTTAATTCCTATTAAATAGCATTATCAATCTAGTATCACTGAATATCGTTTCCTTTCCATAGAAAATTTGTACTTGCTTAATTGCGTTTAGCAAAAGTCAATGCCATAATGTCGCTTTTCACAATATTAAAAACTACCAAAATTCACGTCTTTTACCAAGCTTGCCCAATCAATACCAACAACGTAATACTTAATTCCATTTTCATGCAAAGTTCCAACCTGGAAGCTAACAATTTATCCAAGTTAGATTCATGACAAGTTTTTTCTTTAAATTTCATACGATCTGATAGTTTAGAGCAATCTTTATGAAATGTTTACCATAAAAAGATTGTCTACTACTTTATAGTGCATTAAAATTCGAGCTGATTTATTTAAGCGGTTCATGAGTTATTGTAGTTTACATTTTGGATCCTCCATGATTATACACACACATACCTAACGACACCACCCGTGCTACCACGAATACATACATACAAACTTTTGGTTACTGATTATACACATCTTTTGTCGACGTTTTAGACTATTTTGAGTTTACTGGTGTGAAAATCTTTAAGGATTTTATAAAAAATGAAAACAGAGCAATTTCTGTGACGATAGAAAAACTAAAAAATTAGAGCTTTGTCTTTCTTTTTTGAATCCTTCATTCTTGCAATAATTTATTTGTAGATGTAAACCTGTAAATCTATGCATATATCTTGTATGTAGAGCGGTTGTTTAAAACACTCCTTAATTTTTATGATTTCAGTTGGTCCCGCATGCTGAGCACGGTATCATCGTCGCACTACGAATTATCTTGAGCACTGCAAAATCCCCGCTTTATGCAAGACTTTTTTTGCTTAATTAATAAATAAGGACCGATGGCTGCCTACATCAATCGCACAATGTCTATGATTGGAGCGGACAGCCAGTTGAGAAGTAATGATGCTAGAACTGAGAATTCTCCTCTTCAGATATTCGTCAAAGCGAAAAAGAAGATAAATGATATATTTGGCGAAATCGAAGACTATGTACAGGACACCGTTGGTTTTATGGACTGTAAGTGTCGCTTCTCCCTGAATTATTAAAACAAATATCAAATATTTATCAATTATCCGTATACCTTTCAGTATTATCCAATGCTTCTATGTTTTCCATGAAAAACAAAAAATCGTATTATTGTTAATTTTTGAATTAGCCTCAATTGGAAAATGAGGGCCACCGTTTTTTCTCATCACAAATGAAGTCAGTAAAAAAAAATTAAACTTATCCTTTTAACGAGTAATTTTCTTGTATAGCTTTGCGAGACGATCGCAATATCGTTAGTACCGAGGAAACGTCGAATATCAAAGGCTATGTGGATAAGGTTCGTGGAATACAAGACGTACTCAAGCGAGATCACATGAAAGTCGCATTTTTCGGACGAACGAGTAACGGCAAGAGTACAGTGATAAACGCAATGTTACGAGACAAAATTTTGCCCAGTGGAATCGGGCACACGACTAATTGTTTCCTACAAGTCGAGGGTTCGGAAAATGGCGAGTCGTATTTAATGACCGATGGTTCCAACGAAAAACAGTCCGTCCAATCAGTCGGCCAACTCGGTCACGCTCTTTGCAAGGAAAAACTGTGCGAAAGTCATCTTGTCCGTATTTTCTGGCCAAAGGAAAAGTGTCTCCTTCTCCGGGACGATGTTGTCTTCGTCGACAGTCCTGGCGTCGACGTTACACCCAATTTGGACGAATGGATCGATAAACATTGTCTCGACGCTGATGTCTTCGTTCTTGTCGCGAATGCAGAGTCTACTTTGATGGTCACGGTAAGAAAAAAACACTCATTTCGAGCTTTCGTTGTGAATGAAAGAGAATTCGGTAAAAATCAATGATATTAATTGATTAATAACTCCTTAGTTTGGCTGCTCGCATTATCAGAGAAAAATGTACTTTTCATTGCTTCTTCATTATATTTCCCTTTTTTACCATGCTATCTCAATAAAGAAGCATACCGATCGATTTTACCTTCCTTATAAAGGAAGCTTTGTGAAAAGCCAAATATAATGAGAAAGCAAAATGGAAGATTCTACTTTCCATCCTGTTTCATGTCGTATTGTTTTTGTTTTTAAATTGCAACATAACAAAAATGCCGATGTTCACGAAATTCTATATCTACTCCAACTGGATATCAAATCGACCTTACAGAATATTTGAGACAGTTTGCTCACAGTTAACTGGAATGAGAACGGAAGCAAGTTTTATGAAAAATTCCAAATTCTGGAGGAATAATAATTTTATTATGATTTTTTTTTTTTTTTTCTTTAGGAAAAAAACTTCTTTCATAAAGTATCGACAAAGCTATCGAAACCGAATATATTTATTCTGAACAATCGTTGGGACGCTTCGGCTTCTGAACCTGAATTCTTCGAGGAGGTAAGTAATTCAATCTATACATATTTATTTAGGATATTTATCTATCCGTGATAGTAAGGAATTTTGAAAACGGATAAGTATAATTTGTTACATTGAATTAACGAAAATGGCGATTCTTACACTTGTAAACTAAACTCAAGAAATAATTCATTCAAATAGAGAAAAATAAAGGCAAACACATTAGATTCTCGTATTTCGTATTAATACAATGAAGGATTTTGTAATTTTCGTATATCACCCCCGTAGCTGGCCAATGAGCAAAAAGAGGTACGTTTTGCGGCTAGTCCTTCCACAAATAGTGTTTTCGACGCAATTATTGTTCAATAGTTTTGTACACACGTGCTTATCGAATCGATAGCAGCACATTCATTTAAAACATCGGCCTGCACGACAATTCATGATCACATAGTGCATGGATTAATTCATCGATGTATTAAATGTTAATTTTTTTTAATACATAAGAAAATTCTGTTGTGCTCAATCATCGCTTCAAAAAATATTTATTTTTAATTTGTTGAGATAAGAGGGGTGGGCGGTAGAAATGAACGGTTTTTTTACCATAAGTTTACCGGCTTCAAATTTAATGGTGTGTCCACATCTGTAATGAAGATTATTCTGAAGAAAAAACACACACACATTATAAAATAAACTGAATGCTTGTAGGTCAGGGCACAACATCAAGAGCGAGCCGTTGATTTTCTCGCTAAAGAACTGAAGGTTTATTCGACAAAAGACGCCGAGGATCGCATCTTCTTTATATCTGCTAAGGAAACGCTCCAGGCGCGAATGCAGGAGCAACGTGGACAACCTGCACACAGTACGCACCTTATTATCTCTGACTTGTGATTGAGAGTTTTGATTACGACGCAGTAACAAAAATGTAACAAATTTTGCAGACGGTGCTTTGGCTGAAGGTTTTCAAAATCGTTACTTCGAGTTTCAAGATTTCGAGAGAAAATTCGAGGAGTGCATCTCCAAATCCGCGGTAAAAACCAAGTTCGAACAACACTCGCAGCGAGGAAGACACATAGCAAAGTACGTAAAGTAACTTTAATGTGTATTCTCTGTCATTAGCGAGGGTCAACACTGTATCATTGAAAGGTTTAATAATATAATTGACTGTTGATGCAATCAGCAATTTCATCCAAGTTTTATCCTTGTATTCCTTGATTACTGAAATATTTCTTTGATCTGCAGCGAAATCCGTCAGACTCTGGATGAAATACTTGAACGCACCCAGAAAATGCGCGCTGATCAATTAAACGTGAAAAAAGATGTTCACGATAAACTGAACTACACGGAGCAACAGTTGATGCTAGTGACGCAAGAAATGAAGGAGAAGATTCACAGAATGGTTGAGGACGTTGAGCAGAGAGTATCCAAAGCTCTCAGCGAAGAAATTCGAAGACTCGCTGTTCTTGTCGACGAATTTAGCGTTCCCTTCCATCCAGAGTCGCTCGTCCTAAATGTTTACAAGCGTGAGCTTCACACTCACGTAGAAAACGGGCTAGGTTCGTAAAAAAATTGTTATAGAAAATTTTCACGTTTTCTTTTATGACACTGTTCAGTGACTCCAATTTCAAAACTGCCTATTACGGTGACAATAGTATTCTGAGCTTTTTTTCTTTTTCTATGAATCTATTAACTTTTCGTATATGATGGTTGTCGTCGTGTTAGCATACATACTCTTATACTATATACCCGATACTCATCTGCATATGTCGCTTTTGTGACATTACTGATATTTTTAGGTTCGAATTTGCGAGCTAGACTGAGCACCGCCTTACAAATGAACATGGAGAATTCCCAGCGGGAAATGACCAACCGAATGTCAAGTCTTTTGCCGGAGAACAAAAAACAATTGACAATCGCTTTAGTACCGAGGCGTGAACCGTTCGAAATCCTTTACAGGCTCAATTGCGACAACCTTTGTGCCGATTTTCACGAGGATCTCGAGTTCCGTTTCTCCTGGGGTATCGTTGCTCTAATTAACAGGTTCGCTGGAAAACAGAGTCACAAGCTTGCGATAGCGAATTATCCACAAGAAGTAAGTGTTGGATATTGCATTCAACTATTACGATTGTATAAGAATAATTGCTTTAGGTCGAACGAATATAGAGAAACCCTAATACATCTACAATCCCTTACTATGTGTCGACAACTTGACCCATTTTTTTTGGAGCGATGTGGCATTCAATTGCATTTTTAAAAGAATTTTTCAATAATCTCAAACCAATTCAATCACCAGTTCATGAGTTTAAAGTCGAATCAGGAAGAGTTATTGTGATATTTCGAAATGCAATTCACTTCAAAGATCTGTGCAATGATAAGAGGCTATGAATAAATTGAATCTAAAGACATTTCATGGAAACAAATGTTGTGAATTTAGTTTATTCAGATACAGTATCTATATCATGAAATCTGAGCATTCAATCAGATGCAACATTGATATCAAACATTAACAGAAATTGCCTCGAAAATGAGCGCGTCTAATGCCAATTAACAAGACTTGTTATGGCCAAACTTTTGTTAAAATGTCATTACTTATCGAAATCAGTTCTGAGCCCTGATCACTAG
Source organism: Tromatobia lineatoria (assembly GCA_949699805.1). Classification (NCBI taxonomy): domain Eukaryota; kingdom Metazoa; phylum Arthropoda; class Insecta; order Hymenoptera; family Ichneumonidae; genus Tromatobia; species Tromatobia lineatoria. The sequence goes on along the minus strand of OX453041.1, from coordinate 21,034,905 downwards.
GTTGTGAGATCATACGTCAACTTGTTTGATACGTGTATTGTAATGTCAAAGGCATACGGAATAATATAATTTAGTATTCCCAAAAATATCTGATGAATAAAAATACTAGTATGTCGCATGAAAGAGTCTAGTAAAATATATGTAGATTCGCTTGGGAGGTTTCGACTTAACAGACATTGTTATAATTGTGTGTTTCAGATCCCTCAATCCCTTGTATCACCAGCAGATAGCGTAGATTCCGTTAAATTCGTAACGAGTACTGCAGGTTTTCCAACGAGAAATGATGATTGGTCTCTGGCGACGAGAATTGCGGTTGCTTCGATAACATCACAGGGCACCATGGGAGGATTGATCGTTGCAGGTTTTGTACGTGTAACACAGCGATTTTACTTTTTTTTGTTTTGTATTCCATTCAATGCCGTTCAATTCCCGTTGTTGGGATGGCAAGTGCAAAAAAAATTTCTTTAAACAATCCAATTTATATCCTGCACTGTCTCCATTCCATATTACGTATTTCTATCGGTAGATGCTTAAAACTGTGGGCTGGCGACTAATTGCTGTAACTGGCGCTGTTTATGGTGCTCTATATCTGTATGAGCGTCTCACGTGGACAAACAAAGCCAAAGAACGCGAATTCAAGAGGCAGTACGTCGATCACGCGACGAAGAAGCTCAGATTAATCGTTGACCTTACATCAGCAAATTGCAGTCATCAAGTTCAGCAGTAAGTGTTGTATTTTCTTTTCTTTTTTTTTTTACATAAGAACTGGTGAGTCGAAACTAAGGAACATATATTTTAATATTATTATTATTATTAGTATTAATTTGAGTTTATCTAGAATAACGGATTAAAATATAAAGTGAAATGAGTGAAGCTAAAAAAAAAAATTTCGGTAGAATTTTTAACTATTCGGCTCACAAAAAAGGAAAATACGAAAACACCCCGAAAACCGCGATTTTTAGAGGATAAAGTCAAATGAAATTCCCAGATATTAACAAGGACGTCGCCGGAAATTTTCGAGCAACTCTAGAAATATTTTAAACAATTCAGAGATTATGAGAAAAATATTTACACTGTATAAAGTAACGAATGAACTTTAGGTTTTTGGTGATTTATTTAAGATTATGTCCATTTGTCATTTTGCAGAGAATTGTCGAGCACCTTTGCCCGTCTTTGTCATTTAGTTGACGAAGCTACGTCGGAAATGGACACTGAATTAAAAACGATAGCAACGACGCTCCGAACACTGGAGGAAGCGGCTACGAATGCTAAAGTGTTGCGAAATAAGGCGAATTACCTGGCAAACGAGCTCGAACTCTTCGACGCGGCTTACATAAGGTCGTTGAATTGAAAAAGTAGAGATTAATGTACGTAAAAAAAATCTGTTTAGTATTCCGAGGCTTCGGGAAGTTTATTAAAACGGCGAAGACGGAAAAAAAAAAAAAATGAAAAAAAAAATGAAAACGCGATGATCGAGAACGATTCTCGTAACGACCTGCTCGTTTATGGCTACGAGTTTGGGTTAAGGGAATGTTTATATATAAAACTCTAGTCTTAATATCGAAGAAAAATATCGACTCGACTTACGCGTGTATCTCTCGCAACATAATATCATCAAAATTCGGCGGCGTTCAATAACAATATATTTCCTTTTTTTTTTTTTTTTCTTTTTTTAACGCCACAATATTTCGAAAGTTATATTTTACACCGGGAATCCCATGCGATGAATTAGCTCTCTTTCCCGCGAGATCGAAATTTGATTTATACACCACAATTTTTTATTGAAATTTATTATGTTTTCAGGCAACCGATTTTTGGGGGTTTTTTTTTTTCTTTGTTTCAAAGCTATATTATACTTGATTTCAAGGGATGGAACATGTTTAACGACACACGAGAAAGGTATTAAATGACAAAATTGAGTTATTAAATTAAAGACTATCCTGTTTCTACTTAGATCTATTATAAAGATATTAATTTTAATATATTGTAAAACGCTGCGATAGATATATATTTTATTTGCAACAAAAAGTGTATATTATTATCGAATAAATGATTCATTGTTGGAATTGGGTTTTCCACACTTTTAATATCAATGTAAGACATAAAAAAACAGCACTACAGTTATTAATTGGTTTGATTGAAATTTCAGTATTTCTCTATATCAGATATTTCATTTGAAATAAATCATCGTTAATAAACACTCTAAGAACATTGATATTTAATCATTATAATGTTAAAAAGTTATTAATAGTGTTAGTAATAAAAATAATCGTACAAAACTTTTCACGATACTTTTTTCATTTGTTTCATATCAAATGAATTAGCTGGTTTCTCTGTATGCATATTTTTTGTAAATGTAGAATTCTTCTCTTTAAGGGAAAATTTATGTAATGGAGTCACCGAATGGGCCCCGGAGCCCGAATATTTTCAAGTCCATCAATTGAAAGTTGTCGGTTTTGCGAGCGCGCGAGCCACAATGGCATCCTAATGTTATATGTATATTAGTCAGTTCGGAAGACGTTGAGCCACGTGGTGAGTTATATATTACAGTTATTTATAACAGTCATTAGGACGCTTGGTCCATTGTTGTGGGGCTTAGGTATCCCTACGCCAGCGACAAGACGACAAGACGACAAGAGGACAAGTCGCGCGGTTATAGATGGTGGGCGGCGCGCGGTGCTCGCCTGGAGCGTCAGATCGCCGACGCAGTTTTACATAATCCTATCCTATCCCAAGTCCTAAAGTTAACTTTTTACTTAACTCCGTACCAACGCAAAAATTCGTTATTTGGGTACATTTGACTGACCAGCATCTCTCAAAGTCATCATATCGCGCACTTTTTTCGGTATTAGACAGATGCAAAAAGGATTAAATAAAAAATAATTATCTTATATAATTTAGGCGGTTTTAATAATATTTAAGTTGCATAAAATTCGAAATTCGCTTATATAACAAGTGCTTAGGACGCTTATTGCTCCGAAGGTCAAATGTTGCGGTCCTGTTTTCAGTTTTTCAACAAAATTTAAATCGTTTTCTCCGTAAACACTCATCATTCCGTGGTGGATAGCGCTTCAGTCACTTATGATGTGCACCACGTTTCGTGGCCGAAACTATCTTATATAACGCTTATTCCGCGAGTGATTATCCAAGACAATTGTTTCCCCTCAATCCTTTTTATTCCATGTGGTATGACACCACAATGACTTACAGAGAGGTGCAGGTCACCCGGAAAAATTTTCGACCTCCACCCCCAAAAATTCGCGGTCAAGGTCAAACTCATATTACAATAATAACAATTTAGATAACCAAATAAATATTAATAAGGTATTCAAATAGTCACTAATAAAGGGATTATCGAGACAAGGTGATTGTCAGATAACGGTTTGATTCGTTTAATTGATGCCAAGTGAATTCGTGAATTGGGGTCTAGGTTAGGTCCGTCAGCTGAGATCACTAATTCGAGTCAGCGATTATCAGCAGAACCGAAAGCATATTGCATATAATTACACAGGAGAGATGGCAAAATTATGGAGTTATCAACGATCGAAACATTTTCGAAATTTTCATAGATCATTTTCGTTGGTAAATTACAATACAACATGAATGGTTTTCTTTATTCAGGGACAATATTGAAAAACACTTGTTTTCCAAAGGTCCCAGCTAATCTCAAGAAAGCGGAGGCTCAAAGAAATAACAAACTTGATACAATCGGACCGCCGGATGCTGTTTCGAACTTAAGACCAATAATTTTTGCGAGGAATGAAAGAGAAAGCAGAGTGGAAAAGGAATATCGGGAAGCTCGAAACATAACGCAGACATGGAATCAACGTTTTTGGACCAAACACAACACCAACTTTATTGCTGTGCGTTTGTACATTTTTTAAATTGAGATTAAACTAAACACTGTTTAATGTACTTTTTGAACTACCTTTTAGGAACGAAAAGAATTCCAGGCTGCTCTCAAGAAAAAAAGTGGTAAAGATTCAGTTACCGCGGATGAAATGTCAGTTTTCTACAAGCGTTTTCTGGACAAAAATTGGAGAACACACTTGGAATACAACGTTAGTTGGTACAAACAGAATATAAGAATTCTCATACTCGAGTTGAGAGTGAGATTATCCAAAATGAAGTTAAGATAGGCTTGAGTACGATGGTTTTATGGGTATTTATTTATCGGACCGGAAAATGTATGTTTTTTTATGAAGAAATAAAATTGACTTGAATTAGTCATTGATTCTACTGTTATTATTGCCTTGCAATTCAATGTTACTATTATTACAATTATGATTATGCATATTCCTATCATTATGAAGAATTAACTCCTATAAAAAATATAATTATAAACATTTACTCCAGAGCCCATTTCTGAAATACTATTGCATAATAATAACCTAAAGATCTTATATAAAGGTGTACAAACTTCTCGATAACTGCAAAGAGAATTTAATGTTAATAAAATTGTGAACGAAAAATGAGAGAACGGAGCCCTCATTTCTAGACAATGTTCGTTGACAATGACTGTCGAATAATAGATTAATGTTTATCTAACGGAATTAAGAAGGTTTCCAATTTCGTTATATTTGAGAAATTTATTACGAGTATATTTAGTTAGATTAGATATCTTTAGTACCAAATGTATATTTTGTAATTGTTTTTTCCGGCTTAGTTCTCTTTCTACCGGAACGCAGAGTTTCTTTGAAATATACATTAGCGATTATTGTATGAATACATTCTGCGTCATTCCGTAAGGCGTTTATTGAAAAACTGGATAGTCTATATCATTGCACTGAACTCGTAGTAATTTCTCGTACAAGATAGATGTGGTTAATCAATTCCTACCCAAATTATAGAAACTTTCGGACGAAGAATTATGTGAAAATTTAATACGATCGGCTGAGTTGATTGTGTGGGTTGATGAAATTATTGACATTCAACTCCAAGTTCAATATTTAATCATTATAAAGTCCCATAAGAATATACATATTTTTTATATAGCGGTAAAACTTTTCAAGGATGTGCGAATAGTTATCGGATCGAATCGAATGTACGACGAAAGCTCGTATTTAAAGAAATCATCGCTCAATCGAAAAATTCGAATATTCAAAAGAGCTGAAGACTGTTTTCTTCAGCGGATGAGATTGTTATGGAAGCACTTACGAGATTTCTTCTCGAAAACGTCGACCACTTGATTTTCTTGTGCAAAATGTCATTATTTAAGTTCATAAAAAAAATGGTTGATACGAAAATGGTATTTCCAAATATCCATTTTCCTTGCCTATCCAAATAAATTGTATCACTCTACTTTTGTTCGATCAATTCTCAATGATCGACTTACCGAATATTCGATTCGAATTACGAATATTTCAAGGCATAGAATATGCGATCCGTAGCTTGAATATTCACATTTGCCGAGTATTCAATTAAAAATTTCAAAAGTATTAAAATTGACGAAATATTGTAGGGAAAGTTTGAGAATTAAAAATCATCAAATCACCGCCAATGTGCCGTCACTGATGTACATGCTTAAATGTCTGTCTGGGGGCTGCTAGTGTCTATACCGACTGCGTCGGCAGTATCAAAACTTGAATAGTCAACTTCACCGAGGTCGAAGGTCTATCGATGTTATCAATTCAAAGTAAAAGAAAATTACTGTTCCATATTCTTTGATATTACTATCATCTGCAGATAAAACTTATGTTGGCAATAATAGTCGACTCCTATTGGCTCGAAAGTTGTCGACGACCAGCGGAATCTGACGTTCACTCTGGAACCAACTGAGATATTAAGATTCCGGAGCAAAAGCAGTGTCCTTGCAACAGCTGTTACAAGAGGTCTGTTCACAAACAAGCACGATATAGCCTGACATATTCCAGGTATAATATTTATAACATATAATCGACATGAAAACACACAATTCATATTATTACAATGAATATAACATACCCGATTAACGGATTATTAGTTTGTACACTTCTGCATTCCCTTGGAACAAGTCTTTTTATGAGAAAAAGAAAAAAAAATCGAAATTTTTATACCAAGACACGTATAATGGTCCCTGACGTCTAGAAAAGGGGTTTAGAATAACCTATGTATGCGTGCATTTCAACTCGTTTCGACCTGGATCTGTCCCTTGGAACTTTCGATTGGGACTCCAGAGTATCGTACATCATTGACATAACTCCAAAAAAGCACAAATTAATTTCTCATCGTGTTTTTTTTTAATTACCTACGATTTGTATGAACAAAAGATTACTACAAGACACATTTTTTTTACCTAAAAAGATTGTAAAATACCTTAAAAGTGTTTCGTTTGCAAGACCAAGTGGCCCGAGAATTTCCATCTGTTCTTTCCAGCGTTAAATAAACAATGGGAACAAGGTGTTTTGGAATTTCGTCGGATCGTAAAAATGTGTCCCTTGATTGACTTTATTCAGATAAATTCTAGATAGTAACCCTCCGTGTGTAAACTATACTTATCTATAGACGGTCTGTACACCGCGTCTTTCAGGGAACAGACGAGTTTTCAAAATGTTCTAAGCTTTCGAAAAAAACTGAAAAAATTCAGGGATACTTCTCCAAGTGTCTAATGTACACGGCCCAGAAGTTTCCAAAGTTAAAAGTTTACAAGTATTGTGAATAAAAATGAACTTCGCAATAAACAAAGATAAAATAATATTCAGCTATCTATAATTTAATGGGAATGATAAAAAAATTCCATTCTATGGAATTTTGGAAGATATCGAAAATCTAATTAATCCATTAACTTTTGCAAACTTGGAAATATCAAGCCCAAATTTAGTAGTTAACAAAATCATATTCAGTCATTATAGACATATAAAAATTATTGACAAAACGTCAATAATTTTTATTTTGTGAAATTCTTGTTTATTTAAAAAGTCAAGCTTATCGCATTAATTTTTGTAAGACTTAAAATGTCAAGCACAAATATAGTATGTACAAAAAATGATACTTAGCCGTGTTCATCTAGTTACTTAAAACAAGGATGCAAAGTACAATCTTGCCCAATGCCTTCACAATATATTACGCTTCTTACAAAGTTTCTTCTGTGAGGGATCTAGCATCGGTACGTTTGGCATTTCGAATCTCTATTCGATCTGATTTCCCGGTCGATCTCTCGGATATACAAAACGTAGCGTATTCAAAACGATGATATTCAAAAATGCGCGCGAAATAACGAATTTTGGATACGTGTTTGACATAAAACCATCTACTTGACTCAAAATTTTTTTGCAAATCGCATATCCAAAATTTGTTATATTTTTCGCATTTTTCAAAATAATAAAAAATAAAAATAAAGAAAAAATTCGTATGCATTGAAATAAATTAACTTGTTCATTTTCATTAGAAAAAAAGCTAGGTTGACTGATTGTTTGTTGAACAATTGTTCTTTTTTCACCAATTTGTCAATAACATTTTGGAATTATTATTATTATTATGCGAAATCATCATCTTTCCAGCACGTTTTATATGGATTATTCTTTCCGATTTTAATCCCATCGAAAAGTGATGGAAATTGTCTCTGAAAGCTCTTAAATCCTTAATCGTGTTTCCGTTACTATCCGCTTCTATCAGATACTTCTAGCAGGATACTTATTCCTTATAGAGGTTAGCTTTGTGAAAAGCGATAAATCATAACGAAGCAATGCGCAAAATTCTACTTTGCATTCCTTTTTACTAATTAGTTGAGAATTTTTTTCTGCCTCCAGAGACTAGTTGCTTCGGTCAAATCCCTTCACTTTTTGGAATAACGTGTGTAAACACAAAAAATAGGTGGAAAATCACAGGATCGACGGGGCTTACGGAATTTCCTAATTTCCTCCATACGTGTACGTGAATTTTTCGTAATTATGGCGGTGCAAGTATTGTCGGGTAAAGTTTTCCTAGTTGTGACTGGTGCCAGTCAGGGCATTGGCCAACAAATAGCCGTAACTTTTAGCCACCTGTTGGATAAAGAATCGCAAATCCTGTTGCTGGCCAGGAATCTCGAGGGATTGAAGACAACAGCCGCGAATCTTCCGAAATATTTGAAGGTGGATTACGAGAGCGTCGATCTCTCTGTGGCGCCTGCCTGCGTTCTCAATGGTAAGATTTTATTGTTTACCGATTAGAGTTGATCCAAACAAATATCATAAAACAGATAGAGGATACGGTAGGGCCAAAGGGGGACATCTCGGCAAATGCCATGGAAGGCTCCCTTCTTAACTAAATATACACGCAGGAAAAAAATTATGAAATCTTAATAATTGAACGTGGACGAAACCACCACTGGTGGGTGTGGCATAGGCTTTGTCATTCTCTCCCCCCAATTGAGCAGCATTTTTTTCAGCCATAACTTGGATGGGTGACCGCTTAGCCGTATACCGGCTGGCTACAACCAGCCAATGAACCAAGGGAGTATGTCTATCAGTTTTTCTGAGGCCTCGGTGCGCGGGTATACTTCAGTAAATTACTTTCGTGAATATATCGGAAAGTCAGAAGAATATACGGCGGCCGTTTGCATTTTCAATCTATACGCACAATCTAAATTACCCATGATCTCGCCGGTAGATTGAAATACTTTTTAACCGTAATATGCATTCAGGGCAATTCGATTGTTTTCAACTCAACAGAGTTTACGATTGATTATGACATTTTTTTTCGTTTTCTAACCATTTTTCAATGTACCGATATTGTCGACTGTTGTTCAATCAGGGGGCCACTGTTATGCTAATATCACAACAATGTACATGATTATCTTGCAGAATTACTACTGAAGTATTTAGGATCGGACGGTGTAAAAAAATTCGATCGAGCAGTGCTTGTGCATAATGCTGCATCAATCGGCGACGTTACAAAAACATCGTTGGACATTGATGATTTTGATGAATTGCGAAAGTACTACGATTTAAATGTCGTCGCCCCCGCTGTATTAAACAGTGTGTTTATGAAAATCTTTGACGACGAATCGAAGGTCGCCAGGCTTGTGATAAACATCTCTTCGCTCGCTGCCATCGAACCGATGCCTTATATGGCGAGTTACTGCACAGGAAAAGCTGGAAGGGAAATGTATTTTAAGGTTATTCAATAAGCTATTCAAATTATCCCGGATACATTCAATTTTCCGGCCGCTTAAAAACCGTTGTGTATTGATATTTTAGGTATTCGCACTGGAGTTTCCCCAAGTAAACGTTCTTAATTACGCGCCTGGGCCAGTTGAGACCGAGATGTTTGATACCCTCGTTAAAACTGCCGGACTTGAAGAACTCCGCACGAAATTTGCCGAAATGAGGGACAGGAATAATGTACTGACTACCAAACAAACTGTCGATCGACTGGTTCTGGTGCTGAGGGACCAGAAGTACACCTCCGGCGATCATATAGATTATTTCGATCAATTGTAATTTTACCTTTTTCCTCGTGCGATTATATACAGTTATACGATATGAGCTGGATGAACAATAATTTATACCAAACTCCAATATTTCCCACGCACATTATTATGACAAACTCAACGTAAATTGTTTTTTGCAAATTAATTATCAAATATTTTTCAATTTTCTTTGTTTCCATTTTTCAATGGAGAAGATGACCGCCGAGTTGGAGAAGTATCCGCGAAAGACGAGCAATTAGCAAAGTGAGCCAGAAAACGGTTGCAAAGCTAGAGAAGTGTGCCAGGCAGAACGGCAAGTGTTGGCTTGAGCGGAAGTTACGCGTACACGGAGAAAATAGCGAATCTTTGTCGTCTCTAAAAAACCAGGTTAGGAGTTAGAGGCGGCAAAAATGGTGGTGACATTAGGGGAGGAGTGGGTAAGGCCCGATAAGTCATCATATTGTAGTTACTGCACCAAGATAAAGCAGGCTGTAGAAAGAGGAAAATACTGGGAGAATAAGGAAATAATCAGTGGGCTGGTAAAAGAGGAGTGGGTAATATAGAAAAAGTGGGGGGAAAAAGGGTTATAGCGAATGGAAATGTAAGGCTCGCGAGAAAGAAGAGGAAAGTTTACAACACTGGTGGAATTGTGAAAGAGCGAGGAAATAAATAAAGGAAGAATGGGTAAATGGTATGGAGACCTGCGAAGGCAACGGCCAGGGGACAGACCTCGCAGAATTAACGTGGACAACTTTAAGAGGAGATCCGATAACGGAACTGTGCGAATATCTGAGAGCGTTTGAAAGAATTGATAGACCTTAAACGAACGAAAATTATAGCGGGTAGATATATATAAATAAGTAATTATTTAAAAAATAAATGATTACTATCGAAGAGAGATTTATTATATTACATTGATGGAAGAAGAAGAAAAAAAAACATCGCACGTTTTTATTTTATTAATACTGAAGGCCTCAGATCGCTTATTCACTAGGAATAATGGTTACAACCCGTAAATATTACCTGAAATTCACCATTCATAGTTTCATGGATACCACATACACATACTTTGTTCATAACATATTTTACAACATGTTTAACGTCTCATAAAAATATTTTTGGAATACATTGAGATATGGAATAGCCGATATATGTCACAACTTGTACAGAAGTTTGGGCGATGCACAATGGTGAAATCGTGACGAATTCTGAGAAACGCTTACGACAATCATGTCAAACAGTCGCTTATCAATTGTTTCTTTTTTAAATGTATACATGCGTCAAGTAAGCATCGACCAAAGGTTAAGATACACTTTCGCAATTCATTAAAGTTGGACCCTTTTCACTCGCAAAACTATAATCATGTTTCAACGGTACATAAGATGCATTCAAGACTATGTTGAAACAGTTTTGGTTTTCTGCTATACGAGGATAAGATGGATAAAGTAGAAGTGAATTTTACTAAATTTTCAAACAGCTCTGAATAAATTGGGTTAGAAGTTTTCGTGACCTTCAAGTCCTGTCCCTGCGCTAACACAAGGGCTGTCTAAAACTTTTTTAAATACCGTATGGGAACAAAGCATCAATGGAAAATACAGAGCAGCAGCACTCCCCGCGAAATTGATAGACAGGGAATACAGGGAACGACATTTTTTTTACTCAAACGTTTTCGAACCGGTCGTTTCTTCGGACGCTTTTTGGACATTTTAGGTAGTTTTCGTGGTCGCCGGGATTGCTAGGGATTGGGGAGAGTTTTCGATACCGACGAAGCGGGTGATGGGCGTAAAGAAAGATGTTGCACCATTAGCTATATGAAGGATTAAACACGTTTCAGTTACGTTTGAAGACCAGATGTTCCGGTTGACAGTAATCGTCGCCAAGTTTTATCTGATATGTCAATTCGTACATAAGTACGGTAACAATAGGTCCCAGAAGAGGCTTATGGTACATTTGCTTCAATTCAAAGCCCTTCTTGAGACAGAGCTCTCTGCCGTTGTCCGTGTACTCCGATGCAACGGTATTCACGCAACTGTAACCCTCGTTCATAGCAAATTGCACCGCAATATTTACAAGGAATGAGGCGATTCCTTTTCTTCTATAACGTTCATCGACGCAGAGTCTTTTAATCCATGCACCTTTATCAAGCCTGTAACTCTTGGAAAGAGCTATTGATCCAACTATCGTCTTTGATTGAGAAGAAACATCTACATTGCTTTCACGAAACTGCTTCTCCGACATGATTGTGTAGCGGATTTCCCTTGGATCTCTAATAGACATGTAAGGCTCAAAGACTTCGGCAACCCAGAAGCAGGAGAAGGCATTGGACATGTAAATCCTAAAAAAAAAAAAAAAAAAAAAAAAAAAAAAAAACTTCTATTTAATTCAATCTCCACTTTCTATCGTTACGTGTCTTGCAAGAAACTTCCTTTTTCTTTCAGGTTACGCAGATAGTTCTTGTAATTAGCAAGATTTGAAGACTACTTAAAAATACAGTCTGTCAATTTTTCGGGCTTGAATTCCAGAATATGCTTGTTTTTTTTCAACTTAAGGTAATGCGCTAACACCAACTAAGTCGCTGTGAGGGTAAAGGAGAAAGCACCATGGGCAATCACAGTTTAGCAAGAGAGAAGGACAAAATAATTTATAGTTTCAACAGCTTGTCAAAAATTTTTTTTCAAATAATCCAATAGGATTGAACATTGACAACATTTTTCATAATATTATCTTTCCCTTGGAAAAAACCCAAATTTATTTTTTTCTACATTGACTAAATCTTTATCTATATGCGTAGACCTCGCTTTTCGTTACTCTTCCTCTCTATTACAACAATGAAAGTTTTGGATTAAAAATAGAGAAATTACAAAATCATATGAAATTTAATTTTGTCCTGCGAAAAATGGAATAATTGAGAAAACGTATGAGTTTCTTTTTGTTTCAATTTTATTTTTTTCCCAATTTGATCAAGGTAATTCATAGTTTTCTACAATTTTAATATTTTCAGCTAAATAACAGAATTCCTTAAATATCCTTTATTGGTCCTACCATGGTCACATGGTATCAATGTTATATATGTATATATAAAAGTTCTGTCATGACTTCACGAAAATAAGCATTACTTTTTTTTATTATAAAAAAATGTATACATTAATTTATCTAAAAAAAAACTGCATTTCTCATCAGGCCCTTACATTTATCTTGCTCTCACTGATAAATCAATAAAAAATTTTATTGAAAACCCACTATAAAACAATATATTTTGAATAATTATTTTTCTATGAATTGTATTGTGCGAGATGAGTAGACTTATCCCCTATTTTCTAAAAAGATGAATTAAAAAATTTTGCGATTGTTATCGAAAGTAGGACTGTTGACAAAAAATATCTAATGTACTATTAATTTGTATAAATGAAACATACAATGGAAAACATGCATTAGAATAGAAAATTTAGAATATAAACATGGTTCAAAAATCTGGAATTAATTTTTGTTCCGTAATCTGTATGAATTGCATAGAGTGGAAACAAAGATTTTCATGAGATAACAAAAATAATATTGCGACAGCGTTATGTCTGACGAATTATCAAAGAGAGAAAATATATGGTGAAGGGGGGGGGGGGGGGGGGGGGCAATGGATCCTGTCTCATTCAGGTACTAAGAGTAAGAGCTCTAATCATTATGCTAATTTCACCTTGTGTATTTCTCTCATTTGAATCGTCTTTTCACATGCAATATAGGATCGTCACAATATTGACATGATTATAAAATAATACTTAGTTATTTAAAATAATTTAGCGTTTAACGTACCTTGGAATGTTGGATATTTCATGATTGATTTCAATGGCTTTGGCAGTGAAAGCAAAGTACGTAGATACGTATGTTATAAATATGACAATAGGTATGATCGATAGACAGACGGTAAATGGCATGCCAAAGAAAATGAACATTATAGCAGCACCTAGTATCATGAATTGAAAAGTCACTTCTTTGAACAAATTTGCAAAGAAGGCTGTGTTAACACTCGACATAACACCTTGCTTTATCATTTCGCGACAAGTTATTTCGTCGCCTGGCCGGTAGTGCCGCACCACGATTATGTGACTCATTATGATATAAATTTATGTCATTTAAAGCTAATCGAAAAGACACACAGTTTTAAATGTCTTTCGTTGCTAGGTCATTGACCGTGTGAAACAAACTGTCTCTCTAAATCACATATGGGTTATGTTTTTTAACTTGTTAATGGGAATCTCCACCATCCAATCAACAAGTACGTCAACAGTTCGAAGCTTCTTGTAAAGTCAACTAGCCTAAGCTTCGTTATCCTTACCGATAGTTGATACAAAAGATACGCAATATAATGATACAAAGAATTACGCATTTCAAGTAATAATCGTAGTCAACATCATTATAAACTACTCAAAATACTGAAGGGTTTATACATCTTTCATAAAAACATATATAAATACATAAATAAAAGGATTTATACATCTTTCGGGGAAACTGCAATCGTTGTCGAGAATTGCGATGTTGCAATGTAGTTGGAAACCGGATATTTTTTTGACAAAATTCGCCGTATTGCCGACTTTGTTTATAATATTTAACAAGAGTACAGTCGATTGAGAAGATGAACTCTTTCGCGCGTTTGCAATCGGAAGCACTACCTTCTTCTTCTTTTCATTTGCACCTGGCGATCACCACCCAAAAACGGCTTGTGCCACACGGTCTTACATACAGGTCTTGAAACGACATGAGATTTTCGTTGTCGGGGAAAGCGTCCGCTTTTTTAGGGTTTACTGCCCTAACACCGTGCGGCGCCAGCAGTTAAGGGATAGAAAAAGATGGATTACATTGTCAACTAAATTGTAATTAGCATCTTCATATATTTTTTTGTTATTGTTGCCACTAGTAGTATTAATTCTAAGGATTATTATTTTTTTAAATATAACCTTCAAAATTATTCTTAATCATACTATTCTTTAGGTTTTTAGGTCACAGTTTACGAAATTTTTTTATAATGATTATTGCATCTTCAACCAAAGTTGAAACTATCAACATGGAACACTAAGAGCAGCAGAGGTTTTTTTCTGAATTTTTCCAGCGATGCACGCTCACAGCCAGAACACACAATGGACACACACAGTTGATTGTGTGATCTCGCTTTAACCTATATTTACCTGATATTATTAGTGCGATATTTATCCTTGATATTCAACATTTTTAGTGCATAAATCATTTTGCATGTTTACTTAATAATTTATGTACAAAGTACAACAACTTAACGTAGAATTCGTGCGGTATTTGGATTTTTCCCGCTTTGTCAGGCTCGGAAATAATATTTAAAGTAATTGTGCCAAAACTCCCATGTTATTTAAATGGAAAAATGTTTGTGCTTACAGGCACCTTTTCGCGTTGCGATAGAGCTCATCAATTTTCACCGGATTTTTTCGAATTTATTTCAAACAAAATGAAGGGACGTCTCGGACAAAATCGCTCAACATCGAAATTAACGACCACCCAAGTATACAATACTATATGTATACTGTCACTAAGTAACACCATGAAATTTTGCAAAAAGAAATCTTTTTTTTATTAAAAAATTTGAATTATCGCTAAGTACATGATCAACAGAATATACATGAGGCATAACAAACCTATACTTTCAACAATTGCAATATTAAATAGGTATCGGACAATATGCAGCATAAATGTTCTCCATGTGGACGAAAGTATAGACTCGAACTCTCGTACATTACCATTCCCACAGGCCTCAACGCATCGAACCAATAAATCCGATCGCGGTATTGAGTAACGATATAATGTGTAGATACACTAGAGCGGTTAAAATAAGAGCTTTCTTTCTCGGCAGGGAAGTTGTTTCCGCCCAATAAACTAGTTTTATATTTTTTAATCTTACATTTTGAAGAATTTAGCGATACAATTACCGTCAGAATTAATGGTCCCCACCTGTGTATGGACTATCTTGGGGTAAAAAGATTGGAAAATCTAAGTTACGTACGGGATTTATGGGGGGGCATTTTAACCGGCCCAAGACACACACACACACACGCACGAACACATCATCGTAATGTTCTATAAAATTAAATGGAACAGAATCTTCAAGCACGGCTTGTGTGGTGAACAACGACAGATCTTCATTCCACACTCTATGTAAGTAGAGCCTCGAATCGTAATAAAAATAGTCCCTATGCTACAAGTTGCTCCTAACCACTCGATTGCCTTTCTCACTGGAGGAATCATTCCGTTAACCCGACAATCGGTTCTCCGCCACACACATTCTCAATAATATACATTATAAAAAACCTCTCAGGTACAAGTACGGCGAAGAGTTTTAGAATAAACGACGACGATTTTTTTCATGAATTCGGACGAATTCGCGACTTCTCCTTACAGTCTTTAGTAGTACATGCACGAATAATTTCTTGTGAAAAGTGTACGCGAGACATTGAATTATGAAAACTCAGCCTCATCGAAAAGCTCCGACGTAAGGAGCTCAATGTTTGTGTCAAAGTAACGCTGCTCTTTAGATGTCAATGATGATGACCCGTGGTTAAAACAGCAGGAACGATCGCACCAATCACAACAGCTAATATCTCTTTGAATTTAAGGCCAGACGCCGTCGCAGGTACGTTCTCTGCTGTCGGTAAATGCGAGTAATTATTGCTATTACGAGTCATCAGCTCCGGTAGGACGTGAACGGTCGCAACGTACAGAAACGTCCCTGCACTGAACAACATTGCAATGCCCGTTGCATTGACGTTGCTCAGCGTCTCCTTGCCCTCCTGCCAAAGCAAAACAAATAATGAGACGGTTATACCACCACGAATTTAATGATCGGGCCGCTTGTAACGCTCGAGTACATTTAACTGTTCCACAAACCTTTCCAATTCCGAAGTAAGTTAGCAGTGCAAGGCAAGGTGCTGATAGGGAAAATACCAGCAAGTGTCTTGCTATCCTTTTCTTTTCAACTCCCTCATGAAGCAGGAAAGATACCAAACCAAATGCAGCTGGTGCCTATTTAAAATGAGATTATGAGACGATAAATTATTATTTAGAGATTGAGTTGGATTATACTGATAAGTGAATTTGATTGAATGGAAAAATTGTTCCGTATTGATACGTCCCATGAAAAACAACGTGTCAAGAAAAACCCACGGCAAAAATTCTTGTACACCAGTTTCGGGCATCAGGACGATTTCCTTTCAAGATTACTTCCGAAGTCAAATTTCGTCAACAAAGCTTCGTAAGACTCGGTTTTAATAAAAATTCGCGCTTAAGCCAATTCTAGTCCAGACAGGAGGATTATAAAACGTCCGTAAAACAAAAATTGGTGATAAATTTTATGGTCCTCGTGATATGCAATACTGAATATGCACATAACAGTAATGAATAAAGAGCGCGTTTCTAGAGTGCCAAGTGCCCGTGTCAGAATGCAATAATTATAATAATTCATAATAACACCATTTATTTCATTTTAATCTAGAGTCTAGATTTTCTTACCTTGTGAAGCATTATCGCGAGGAATACAATGACCTCGACATCAGCTTGCGAAGTGGTAGCAGCTGCGCCTAAGGCTACTCCGTCAGCTGCTGCATGAACTACCAAGCCTAGAGTCGCCGTGACGCTCTTCTCTTTGCCTCCGCTTCTTCTCGTTGAACACTGGTCCACCAACAGCATGAAAATGAATCCTAGCACCAAGCTTATGCCTATTACACTGTGAAGTTCGTCTGAAAAACAATAACAGAATTCTATTTAAGGAAGCTTATGTGTACAAGACATTTTTTATTTTTTATTTTTCATTTTCATCGATTACAGAGAAAGCTCTGTTTTCAATCATCTTTATAACATTTTCACATCAATTTACCTTAAATGGCCTAAAACATGGTTCTAGATATTTATCAAGCATTTGACATTTTTGCAAATCCAATGCTAGGTACATTTTGCAAAATTTTGCAATGAAACCGTTTAAAAGCATGAGAAAATATTTGAGACTCATATGCAAATAGATTAATGGAAATTTTTTTTTTTTTCACTAATGATTTATCTGTATGTTTAATGTTTTTATTTTATTTTGTAACTAATGACATAATTGAAAATAGTATTCTTGGGAATAAATAACAGTCCGCTTATGGATATAATGTACCGTAACGGTCATTGATAGGTGCAGGGGGGGGGGGGAGAAAAAATTAGTCGAGTTAAGATAAATGTTGGAGGTACAAACTGTGCGCTGTGTCGGATATCCCACCAGTGGGCCCACTGAACAGCGCCCTTATACCCTCTGGAATAATAACTGCAAGTGCAGTGCCTACAAGAAGGCCAGCACCCAACACGGAAACCAATTGCAGTTTGTCCTGAAAATTAATAGCTCGTTAGAGGTTTTCTCGATTGTTATAACATGATATTAATTGAACGTTAATTCACCTCAGACAAGTTCATAACAAGTGGCAAATATCCGGCGAGATAAGAGCCCACCAACATAACGAGCGCCAGCATCCACAGCACCGTCGTCTCCTCCATCGCTTACAATATGTATATTCGTTAAACGTATAACAATAAAGGGTAGCGTATTGTTGCGACAAAAAGATGAATCGTTATGACGAAAAGGTACAGTTCCGGATTGAGACTGTTTACACGTTTACCGCATGCCAAGATGTTTCCTACATGGGTAACTCGCACTCGCACTGCTGCTTTCCGTCTACGTCGACATTTTCGCACTACCGAATGCGGCACACATGAGGAGAGAGGGATTTTTGACACTTGTCAGCTGAACGCGGCCTAGTTCAATGCAACGACGAGGAACGTCTCCACCGCCGAGAAACTTTCTAACACTTACTTAACTGGTACTTATTGTCTTTTCAACTTATTGTCTTTTCAATTTAAATGATCTTTTATTTAATATATCATTCGAATTTTTCAAATCAAATATAAGTTATTTTAATTCGTTGAAAATATATATTATATATAATGCTTCTATAACTACTCAATTAATCATTTTTATGCTGCTCTTACGAAAAAGTTATCCGAGTGCCGGTTACATATGTCCGCCGAAATGTTATATCTGTACGAAAGTTAACTTTAGGACATGGGATAACTTACAGATGACATTTCAGCGAACTTGTGTATCCCATTCGGATAACTTTTCCATAACAACACAAAAAATGTTTCATGAAAAACTCACATAAAACATTTTATTTAAAATATTCAAAAGTATCATTTTTATATCAAACCAAATTTCATAAAATCAGGTACGCGCTTGAAAAAGTGTCTATGCGAAAACTGGGCACTTTTTTTTTGTGTACCATTTTCATTTATAAATAACAACTCAAACAATTTCCAAGCACTAAAGCTATGATAATAAGAACAAATAATAAGAAAATGTATTTGTAATATACTATTATTTTCCAAGGTCTGCGGAATATCGTTTTCTCCGAGTGGAACAAAGAATCAATGAAAACGTTGTTGAACACTTTTCACGAATGTAGTGGTGATTCACCTTGATTGAAAAACCTCCAGCAGCAAAAAAGCGGTAATAATATAGCAATCAAAGGATTGAGATAGATTTTGTTTCCGGAATGGCAGGGGTTTTGTAAGAATAAGATAGACACCCGAAATATAGAACATTTGTATTTACGTTTCCTTCTCCCATCTCTTTTCATATAAATCGACAGACTTAAGTATACCATTGAGTTTGACAGTAGTGTGATATTATATATTTATGAAACAAGAAAATTAATTTACTTTTTTTTTAATTTCATTACTAAGAATAAACGTACGTGTGTCTTCTCCTTCTCGCGTCTGTGTATATGTGTCGTATCCGTTTATACATTTATGTTCTTGATGATATACAGTAATTCGCAAGTGTGCAGTATTAGCAGCAGCAGCAGCAGCAGCAGCAGCAAGCACGCGTACTGCCTCTTCACACGAGTTCCATTTTCCAATACATTCATTTTTCCTCTAGTTTTGGTATATCGCTAACGTATCTCGTTTTATTCAATTTCTCTTGGTGGTTTTTATCATTATTGCCAGTAGAAAGTATAGTAAATGCGTAAATGGCGTTCCCGCTAAGAGATTGTTTCATCGTTTTTTTTTTTTCACTCAATATACATGCTCGCTATTAATATAATAGGCCGTGAAAAATGTTTATCGGTTCATAGTGCAAGCTCCTTTCGTTCGTGTGTTTTGCGCTGTATATGAAAATTTGCTTGAATAATCGTGGGTCCGTTGCAGTAAGTAGAAAACAATCTTGTAACAAAGATTGTTTTCTACTTTTTTCGCATGGTCACTTAAGGCTGTTTGATCCGCTGGCTTTTCGTCCGATTTTACTTTTTTTTTTTTTTCCTCTCTTTTTCTTAGTCTTACAGTAACGCGGAACTCCAGCATATCGAGTCATCAACTTAGAACTACGCTCTCTAGTACAGTGTTTCCGTGCATAAAAATTCATCTTTCCGTTCTCATTCACGGGAGACTGTCAAACGACCAACTTACAACATCCTACACAGGACATGACTTTATAGGACACTTGATCGTTATCAGAAAAGGCGTACCGTCGACATATTAGATAAACTGAAGATGTCTCGGGCTAACGACAGTAATCGGGATGAAATTCAAATGAGAAAGTTTCTCGGAATCTCTGGAGTATTGTGCGAAAATACCATCATTTTCCGTGGATATACACGAATAAAACTCTGGAAAATCGTCACGCTTGTGCATAATACGCTCTCTAACAAACATTTTAACTGCACGATACGTCAGCTAGCAGGGGTTTTTTTTTCTCTTCAGATTCTTGAGCATATTCATTGTTTCTCTGCAGTTTGGAAGCCATTTTCTAACTACAGTGTTCAAATTATTTGGAAAGTAAATATACTTTCATAAGTCATTGATAAATAAAATTGTATTAATTTAGTACCTAATACAATATTAAAGAACATGTATGTTTTCGATACCCCGTTTTTCAATATCTTTAAAATAATGTACATTTTGATCCGGCACACAACGAGTTATTACAAGTATATAAATCTGCACAATGGTAATTGTCGTAATTCAAGGAACGGCGAGAGTATACGTGGTGAAGATTATTTCGTGAATGGAAATATATCCAACTTTTTTTTAAAAATGGTTTATTCATATCATATTGGTAATGTATGTATCAGCGAACTCAGACTTTTCCATTCAAGAAAGTGTAGTTATTTCTTTCATAAAAAAAACTGGTATGCTTAAAAAATTGTATTTGCAGAACTCAACTTACCAGATCTCTGTAGAAAAAGAGAAGGTATAAAAAGTGGACTAAAAAGTCTAAGCGAAGTATTAAAAACTCACCAAACATATTGTGGAGTTACAATCCAACTCGAAACCATGAATACACAAGTGTCTGCTGTTTAAAATACTACCTACATGAAATAAAATTTACAAATTCTTAAAAACGACGTATCTATTTTGATAAGGACGATACAATCGATTCTGCATTCGAAGTATATTCTCATTACAATTCAAATTGTTTCATAGAGTATAACAATAAATTCATTTATTATTTTACGCCAGTAATTCCGTATTTATTTTCACGGCCTCTTACGAAAAGGGTTATTTTCTTAAGCAATGAGAAAACCCATCAGTACTAGGAATGATCGAGCTACGAGAGTCACAAGTTTTATGACAATTGACGATTATTCGAAAGATTCAAAAGTAAAGCGCCATCCGTAATAGTAATTTAAAAGCGTGATTGAAAGATAGATAGATAGAGAGAGCGAGCGAGCGAGCGAGAAAGAGAGAGAGAGAGAGAGAGAGAGAGAGAGAGAGAGAGAGAGAGTTCATAAAGTAGCGTCTCATCGTTTTTATTCTCATCTGAATTTTTCTTCATTATTTTTTCATTTCCAAAATATACTGTATACAATATTTAACTTTACTTATAGAATATATACAGTCATGTTTTGACGAGCACGCACTAAATTATGTCGTGTGGATGGACGACGTGAATTTGAGCAGTGCGCGACAGTCTACCTCGTATGCCTTGTGTAAGAGTTACACTATTTCTGAAGTGTATTAGGTAATTTGTCCCGTTTTACCAGTCGTTCGGTGCTCTACCGATGTTCCAGTCGATCCATTCGCGCGCTCTTTTCCTTCGATCAGGTGCAATTTCATTTTCGATTCTCTGGTTAAGCACGGAGGTACTCATCGACCGATAGACTCGAATTCTTTAAGAGAACACTAATAGAATTAGGTGTTCTCCTACTTTTCCACGCGCAACTTCGCCTTGTAAATATGTACACTTTTTTTTGTGGATTAATAATAATTAATGGTTACGATACTTAATATTGGGCTCGCTTAAGGACGATGGCGATCAATGGCGATCGAGGGGGCTAATCTGCGTAGACAATGAACTGCTGATTATCGACATCCGCCACCTCCACTTGTACAAATTGGGGCTGTTGAAGTTGAATCTGAGATACTTGTCTTCCAATAGCGTTACGCGACCTGAAACGGACAACAATTTTTTATCAAATTTATCGGTTGATTAATTTGAACTTGAGAATGTACACTCTGGCAAAAGTCTAATTTAATGAGAATTCAAATTCCTAACGATCTGACTAAAGTTTGAGAAAATATTAATTAACGGCATTATACTAACACAGATTTTAAATAATAATCACACGTTTAAGTTCCTGATAAATAACGAAATAAAGCATGATTTAACAAACTTTGAGAAAACGTTCTTTGCTGCTAACGAAATTCATTCTCAGGCTCGATAATTTTTTCTAAAACATTTCTACCAATGATGTTTGATATCTTTTACTGAAAAAAACTTTATCTACCATATTATAAGTGTTTCAATATTTGTCTCATAACAAAATGAAATGTTCCAAAAGTTTGTAAAACTATTGTTTTAACTAACTTTGCAATAATTCTTTGACATGATTAGTACTAAAAATAAATGCTTTTAGGATTGGTCAATTTTTTTTCTTCAGTTCACTTGTTCCGGACTCACTACGGATTATACAAATCACTAAAAGAAACTATTAATCTTATTGTTATCGAAAAAGGTGAATATGAAAAAATGTAAATAAAGTGATGGATATTTGTGAACTTACTTTGCCTTAGCGTGCGTCAATATGTGTGATTTTAAGTTGGTTGACTGCGCAAACTTTTTGCTACATCCGTCGAACGGGCAGACGTACGGTCTGTCGCCGGTGTGGATTCTTACGTGAGTTCTTAGATTAAAATCGAGGCTAAATCTCTTCCCGCAGCCTTCGAAGGTACATTGGAAGGGCTTTTCGCCCGTGTGAACGAGCTGGTGCCTCTTAAGTTTCGAACTCTCGACGAAAGCCTTCCCGCATTCCGCGCAAACGTGCACACGGGGCCCGTGAGTGTGAAGGTGTTTGCGCATCGCGCTGTTGTCCCGGAACATCTTTGTACAACCTTTATGCGGACAAGCAATGGTACGCTCAACGCCATCCATTACCGGTGGCTTGCGCACTTTCAATTTGTGCCCGGGCCGCGCGAATTCAGCAAGTTGCTTCGGATCCGAAAGATCGAGTCCTGGCATTCCATCCGAAACCGAACTTCCAGAGTGGTTAAATTTTCCCGACGATTTTCCAGTCATGTACTCCGTGTAGTCCGGATCCGGTTCTGGATTTGAACCCTCATCTGAAATGTTTTATCCTATCATTTAGGTACTATCAAATTATTTTATATCAAAAGATTATCATCAAAGAGTTATTCTTATTACCACAAAGATTAGGGACGTTAAAAAGTAATTGAATTATTTTTAACAACCAGAACTTGTAAACATCAATGTAACGTGTTCCATTTATGTCCGCTTAAGTATATATATCGATGATTCCACTTTTTTTTTTTTTTTTTTTTTTTTTTTTTTTTTTTTTTTTTTTTTTTTTTTTTTTTCTTTCAACAAAATTCCACAAATTCCGGTTTAGTTACTGTAAAACCAATTTTCAATACGATAAAATAAAAGTCAGATGAGCTATAAGAATTTTCTATTTTGCATTTAAACGGCTCCATCTTGAAAAAAATTTCATCGCACATTTATGAAAAAGGGAAATGTGTGGAATTTTTTGGTCTGAAAAGAAAATAATACCACACTTTATATGACACATCTTTCATTTTACTGGAGGTAACGCTACTTTTTGGCCAAATCAATTTTCTCGAGTTCTGCATATGCATAATGAATGGTAAGGTATTTACAACAAGGAAAACCAATTTGTTTGAATTAAAAGAAAGAAAGAAAAAAAGAAAGAAGAAAGAAAAAATTGATTGCTGCATTTTGGTGGAATTCTTCATATGTAATTATTGTCTAACGAGATGCATTCATTTTGCATATATATATATAGATTTGCTAGTGTATATGAATAATAATTTAACATGTATTAAATAAAAAAATTCTTGTTCTCGTAACGGACCCTCGATAGCCCGTGGATATATTTTACTGCTCAAACTGCATCGGTGATGCCACGCTTGACAATAGGACCAAGCGCCACTTTAACGGAGACACTTCTTTTGGCCCGCGAACTATGACGTTCGCTCCTTCGACGTATCATCTTGATTTATATTATTGTTAGAACCAGAAGTATCGATATATTCAAACATCCTACCAGGCGCATTCTATTTGAAGAAAAAAGTAGCGAATAATTTTTAGCATATTCAAATAAAGTACTGAATAGTATAAGATAAGTATTTGGATGTGTGTTTATTTGCATGTCTTGCCTAGGTGTGGGTCCCAATAGACTTTGGCTAATATCTGTTTTGATACAGATGAGTTGAAATATTATTCGAAAACGTAATTATAACAACATAAGTTTTTTGGAAACCTGTATTTTTGCCGAAAATATTTCCTATTTAAACAGCTATGCGAATTTATATGCAAGCAACGCGCGAGATTACGATTTTAAACTGTTGAAAAATTGATTGTACTTGACTAGTTTGACAGAAAGATGGAGAAATGTTGTAAATCTCAAGGTAAGTGTATCTCGGGATTGTCATATGATGAAAGAAAAGTTGTCAAGGGGTTTATTGTTGAAGATAAGGATCCCCGGGGATGATTTAAATTTGAAGAGACGGAGGAATGGGGGGGGTGTCTCGTGTCGCAGAGGATTGTGGGCAATGGCTGGCGTGATGAGCAACGCGAAGGCGTCCTTTGTTCGAGAAGCATTTCACTATTTTCTCGAGAAATGAAATTCCAAGCATATGCAACATCGGTTATAACGATAGGATAGGAAGGCTACGAAGCGAGTATAGGGGAGCAGGAAGACCCATGGAAATAATATAGAAATAAAGTTTGAGGGCGCGTGATATAAAAGTGGAGGAACGCGAGGACAGCGGTCTTTGTGCGATGCGCCAGAGAGCAGATCCGCCATCATTAAAATGGAGTAGCCATTAAAGATCGGCGTTAAAGAAGCCATTTTCAAAATATGGCTGCCCCCCTGACATCATAATGGCGTTCTCTCGATCAAAACAAACAACTGAGACTGTCAATGTGAGGACCGGCGTTAAAATAATGTCGAATTTGAATGGGATTAGTCTGGTGGGCCACGTGGAAATTCCGTAGTATCGATCGGAGAGGGTACCGGAAGTGCGTGTCCGTATGTCGTGTGCTGTAAATTCTTGCTGAAAAGCCCAAGCATCGAGAGACTATGACTATGATTGGCCACTGGAGGAGGAAAGAAGAAAGTGAGAATATAAGATGATAAAAGAAGAAGAAAGAGGATTTACCGTCGTCAGTTCCCGAGGCCCACATAGTCACCGAGAATTCTCCCTCGAGGGTCTTTATCTGCACCTGCTTCTGCTCCCACTTTCTTGCTTTTGTTTCCGATCCCATATCCCCGAATATCGTGTGATCCGGTGTTCGGAATCTCGAATTTCCACCCTTTCGGGCTTTCTTCGAGGTTTTTCTCGATGGGCCTGGGCTCGATTCGACATAAATATCGTTGTCCGGCACTGGTATCTGATCGTAAACGCTCAGCGGATCACCACCGACGATTTCCTCTTGCGTCTGCAATATGATTTCTTCGCGTCCCGGTTCTGGGAGTGGTTGCAACGTTATCATAGGCTGCCCATCCTCACCCTCGATTGTTGTTTCCACTGTTTCACACGGTATCTCCACCGGAATACTCTCGATT
Source organism: Tromatobia lineatoria (assembly GCA_949699805.1). Classification (NCBI taxonomy): domain Eukaryota; kingdom Metazoa; phylum Arthropoda; class Insecta; order Hymenoptera; family Ichneumonidae; genus Tromatobia; species Tromatobia lineatoria. Next base: position 21,009,393 of record OX453041.1, on the reverse strand, counting down.
TCGACCTCCTGGATGTCAGGTTGGATTTCCACTTCGGTTATTATGTCCGAGGACGCCATATTAATATCCGCTGACGCCATGTTACTAATCAAAATGGCTGGCTATGCTCGGTCGCGCGACGACCGAACTGGCAACTCCACCGTCACGTGATACACTCCCATCTGCTTCCATTCTCCTCCTCATCTTCTCCCTGCTTTCTTACCCCCACTCTAAACTCGTCATTACCTCCTCTCTCTCTCTCTCTCTCTCTCTTCTTCTTCCTTGCCAACTGTCGATCGCTTGCTTACATGACCTACCCTAATTTCACCGTTCAAACCAGTCATCACGACATATTCAATATTATTTGTTTTAAACATCCTTTTTCTTCTACGCCTGAATACGAGCTTGAACATAGAAATTTTCTCGACAAAATTTGGACGATACCACCATCGGTACTATCTGTAAAAATCGAGTTCGCATTTGATTCTCCTCACCTTCTCCCAACTTTTCTCTACTACCCTCCACATAATATTGAACTTGTATCAACTCCGCCGATCGTGCAGATGTCTAATCGTCTTTACCATGCCAAACGTTTATGTTCAGACTGTACATGCGGCTTAAATTTCACCAATCTAAACATATTTTCACAACAAACACAGATTCTTGTCACGATACTTAACTATCGAATCTTTTACGTATGAGCTTAACAACGTTCTTTCAGAAACAAGTGCGACAGTATTTTCAGTAATGGATGAGTACTCTGAAATAATAAAATCTTATCCTGGGATTGTTCTTACTTCGGAGAATCCTGTCACTTGGGAGGGCTTCTTAATAGTCGATCTCAACCTCGGCTTCAATATCAACATAAAACTCATCGTGCCTCATTACCCTCAACTTAGAGATGCCACTTTACTCTTTGGTCGGAGTATCGCACAGCTTCATGGTACTGGGTTTGATGAAAAAGTCATAAAAGTCCTGGAAAGTACCTCGAGTGTTTCCTCCTTGTTGCTGCAATTGAAGAGAACTGTGGTATGTTTCCGACTACTCAAAGCGCTCCAGTCACCTCAAAATGATGGTCCTTAAATTACATTGTAAAATGCGGCATTGCAGTTTCTATAATCTTTCTACAATGTTATAAGAAAATAATTCCAAAAATCGTCACATACAAATGTTGACAAATTTAATGTCTATCCTTACTAGTTATACCAAATAGGAAAGGCAAAATCTAACCAATGATCCTATATTGAAAAGTTCACGGATGATAAATGCAAAATTCATTGTTAGCGGTTAAAACATACTCCGATTAGTCGGTGGTGTCGTCGGACACACCGAGATCAGGACCAAGTTCGTGCATTAAATTTATTTATTTATGTCATATGTCAAAACTGATGCAAAGAGACTGTTGGCTAACCCTAGTGTATGTAAATATTTGTTAACCGATAAGCGGCGATAGACATCCGTCGATGATTTGGTTTTTCCAATGTCGTTAACTTAAATGTTATTACAAATCTATATCTTAGTCAATAGACACGCATACCGATTGTATATCACGAATTAAATATTTATATAGAGCTGTGAGCTCCTTATGTCACAGGCACCTTGCGATTACCCACAGTGAAATTTGTCTTATGTAAAATTGCAATGTGTACAATCAATGGTTTATTTGATAAAAATTAAATCCACTTATTTATTCATTAAAATGAGTTGAAGGACATTTAAATTCTCTACACAGACAAATCTTATAAAAAACAAATTAGGCAACTGCAGCAGAGATGTCGCGAGCTTACATCACGGCATTGTCGGAGAACTTAAAGGTGCACTACAGCTTGGTTCTGTAAGTAACATACTATTATTTCTATAGTTTATTTTTTTATGTGGTTATCGGTACTCTTTTTTTTTATTAGCCTGTATCAATCTCTGCAAGCCGTGGATTAAATTCTGTCAAATTGTCTGTGGATAATGTAGCAGTTACAATGCAAAGCGATCCGGATACTGCATCTTGGAAAGTTCTGTCTTCGGACTTACCAGAGTTACCATGCTTGGAACCATTTGGATTGAATATAGGAAGCTTGAGCAATGCCGTGACTAAATTACAGCGCCATGTACACATGTTAGTGGATGCTTGGAATCAACTCAATGATATAGACAAGTCAGTAATGTCTCTATAATTGGCTCAACATTTCTCTTGTCATGTGATTCTAATTGACAAATTATTCTGATAGGAAAAACTATTCCTTAGTTAAAAAGATTCCATAAAAGACTTCGAGTCCTAAAAAAGTTGAAAAACAGGGCAAAGATTCGTCGAAAAGAGTAATGGACATTCTAGAAAATTTGTAAAATAGAGCAAAAGTTTCGTTAAAGAGCGGAACGTAAATTTCTCTCTATGCCAAAATTATTTCTCAATTACATTCTCACACGGTATGTTTACTCATTACTTTTGATTTTATAGCTCCTGTTGGGTCGTGGATCCACCTCAGCCAAAGCCTTACCATCTGTACAGAAGAGTAAAATTGACACCTTCGCTCTCGGCTTTAATCACAATCGATCCTACGCACGTCCTGCTACTTCCGGATATAAAGTTGCTGGGTACCGACAGCGACGTAGCCAAATATAGAAATATTATGAGCAGTAATCTTCTAGTAAGATTTCATATTTGCTATATTGTTGTTCATATAATATAATAATTCCTAATCAAGAGTCGTGGTAGCGACGCGACGCCTAGTAAAAAAAAAAAAAATTAAAAAAAATAATAATGCATTCACATGACCATTCTGTTATGTCTGTCGGATCTCGATTCTGCTTTACTACTGACTCGACGAGCGCCACCGTTACTCTATATATTCCGACTCACCGGCTGTTTTCAAATTGCAACTTGAATTATCTCTGGCCACAGGTCACGAACGAAAAATGTATCAGGTTCAATACAATGAGTCATTACATACCGTTTCGAGCTCTGGGTAGGACGCTCGACCCCTCGGATTTGCTCGAAATTTTTTTATATGATTGGACCAACTCCAAAAAGTACTGGAAAAGTTTTTCAGATTATTATTTATTTCAATTTTTTATTTTTCGATTTTTCAGAGCTAAAATATTTTAGCCCAAATTTAAAAATCTGAAAAAATTCTCGAAAATTCTGCATGAAAAACAAAATTTTTTAGCCTATAACCAAAGTGGGCCGGATTTTGCTTCAGTGCAGTACAACTGTCGCTGGCACGCCAAGTTGTTTGTAGAGACTTTTGCTTAGCTGATAGTTTCCGTCAAGCTACTTTTTTTTTTGCTGTGAGATGGCTACATCTCTTTTTTGCTAAAAAAAATACAATAAAAAAATTCCAAGTCGAAACATTCGAAGATATGAAAAATGAAAATAATTCACTGTTAGCTGGGGCTGGACCATTTTCATACGTGTCACAGATTTTTGAAAATGTTTTCAGATCTTTTTTGGCTTTTTTTCTTTTTGATAAACGAAATTCTCAAAAAGTCTCTGATATATATGAAGACATTCTTATTTTTATGCCCTTTATATCTGATACGCGACACTTGAACATTTTTTTAGATATTCAAAGTTCGATTAACAACATTTTCATTTCGACAAATTGTAATTAATCTAAATGAGAATTAAAAAACTGGCAAAAAATTAAAGATCTTTTTAGAGTCGAGACAATAAGACTGGACGAAATCCGAGAGATCGAGCGTCGAATCAGAATAGATTGTCCTAAATTCTTTATCGCAATAGTCTTTATCGCTGTGCTGATTTCGAAATTAAATGTCAATTGTGTCTTTCTCAGAAATGGGATCCGGATAGCTCGATCGTTGATAATCTTCGAATACTTATGGCAATAGACGAGTTCCTCCAACCACCGAAGACAGAAGATCCCTTTAATAGAGCGGCAATAGTAGAAGACGAAGAATGTTGCATATGTTTCTCGATGGAATTGAACGATACCTCGCCACCGCAATTGCCTGTGGAAATTTGTGATAACACCAAGTGCAGACGGCACTTTCACACCATGTGTTTACTGCAGGTACTTACGGTTTCCCTATTTTTATTCACTATTTCAGTTTTAACACCGCCCACCATTTCACGGACACTTGGAAATAGATTTAAATTCGCGGGCTATTTTTTGGTAAGGAATATTGAATATTTATGACGCAGAAATTCACAAGATCGATAAGAAAAATACCGTTGTTCTCACATTAATTTTTCAAAAAAAAAACAAAAAAAAAAAAAAAAAAAACCACATAACATATTCACATTGGCAAAATAAGTCATTATTCTATTGATGTCTATTTATGTAGTGAGAAAACTACATAAATAGGTCTAGTCCTAGAGATGGCTAAACGGTTAATAATAAGGAAAATTCATAATTTTCAGTGGCTACAATCGGTCGCTGTCAATCAGGTTTCATTCGGGCGTATTCATGGTACTTGTCCCAACTGCAGGGAGGTCATATCGTGCTCCGTGAGAACTTACTGAGCTGGAGTATCATATAGCGATGAGACAATCGCCACTTAGACTCAATTCTAGAAAGTCAGTGTTACTTCATTCCAATAACACTTTTGTTCATTTGGGTGGGGGTCAAAATAGCGAATGACCAAAATAGTGAATGGTTAAAATAGCGAATTTCGAAATTAGGAACGTCTCAATCTAGAATTATCATCATTATGAAATTCGCTATTTCGGTCATTCGCTATTTTGACTCTCACCCGATTTCTCGAAATTTGTTTTTGGTTATAAAAATATTCACGTTGTAAATATTCAGAAAAAATATTACGGGGTCGGTAAAAGAAACAAATGTTTTCATACTCTTTTTGTGATTCGCAGAAGAAAAGTGACGATCGCTTCGTCTATATATATATATATATATATATATTTATTTATTGACAATCATTTAAACTCAATCAAGAGACGGGGCAGCGTCTTGAGACGAGTAGCTGACGTCTTTGGAGCTGAAACAATGTTGCAAAGTAAATCTTTGCAGATTGCTTGCCCATTACTTTTTTTTTGCTAACTACAACGCTTCCTCTATGTGGAAGCCAAAAGAGATTACCACAATTGCTCGTAGACGTAGCTTTGTAAAAACCTAAAAATTATGCAGAAGCAATTTGTAATGCTGTTTTTTTTAACGATTTGTATACTTGTGATTATTTATACCAAACATACTCGACGCCAAAATTTAAAAATCTGTCAGAATTTTCATAAATCCTGTACCAGAAATCAATATCTTTAAGCTAAGACTCAGAATGTCCAGGACCTCTATTTGCTGACGAAATTTTTTTTAAATACCAATTGAAAGAAAAATCGGTGCGTAAAATTCTTGCGCTGCAGGATATTGCTTGAACATTTCTACGTAGGACAGGACTTGGAAGAATTCGTTCAGATTTTTTTTTAAACCAATGGCTTTGGAAAATTTGCAAAATTTCTCACAAGTCCTGACATAGAAGTATCCAAGTCTGCATTCAAATGATTTTTATGCACTTAACGCCTGCCAAAGGGGCTACCGCAATATTTCGATTGCTCAAAAATCATTAACAGTAAAAAAACATATAGTTCTAAGTGTCCGGAATACCTCGAAATTTTTTCAAATTGTTTCCAAACCTCTGATTCCATTTATATTGAATTTGTAAATTTTTTAAAATCTCTTTCTTTAAGAAAAATTTGAAATTGCACGAGAAAGATGTTATGTCGAAAAATTTAGATCTTCAAATGTACTATCCTTGCATTTTTTCGCAGGATTGAGGAAAAACTTTCATGTATTTCCGGACGAAACAAAGGTAGTAAGATTTTTTTTCTGTCGGTTGTATGAATAACGTGCATTAGCATTCATTACGTCGTATATTAATACGATGTCTTGATCAGAGCATATCCACAAACAATATTTCTCTCTTCCAGAAACTTCATCTTCAACATAACACATTTTGAATTAATTATGTTTTCTTTACTGATGCACGCAAATTTCTCCTTTGCGCACCATTTTCTGTTTGCGAAATAGCTGGTTCTTAAACTGTGCGCAAGACGATGCGCAAAATGCTTTCGCCAGTACACCAAATCCTCTCACCAGTGTGCAAAATCCTTTGCGTACTGGATTCACCACTGGTGCCATCTAGCGTCGCGAAGATAGCTACGTTATACGTTTGCGAGTTGAGTTTCAGTAAGGTTAATCGAACTATCGTTGTTGTTAAATGCATGTAGCAAGAAGAAAAATCAGAGCCGCGTTCATTAACAAGTTGCCACCACCACACTCTGTTAAGTTCTTTTAATGAAAAAAGAATATATAGCGCAGCACCGACCTCCTTACATTAACCCCTCGGCAACAAGGTTTTGATTGCAAGCACAATTAGCCATCTGGTGGTAGAGATTGAAATTTCAGTATGGAAACTTTTAATATCAGAGTTTTGGAAATAATACGTCCAAGTTATAATCAGTATTTGGACCTTTCTCTCTTTGCAATTTGAAAAATATGTGGGATAGATGCACAGTGGAGAGAGAGAGAGAGAGAGAGAGAGAGAGAGAACGGTTGGACAAATTAGACATCCAAGTATATATTGTTATGGTAATTGATCGAAAATTTAAATGTCACGTATTTTCCTATTTGATCAAACTTTAAATCTTGGGCGGAAACGGTAAATGATATCCCACGGATCCAAGGGTTCAAGTCCTTCTTTCTATCATGAACACTTTTTTCGAAAACGTTATTTTTTCGAACCATCCTAGCGTAAATATATCACTAAATTTATCAACTTTTTAAAATACACGGAGGAAGAAAATTATGAAGCAGGATGATCGTAGAGCAAGCGTCCCCTGGCAGAATTAACTATGTAGAATGACTATGTAGAGCCACAGACACGTATACCGGAAATATATACATTTCATTTAGTATACAATAAATATAATTAGCTAAAAAACATGACAATTCGAAAAATTACGATTCTTCACCCAGCGCTCAACAGATTTGTTAAATTCCGGAGTGCCGCATATTAGAATTAGAGTTTTTTCTACAGAATAATTATCTAGAATCTGAGCGATTGTTGTTTCATTTAATCGGCCACCTCGGTGAATTTCCGTGCCGCTCAGCGAAGTTCCATCGTCTTGAGAACTCGATAATTGCAGCGTGCAAGTTACATTCCAGTAGCTCGACAATTCTTTCAACTCTTTCCTGAGAGGTATTTGCGCGAGAGTTCGAAATCCTGCTACAATGTGAACTCGCGTTTCTTCGGTTTCGTCGTTGACTATAGCTTTTGCGACGGGATAGATCGCCGCGATCCCTGAGCCCATGCAGAATCCGATTATCTGTCTGAAACTAAACGAACCAGCAATTAATGCTTCGTCTGTATGATTTTTTTTCAGCCATAGCAAATCGCTGTGAGAGAAAATGTTTTCGTAGCTACTGTTGCTATGTACACGTCATACTGAATGTTTGCTTCCTTGCAGGAAATTCAGTTTTCATTAAAAAAATTAAAAAATAAAAAAATTATATATGGGACAATTCATACCGATTCCATCTCTGTGTGGCTCTCGACTTTTCAGATCAGGTTTTCGATTTTTTACGTTGTGGTTGCAACTGTTATTTCAGAGTAACAATAGCAATTGCCCTGTTTTGACCTTAGCAACGGCTGATTGGTCAGAGATATGGGCTGAACGATTCGATTAAATATAGTTTGATACTAATGTTTATTTTTTCAAGTAAAATGCGTATCACGGATCGGTTACCGGAATGTATTAAGATTTCAAACATACAATTGAATAATCAGTTTTAATCAGACTGAACGAACTAGTTTTGGAAATAATATAATTTGATTTCAAATATTCAGTGGTGAAATAAGCTTGAACAGTTTTTATTACAGGGCGAGGAATGCCATGATCTTGCGCGACTAATTACCTAACGCCGCTTCCCAATCGAAAAATGTTAAGAAACAAAATCAAAAATTGAGCAATCAGAATATTCCCTGAGTCTTGAATTTGAGAATTGTTACGACTCCGCTCCGCCGCGTACAGTCAGCTATTGTTAAAGTTAATGTAATATTAAATTAAATTAAATAATAATAAGAAAAAATTGGCGTTACTTTTTAAAGTGTCTAGGTACGACATTATCCAGTAAAGAGTTAAGAACAAACGTGAAAAGATGTTAAAAAAATTTGAAGCTGATCCCTCACCTATTTCGTTTGTAGACAAAATCGCCATAAGGCCCTCTAACTTGTAATTCCTCACCGACTCTTGGTCGCTTGGAATTGGGTGAAAAAGCACCATTGGCATGAACTTTGATCACGAGTTCAATACTGCTACTGGACCAACAAATTGGCGTGTAAGCTTTGGATTGTCCATTAATAGACAAAATGACATGTTGACTAGGATTCATGAATAGCGACGAATCGCTGTCTTTCTGGCCTTAAACAAAAATAATAATAATATCTAAATAGCAAACAAAAATGCACAAAAATATCCAGTATTAAATTACAATTGAAATATTGCCATCACCTCTCTTCAAACATAATAATAACAATAACAATAATAATAATAATAATGATAATGATAATACAGTAGAATCTCGCTTATCCGGCCTTCGATTATCCAAGGCTCCGCGTTATCCGAGCCACCGAATTATCCAGTACCAAATGAAAAAATTGTATCATAAAATTGGCAGGGAAAATGGCATCATGTAGTCCATCTTGTGGCTATAAACGGTTTCCACCTATTGTAAATGAACTTTCAAACTAAAGTAACTTTGGAATTTGAAAAATTAGGTTGTAAAGTCCACTGTGAATTCTTTCGAATCGTGTGTCCGACAATAAAGTTAAACATCAGTTCACAAACGATTGACTACTGCTTCAGGCTTTAACGTTTTTTTCGTCGGTTAAAGTTATATTTTAAATCGAAGTAAACGCACGCCCATTTTGGGTCTAGGTTTGAAAATTGTGTAATGTTTCGAAAAAACTTGAGAATTTTTTCGAATTTTTACATTACAAACAACACTCCTTTTTCAAGAGAGCGATTAGTAAAAAGAAAAAATGTCTACTTTTCTTTTAGAATTGAAACAATAAGAAAAATCACGGATCAGATCTGAGAAGTCGTAAGTCAAACTCAGATCAAATTGGTATAAATTGCTTCATACATAAAAATAAAAAAGTTTTCAAAACTGTATGTGATTTTCGTACTATCCGAGTTTCTGGCTATCCACGGTACGTCCTCTCCATCCTACCTCGGATAAACAAGGTTCTACTGTAATAATATTTATTGGATGCTGGAAGTATAAATTTTTTTATAAAATACATAAATTGACAATATCTATTCGAATTATTGCCATGTATTATTTCCAGTGTGGTTTATTTTCAAGTTCTGTAGTACCTCATGCAGGTCACATATGCCCTGTATTGGGCTTGTTCGCGATTGCTAATCCTTACATTTAAACTATTATCTGCATACAAAAAAAAATTAAAAAAAGAAACAATATATATAAATAATAATAATAACAACATTACATATAACATTTCATTGCAAAGTCTCAATTTATATTTTGTGAAATATTGTTAAAATCAAGTAAATTATTTTTAAAATGTTTAAGAATTATTCCATTGAAAAGGGTCCACACGTAGCTTGAGGTTTTCTCACATCAATTTCCAAATATCAAAAGACTTGCTAGTAGTCAATCCCATTTAGTATTTTCTGAGAATAATTGCAACATTTGCGAGAGTAGGGGGTCAATTTTTAATTTCAACAGAAACTACAATTTCAATTAGAGTAACGAGAAATATATATCGATGAGATATACTGCTTTGGTCTTTCTTTAAATGATCAGTGGATGAGGATAATACTCTCTCGATACTGATAGATTGACGGATGAGTTGTCATTTTTATTTCCAAATATACCGTCGTAATCTTAATTGATGTGAACATCATCTAAGGATGTGGAGACTTGGCGTTGATAAAATACATAATAGTAATTGGTATTACTGTCAAGTAATACTTGACCCTTTGAGTCGCAGTGTCACAGCTTCTATTTTTGCTCAGATTTAACTATTTTTAACTAATTTCTGACAATTATTAATGAGTTTCATAATTTTGGAAATGACGAAATGTATGACTCAAAGCAATGGACAGGTGAAAATTTGAATGCTTATATGGGAATAAATAAAGAAAACTGTTGAGTTGAGTGTTTTTAAACATATTTAGGCAATATTATCATATTCCAAGGAAAGTCAGTGGTGAATACTTGATTGACAGCCGAGATCTGGGTATGGATAATCAAAGACATCTATCGATACTTACTCCGGTAAACAAGCCGAATTTTTATAAATTCGCTGGCGACATCGACTATTTGAGCTATTTCGAATTTTTGATACCAAAGAGGATTCAAAATATTTTTTTGCGGCTTACTACGAATGCCATCCCGTTTCCTCCTCTCCCATTTTTCCAGCAAGCTTTTGTGCACATCGTACACACAGGGGTTGCACGAATTACCGCAGCAATCTTCGTCAGTGGGCGTTGCGGGTCGGCTGCTATCAACTTTCTTGTCCGTATACATATTAACTACCGACGATAAAAACAATCGTCTAACGTTAAACAGTTGTAGACATAATTTTGAGCGCGACACGCCGGACAGCCTCATCGTGAGGTAACGATTAATCAGCTGATTTAATCATTCACAGTATTCGAGGGCTACACATGGCTGTGCTTATCGCGTATACATATTGTATATATTAACACCGATCAGCTGATCTCCCGTTAGAGAGACCAGTAGACCACTACATGGTCCAACGATTAACGTACACTATGTTGATCATTGGACCCCCCCCCCCCCCCCCCCCTCCTCCTCTCTCGCTGTCTATTGTTCAGATCGGATATCTCATGCATCCGGCAAATAATCCTGCCAGTAACGAGATACAGCCGTAATATAAAATATCGAAGATAATGAAACACGATTATACCACGGAAATGCTAGAGCGACAAGTTCAGTAAACAAAGAGATCCAGCGAGTAATGCTTGCAAACGCAAAGAGCGATTAATTTGTATGCCAACAATTTACGACGTTTCGACGTTAGCCGAATGCATTCGACGCTGACCAAGGCTAAAAGTAGGTAAAGATAATAAGGCACTACAACGTAACCTGACTAGCGCGGTGAGATAAATGACACTTTTCTTTGTCGCGTTATATTATTGTTCTACATTTCAGAAAGATTTATCTTAAGTATTTATGCGTGTCACCACATTTTTTATATTACATATTATTGTGGAATAATTTTTTCGTGTACATAATGACGACAATTTTTTTAATTTTTCAAAATACCATATAAATACTAAAGAGATGAAAACAAAAAGTTATGGCGCTAATAATGGATTGCTCGTTAATATTTTAAACTGAAAAGCGGAAGTAATTGTTATGCTTATCCAAGAGCTGTGGGTTCATTGCTTTTTATTAAGGGGACATGGTACAGATGCGTTAATTGCCCCACTGTTAACAAATCGCTTTCCCTATTTTCTCCAAGGTGGTTGATGCTCTTTGTCCACAAGCGAATTAGGCTTTTGTACTGAATACATAGAAGAATGGAAACCTAATTTGCGTTTTTTATTCAGATCAACCGTTGTGAAGAAATTAAGGAAGGTGACTTGTTACCGACCAACTACCGAACCACAAACCCTTAAGTTACAAGTTTATCTTTTTATGCGCACACATCGCTGTATAGATAGTAGAATTCTTATTTACTGCCTTATTCCATTTCATAATATTTTTGAAAATTCTTTATTGCATTATTACATTATCTTCCTCTAATACTGGAGGAGAAAAAAAAACAAAAAAAACCCATAATTTCGCATTAACAAGTTGCTAATTCATATTTGTAACTATGGGATACCTGGAACATAATCCTAATTACAAGATAATCTTTAGTTCTTCTTTGGAGATTACATAATAATTTGTAAATAGTATTTTTGGGGTACTTATATGGTGAAAAAAATATATTCTCTACTATTAATTTCTTACAGCGTTCCATTATTTTGGAGTATATGAGAAACAATGGCATTTTCGGAATGGCGTCACTACATCTTTATGGAACCGCCCCTAATGCTTTTCCTCTTTGCTCAGGCGCTCATTGGTAATAATAATTCTCCGATATACCGTCGATGAAATTTCTTATTTTTAATTTTTTTTCTCAAATTTACACAGGGGCTGTAACAACGGATCTCATGCTCTTTCGGAGCTGCAGAACTCTTATGGAAGCTCAGAGAAATAGGTGCGATTTGCTTCACACCAATAGCAGCAGCCAGGAAGCTATGGACTTGGAAGCAATCATACAACCTTATGCCAGTTACATTTTGATGTGCAAATCTTCTGTTGAAGGAGTGATTCCTGCTTTTCTGTCTTTTTTTTTAGGCCCATGGAGCGATAAATACGGCAGAAAACCACTACTTATCGCAGGATACGGAGGTGAGAGAAATATTTTAGAGTCTCTTATTAATAAAAAACAATTAAGCACTTACATCATAGTTCTCCAATTCGTTTTTTCACCCAAAAACCTCACTATAAGTTCACTCTAGGTAAGATCTCTATCGCACTAGAATTTCACCATATAATACAATGCTGCTAGATTATAATGCTACTGAAAGACAGTAATGTTGCTTATGTAGAAAATATTATTATTCCAATTAAGATATTTTTTGACAACTAATAGTGGTCATTTTTAGAGAAATAAAAATTGATAAATGTGCTAAAACTTGCATCACTGAATACTATTAAATAACTTGATTGTTCTACAAGTCTCTGAAAATGTGCATGTTTACTGAATACCAATGATTATAATGTATTATGTCATCACACTTATCTTTGTAAAATAATTTCTCTAAATTGAAGCTTTTTCCAACGCTAATTCTAGTTGAGTTCACGAATTTCAAAAGCTTTCTTTCAACCTAAAGTTTTAAGTTGTTTGTTTTAGCTTAATGGAAAAATGATTGCTAATCTTGGTTTTATTAAAGCGTCCTTCGTGGCTGTAAATTTAACGCATTTTTATTTATTCGTGAGATAATTTTTATACTTGAAAATAGTACAGAAGCTTCAAACCTTTTAAACATCAAGTAGTGCTTGCTGCCTCTTTCATTTCCACTATGACATAAGCATTCCATCACATTTGTGATCAATGCAAACCTTCCAATCAAATAAGATCTTCCGAGTGTGTTCGACGGGGAGGAAAAAAGTGTTTCGGTTCAGAGCTTGTGTGTCATTGATTCTCAGCGATGATATCAAAATGACAGCAAAATAATGAGACAATGAGCTCGCGAGATTCAAATTTTATCCGTGAAATAATAATAAATTGTCGTAAAAAATCACGGAAACTGAATAAAAAAAGCTCCGTCATTTCTGTGGTCATTCCGATCATGATGATGTTGATCATGGTTGGAAAATGATTCGTCATTCTTGCCGTAATAAAGCTATGATGAAACCATCACTATTTCTGCTAGGGAATAAATGAATGTATTTATTTAACCAAGTTCTAAGACGGGTGTTATTCTTTACATGTTGAGGATCGGCAGTAAGTTTTCTTCTTTGGACTCTTCTCTCATCGGAAGACATAAATCCTTGGTTTTATCTCATACCGTCCATACCTTCAGCCGTCACTGGAGGATTTTGTGGTATTATTGTAGCGACTTTTTGTTACATCACCGATGTCAGAGAGAGTAGCGATCGCGCCTGGCATTTAACATGTCTGCAAGCAGTTATGTCGCTTGGACTTTTTCTCGGCACGATTACCGGTCGTTTCGTCTACAGAGAGTTCGGTTACGGTGGATTATATGGCACTGCTGCTGCGTGCTCTACCATCGCTACTTTTTACGTAATATTCTGCGTGCCAGAATCGATTATCCGGACCGATGTGCAAGTAAGAACTAATAATAACGCCGAGTTAGATGCCCCGAAAGATTGACAAAACATCAACTAGGGTCGCAATTTTTCGGAAGACTAACGTTTTTTTTAATCTATATGTAAATATTATTATAATTATTGCAGGGTTCTTTGTCCAGTCTTTTTGATCTGTCCTTGGTTAAGGACATGATCGTAACTTGCACGAAAAAGCGCCAAGGTTTTGATCGCTCGGTCGTCTGGTGCTGCATGTATTGCCTCTCGGTTAACTTGTTAGTAATGGAAGGAAATCTCATAATTGGGTTCTTATTTACCAGTGCGAAACTCGGATGGGGCGTCGACGAGAACACGACGTACCAGGCAACGAGCGTTATTCTCGCTGTCGTTGGTACATTGCTCGGCGGGAAACTCTTCAGAATATTCATTGATGACAGTCAGCATGATTATTTTATTGAATTATGTGGGCTTTTGATGTAGAGATATTTCACAGTTATATTTTCGCAGACATGGAGGATACTCTGATTACGGTTATCTCTGCCGTATCGTACTTTTCCGGGTCGATGGCCAAGGCTTTAACGACGAGACCATGGCATATGTATCTCGCCAGCATTTTATCAATGTTCAGTGACCTTGCGGCACCGACCTTGCACTCGGTTTTATCGAAAGCCGCTTACCCGGAAGACGCAGGTGAGCTTATACATACAATAAGAATAATGCATTCGGAGAAATTTTTTTTTTTTTTTTCATAATAAGTGGGCATGTCCCGTAAAATAAATAAATAAATAGATCAATAATTTAATAATAAAAACAGTTAGTCCGAGGATAATCTGACTATAAGATGGAAAAAGCAGTTGGTTGCTTTCAAATGAGACGGCACTGTGGCTGCACGGTATCATAACGTGGCTAGCAGTGGCACGACTTACCGGAGCCGTCGAAGCACTCTGATGCAGCTTCAGCACACCGTGCCCTCACTATGCCGACACATTTGAAAGCAAAGAACGGCATTGTGCCATCACGCCGTGCCTGTTTAGTGGTGCCTCCTACCGTGAACATTAATCGCTATTTCGATATTACTATACAACTATATTTTATGGTTATAGCAAATATAAGAAAATAGTTGGATCAACCATTCGTATAACGTCCCCAGGAAGAACGTCTATATTTCATGATTATACCAAATATCATTATGGTAGCAATTATCAAAATGATAGATAGTTTCAAAAACTATTCTAATAGTTTTAAATATATGCTGTTTTTTTTCTCTCGCATATACGATCTTAACGTATGTTTTTTAAAAACTTGCAAGTATCGTTATGCTTTTTATCATGTGAAATCGTTGAATTGATATGTTTTTCCCTCTGTGTAATTCTATTTAAAAACTTCTATATCAACTTCTCTATCATATTTCTGTCGTCCACTCTTCTGCCAGTTCAACCATTCTTCCTCAATCTTGATCGATATCAATTAGTCAGATATATCGGATATGTTAGACGAGCCGGGTCGGAGGACTGATGAAAATATAGTTACATATACATATGACATCGTGGTGATCCTTTGGGCTTTTGGTATATTCAATTCTGGAGATAAGGTCCCGTCGCGCGACAAAAAGGTGCGCGACGAATCTTTGGTGCATTTGATTATATATAGTAATAAATATAATCGTTGCTTACGATATCGTTGTTATTCCATGTGGAAATGGATGATATAATCCACGGATAAGTCTGTGAATTTAGAAACGCTTGGACCGAGCCGCTTCTATGATATTGGCTTATCGCTACGAATATTCCAACAACGCAGGGAAAACGGCACTGGAATCACAGATCGCCTACATTTTTTTTCTCTAATACATTAGATTCTCATATTAAGACGGGTTTTCTAAAATTTTATACATAAGATATTTATTAAAATGGCATCGTTATTGAAAAGGTCATTTACAGCTATTGCACAATTGCTTTTGATTTTTAGTGACTTTATTTTTCGTTGACAGGCAAAGTCTTCTCTCTGACGACGTCCCTCGAAGCGATCGTACCGCTTGCAGCAACACCCCTCTTCACGTTGATCTACTCGCACAATATGCCGCCTGTTTATCCGTCTCCGGTATACCTTTTTGCCGGATCTCTTCAACTATCTGTTCTTCTAATGGTAGTAGTTATAGACAGGTTAATTGCGAGATCATCTAATACGCGATATACCTCAATGAGGGAAAGTCTACAAGTCGACTGAATGTCTTCGAAATAGTTATTAATTCCGGATGCATCGAGATTGGAGCCACCAATACCCCCAATACCGTGCAGCTTGACGCCTTCACTAGAACTTAGAGACACGATATTTTTATAAAAACTTTATTCGGTACCATCTACACAGACAACCAGCGTTTTACGGCACTTGGTTATCGGGTTATGTCATAGTATCGATTATGAATCGAATTTATCAATTAGATTTTTTGATGCGCACGAAAGATTTTCTCAATGCGATTGACGCACATGGCCTTCCCCTTTTTCTAGTGTGGCTACTATGCTTCTAATCGAGAAAGTGTTTGTTTTTATTTCCTCATAACGATAGCTTCGTTTTCGTGAAACATTTCTGTTCAGAATTTTTATCTCTTAGAATTCTGAAAATGGTTCAAAGTGTCGAAAAAATCTGGGCTCTATTGTTAAGAGCATGTGCACACACCTCTGGCCGCACCCGTCCCGTGCCTAGTCAGTATCAAAAACTGTAATCAACTTTTCTTGCAGACGATGTCCCGCAAAGTCAAGCACAAAGTCTCATCGAAATGGGAATTGTGTTTCTCTATTCGATTACACTTTCCGCTTAACACATGCTATTTAAAAAAATTAGATCTTGCGCTTTTTACATATTGGGCTTGGATTTGGGCCTGGAGTGGTTTACCACTCAACGCGAATCTACACAGAAATAGATTAACATGAGACGATTACTAGGATAAAATTTTATAAATATCGATACTGTTGTTACAATTTTTAAAATTTTTTTATTCTTTTCTTCGAATTTACGTACAAATAAGACGGCAAAGTGGAAACTTGTAAATTGCTTACTCATTATGCTATATTATTCACAGAGCTTTGTCTATGAGGAAGTCAAAATTTATCAAAATATTGCCTAATAAACGTTGCTTTGCTCACAACGTAAATAGTGAGAGATTTCAATCGATTGTTTAGTACATTTTTCGTAATTTACTGTGATTTTTTAACGGCTAACTATAAACAAGTTGCCGGTGAGAATGTTTTTAAACAATTATAATTAGTCGTGACACATTAAAATCAATTGAAAAATATGGATAATTCTTGTTGCAAAAATCAGGCTGCACCTACCCAGATTAAAATTTTTTTTAATTGAGTAATGTTATCCAATACCTATCGCTATTTTTATTTCTCTGGATTAAGGACAAATGAAAAAATATCATGTATCTGACTAGTGTGACGTACAGTAGCTATCTTAAATTCGAGAGCGTGATAAATAACCTAATTTTAGAACGATGCTCAATGGGAAATCAAACTGTGATACTAAAAAGTTAAACTCCCTGTTGCAATTTGTACAAAATATTTACTTGATGTATATAATATATGAGGATTCAAACATTTATATTTATAAATTAATGAATAAATGACTAACAAAAAATATATATCCGTTCCATTTTATAGGAACTGTTAGAGAAAAAAATTCGGTGAGTTATCGTATCAAGTGCTTTTAAAAACCTGTATAGCACTGAGGTTTCTCTATCAAATATATACGTTTGTAATGTGCTGTTGAAAATAAAAATGGTCAAGTGGAAAAAGTTTACCAGGTAATGTGAAACACCGTATATACGAAAATGTATACGAATGCTTTTTCAGTCAATTATTATCCCATATATATTTTATGTATCTCGAACGAAATACATGTTCTCCACGCGTATTCGAAAAATTTCTCGGTCGTATGTATAAGAACAAAAAAAAAATATCAACAATTTAACCTGTGCAATTAATTTTCATGGTGTTTTTCCTCGTATTGATGGGCGTTTTTATCCGCTCTCGAGCAATAATGAGGCACCATTCGGGTACGATAGTCTAGAAAGGGACGAGGAGGGATTCTCGGTTGAGTGAAGCCATCCGGAAAAGCCATTATCGCGATTGCTCCCTCGTTCTTTCCAAGCGCCAGCTGAAAGTGGATATGCGAAAAATAGAAAAACGTCTAATGTGGATTTATTACAAAAATATTATTTTATTCTTTTACACAATTTGACATGAGAAATTTAATACGATGGCGTTCGAGACGATAAATTACCGACGTCTTGTTTTTTTTTTATTCGCTGCTCACGAGCCTATCGAAACGATAGATTAAATAATGCAACGCAAACGAGTCTATATTAAACTTTTTGAACACGGCGGTCACATAGATACTAGTCACAATGAAACTTTGCCAATGCGTTTGCATATCCGAAACAATGTGCGACGTTTACTTGTTCCTTTTTCACAGAATTGCCCCGGATACACTGACGCATTATAATCTCATTAAGCGCAATATTAAATCCAAGCGCGATGTAAAAAGACAATTGAGAGCAATGAGAAAGCGTCGAGAACGGGTGTATTTAAAAAATGAGAAAACAACGACAACAACAAACGGACATCTGATCACAAAAATACGTCGGTTATTTTCTTTTTCTTTACTTCTCCATTTCATCGATTTGTAGCATTGCTGCTGAGTATTGCGTGTTACTTGCACTTTTGCACGAGTCAAGGCACGTTGTCGAACTCGACAACTTAAATTACGTTGTTCCGACAGATTCGTTTTTTTTTTCTTTTTCTTTACAATCAATGTTGCGGATGATTTCTGTACAGAGTTGCGATCATCTTATTTATTTTCGAGTCTATATTCTAAAATTCATTTTATTAAAAAAAAAAAAATTTCTTTCACATTGGTGGAAAAAAAAAAAAAAAAAAAAATCTATCAACAGCAAATGAAAAGATTAATTTATTCTTGAGATATTCAACCTGTTAAACTATCCAAGAAAATCTTCAGAATTGTAAGATATAAATAAGCATTAGCAAAATCATTTTTCTGAATAACATCTCAATTATTGATGTGAAGATTGAGAAAATTATGGCTGTAAATAAAAATGCTTGGGTCTTTGATAAATGAAAAATGATCGGAGTTGTGAATTAAAATTTAGCAAAAAGAAAAAAAGTGTTTTCACCAGTTTGGTTAAAAATATGAAGTTCGTTATCTAATTAACAAATTATGTGAGGCCGGAAGTATTGAGCCATTCACAATGCTCAACCTTTTCTTGAGAATCAATATTCAAAGGCAAAAAATACTTTGGAACTCGACAATATATGATAATATAGTATTTCGAATCGGTAGGTAACGTCCGTTAATCTTCATGATAAGCATGAAAATGGGGCCGTTGATATTGATGAATAAAACGAAAATAAAGATGTGTAACCAAAAGGATGGAAGCAAAGGTCTCACTGCTCGATTGTAAAAGACAACGTCAATAAACTATGGATGTCGCGAGAATCTCGGTCAAGTCATTATCATTCCTTCCAAGCTTGTCGATTTTTATCGAATTCATCTTTTCTAAATTCGTGAAGAAACAGATTATTGTCATGACGCGAACGTGAACGCGATGCCACGATGATCGAATAAAAATCGAATGACAAATGTTGCACATTTTCGGATAACTGTAACGAAAAAAGCATTTCAGTGCATTGAATATGTCTGGATTTTTTTTTTATCGGCAAATAAAAAATGATATATCTAAAAAAAAAAAAAAAAAAAAAAAAAAAAAAAAAAAAAACAGGTAATAGGCGAAAAGTTATATCTATTGAGTATGTAATGAGGGTTTGAGAACTCAATTGATATTGGAATTGACGTTGCCCAATCGATGCCCATTGATCGGGAAAAAAAATATATGGTAAAGGCCCGCGACAATTGCGCTAATGTCGCGACATCTTTTTCTCTTATTCGGGATGTTAAATGAAAAAAATTGAAATACAAATGAAAGAGGATAACACATTGTGATAGAGTTATTATCGTTGTCTGCGGTTAGCCCAACACTGGGAGCAGTAGTATTGGTTTTCCGGAGCGCCGAAGAATTGGCAGTGCTCGCTCCGACACTCCCGAACGATGCCCTGAAACGACCGAAAAATATCGTTCCCACCGTGAGTCACACATGAGACAAATAAACGACATTCATAATCTAACAATTTCTATCGAGTTTTCTTTAACGTACATCGAGAGCGTCGGTATTTTTCCAGAGCTGCTCGGCTTCGGAAGTCTCTGAAGTCGTTTGATTGTTGTAAAACGTTGATCTGTCGGAGAAAATTCGTAGCAAAAATTACTTGAATCCGCTATTCAAAATAACTGACAAATATTGTTTGGTCGGTGTAATTGATTTTTTTTCCGTACCACCGACAAACGTTTGCCAATTCCCTCTGATATCTCGAAAACTTATATAATTTAGCTTAATCGAACTTGAAGGTAATAGGATAGCTTTTGGCGAAATGAAATTTCTACAATACATTTTCGAAATACGCACCTAGAGAGGTAGAGAGTACGATCTTTGTTTGTATTTTTTGGTTGAAGCTTGCTGACACTTGCATGACTTCCGCTATCACTGGCCGCGTAAAATCGGGACTTTCCCGCACCGTAATTCATTTCTGCGCCTGCTGATCCATCATTTCCGTGATCTTCCAAGAACCTAGAAATTCAAAAGGATTCGTGTCAATAAATATCGATAAAAGGTAATTGGGCTGTCCTGAAAGTGTTGAACAACGGGATGATACCTGGAGTGAGCACACTGAAGATAATTCTGTAGCATTTGATCGACAAACTGATGAGGTCTGCTCTTTATCCTTACGCAAAGAACGCCAGCGCCGTTAGCTGTAAGAGCCGGTGGACTTTTCGGTCTCTTTGCCATCGACCACAGTCTTTTACTCACGGACTTTCCAATCGAGCCAAATTGCTTGGCAACACCGAGCAATTGTTTAGCTGCCTTGCTCTTATTCGAGGATGTTCCATCGACGTCGGAGAGCCTGTCGAGATCCTCAGACGTCAGAGTCTGATATTCACAGTCCAAATAATCCCGAACTAATATCTCCATCTGCAAATGAAATATCATAAAAATTGAGTTACACGATTGGAAAAATCTTTGATTGTAAAAGAGGATTTCTAATTCCTTGATAAATAAATAATTGTTTAGTCTAGTTTTTATGGTTCTAACATTTTCGGTACTTTAATAAAGAGAAATTTTGATAATCACGATTTGTAAACTATATCTGTAAACTAATTTGTCAATGACCATTTATTATAATTGTTGTAATTGTTATTAAAAGTGAGAGTTAAGAGGGTTTCCAATAACATTGATTTAATGAAAAAATTCGAGTGATTGCATGTGTTTACGGTATCTTGGTGACACTGTAGAAGATGTTGTGAGGCGTTCCAGTCCCAATCGGGTCCAGGATCAACGGCAAAAAGGACCGAAAGAAGTTGTCCTGTGTCTGGATCAACGAGAGGTATACTGACTCCTTCGCTTGCTCCCTCAGCGAATTCATTTCCGGCATCAACAGTGACAAGCGGTGAAAAGTGGGCCGAATGATAGGCCAAAAGTAGAGGAGTTCTGTGGCAGCGTGACGGTGAAACTTCGAAAGGAAGATAAACTCCGCCGAATGGTATCGGTGCCAGTGCAACACCCTCTGAGTCACGAAGCATTGTTTCGGCAATGATAATTATGGGCCTTCGGAGAACGTGAGCCAAAGCGAGTACGTGTACCTCCTCGAGACTCTGATATGATGTTGCGCTTGGATTCCGCGGATTCGCTGATGCCATCTCGACGATACTTTGCCATTCGGTGAGCCACTCAGCTTCTGTGTAAGAGAGCCCGGCATCGGCGTTCAATCCCATTTGTCGCCACTTCCATCGCCTGTAATCCACAATTTTTCTTCATTAACCTCTTCTCTAGAGTTATTTCAACTTTTCATTTCTCATGTTTTTCCTTTCCCATAGAGAAACCTTTGTCTTTATAAAACGAATAATCGCCTGGACATGCATTTCAGATTACTCAAAATAATATAAAAACCCATCGAGATAAGTCGTTTCCATGGTGTATGTGGTTTGCAACATTCAAATCTCCGTACCTATCCCAAAAACGACTTTAACCAACAATCTGACATTTTAAATAAATTGTTGTTAGCAAGTAAAGCAATGAAAAAGTACAGCAAAAGGTACTCGAACTTGAGCTGAATTCATGAAGTAATTCACATTTTATAGAATATTGAATGATTCATGCTTTTCTTCTACAAAACAAGCCAACTTGAACTAACTCAGCTCAAATCTTATACAAAGACAAATTAATCTTCAGGCTTAGTTATAATTAATATGGAACAAAGTTTATATACAAATTTACCATCCATCAATGGAGCGGTTCAGATTTTATGATACCTTGTCAACTGAAGAAAAAAAAAAAAAAAACGTCTTTCGAGCTAGAACAAGACTGCAAAGTAGAACCTTGGAAAAACAAAAAAAAAGTGAGCAACCAATTTGCAAGCTTCCCTTATGGAGGATTTCTTAGATCGATTGTCGGACATTTTTTATTCCAAAAACAAAATATAATTAAAGGAATTGTAACTGATTGTTTTTTCAATAATACATAAATGATTTCTACAAAAGGATCACTTTAATTGAAGGTGAAAAACGATAAAAATGAATTTAAAAAATGAGTAGGGTGTTTGGACAAGTTGTAATGTTAAGAGAATTGAGAATTTACCGAAAGAGTGCGTGTCGAAATTCTCCACGGGAAAGAGTATTGTGGAGTGCATCTCGTAGGGTCAATAATCTGTCGTGGAAGCCCCACATACCGAGAGAAGCGGCATGCAAAAGACAATTGCCATCTCCTTGGGTGGCCAGAGGCCAAAGTACCCTTGTTCCACTGTTCTTTCCTCCGCACCACCAATTCAGTCTTCCTGCAGACTCCAAAGAGCTCAGGCATCCTCCCTCTATCAAATCCTTCTCCAGGAATTGACGAAAGGAATCTTAAGTCGAGAACAAACAAAAACAAATCTTTTTCCACTGGAATTTTTAACTGTATTGCAGACTAATTAAAAACGATACGCAAAACACCTGTATTCGAAAACATATTTTTATTCGTTCAAGTACATATGAATAATTATTCGCGATTGGAAAACAAGATAAGCGCAAAATAA
Organism: Tromatobia lineatoria; assembly: GCA_949699805.1. Classification (NCBI taxonomy): domain Eukaryota; kingdom Metazoa; phylum Arthropoda; class Insecta; order Hymenoptera; family Ichneumonidae; genus Tromatobia; species Tromatobia lineatoria. Next base: position 20,986,376 of record OX453041.1, on the reverse strand, counting down.
CGAATTATGTTGAAAAGTCATTTCAAGTGAAAAACCTTAATAACCATTGAAAAATTTCGTTGCTCGCGAAATATATAAAAAATAATTCCTTTCATAATAGGATATTTGTGGAAATAATTTTTTTAAATGTTTAAAATTTATATCGTTTGCTTAATATATTCTTGATATGTATGAAAAATATCGTATCGCCCATTTTTTGCTGTCTTTCGAACTTACCGGGATAAACAGAAAAATCGGGCAGCGAGAACGTAAATTCAGGAGTGTCTACAGCTCCCATGGAAGCCAATTGGGATCGAGCGTGTGAAACAATCGCGGCGTTCTCCGTGGCTCGTGAAATTCCTCTGGCCAATTTCTTGGTCGCTCCTCCTCCGCTCTCCAATGTCGCATTATTAGCAGTTGTCTCTTTCTCCAAGCCATCGTACATGGATAAGGCAGTGCTCATACCACTGTCTTTGGCCTGTTTCAAATTAATACATCGTTAGAATGACAATCGCGCAACAATTATCGATATTAATCCTTCTCGCTCTTGACAAATGAAGAATTTTTCACAGAGTCGTAACAGGATTCTATCATTTTATTTGTGTATATAAAATTCATAACCGACTATACATCTTTGTCGACAATGAGAAAAATGGATGGAATTTATTAGCAATTTATTTGTTCTCGTAAAATTATGGATTAGTAAAATCATTTTCCATTTGTATTATATCAACTCATTTTTTAATAATTGATATAAACTTTTTATATGTATAAAGATAATGATTCTTCCATTGAATTTCCAATGTAAAATTGATGAACTTATAAATTTACAATAACGGCACTTTCAACTTTGAACATATTTAATATTCGAGTATGAGAAAATCCATCTAAGAAATGCTTGTCATAATACATGTGGACAATGGCCAAATATTTATATCCGATCTGCCGATGAAATGACTTATCTAATTGATGATCAATTTGTTTAATTATGTAAAAAAATACTTGTTAATATTCTTGTATAATATAACTTACGCTTATTGGAAAGAAAGAGGCTTTGTAATATACTTTTATTGGCAAATTGGCAATTTGCAAACGACCGATACTGTATAATAAGAGACTTGTATGTTTTCTTTAAAACAATCGTCATAGATTTGTTTATAAACCCAACTTCGAGTCCTGCATCGAGCGAAACAATGCTAGATAAACAGCGGAGACATGTTTTCTTATGCAAGTGCGGTGAATTGGACAATCCTGAACTACGCAGTCTTGGGTATTGACTCACGTGTGTTATAAATTGTTGAGGTCAGGCAGCATTGGTTCTCCTGCAAAAAGACAAACTCAGTTCCACAAAACAGCAAATGCAGTTTGATTAAGTGTGAAAAGAAAAGAAAAACTTGTAGATACAATGGAAGAAGATCCGTATAGATATTGCATGTCCGAGAAAAGGAAAATACGATAAACTCACGATTTTGGTACTCCCGGTAGAGTTTCCACTTGTTAATGACACGAATAAAAGGCGGAGATGTCGCGATTTTACGTATACACAAGAAACTCGCGGTATTAATTAAATCAATGCATCGCGTTTAAAGACACGATACGACTGTAAATTCGTAAGTAAAGTAACGGTGATGCTGTCGCCCCGCGCACGAGATTGCATTAATTTTTATGCAGATGCGGTTATATACGTTATAAAAATAGAGTACAGCTTCGGATTCAAGGTGAAAACGAAAAAAAAGTATACTAACGCGTAACCGAGTGTAAAAGCGTACGCGCGACACCTCAACAGGTGCACGACTGAATCGTGGACTCTTGGGTGTTTTCTCGGCTGCTGCGGCTCTCACATCCGATAATATCGAATCACCACGGTATAGGTATCGTACGCGCGGTACAACTCACAGCGCGAAAATCGAGAGGCGACAAATATTACAGATGTGTGCCGCCCCGGCCCACATCTCACTCTCGCTATAGCTTGTCAAATATATTTATTCATATATATATATATATATATATATGTTTTTTTCTCCCTTCAAAAAGTGCAGTTGTACTTTTCCATTATTGTCTCGACATTTTTTATCGGCTTTTTTTATTTTCCACCGGAAATTTCTAGGTTTGCATAATACGCCCCTATCAACTTGAAATTGCAAACCTCCAATATTTGTCAACTTGAAACTCTTACTTCATTACTTTAGACTCGAAAATTCAATTTTTATCTATTTCTTAACTCAATTTCAAATGCAACATAAAATTTATCAAAAACTTTATTACTTATCGACATTTATTTATGATGCGTAACCTTGTAACGTACAAGACGCATTAACAAGGATAAATTTTCAAGTGTATAATAAAAACATACATGTTTTTGGTATTTTGGGTGACCTAACCGAAAGAAGGATTCGAGTATTTTCTACATAACTCTACATATCAAAGAGGAATAATAATGCATCCGAAGCGATCGTTAATCAAGAGAGGATCGTTAACTTTTGATAGCTCTTACTGCGGTGTTTGGGCGTCGAATCTTCAAAACCTTGAGTCGCAATCGCCTATTGTACATTAGTGATGCAAAGCTTATTGGTGCGGGTTGTTTGTCAAACGCTCGTAATATTTTCTATTTTCCGCACAGTAGTAAAGACGCGATGACTTTTCGGCATTATTATTATCGTTGTCTCGTTACTCAGGTTTGCTTTCCAAATTGACGAATCTACAAGAAATGTCGATTCTCTCATTAACTCTCGGTTAAAAACGTCGCGCTCTCTCTCTCTTTATATATATATAGTAAGATATATATATATATAGAGTATGACATAACCTCCGATGCACACCGACGTAGATTAAGTGGGTACTGAGGGGGCGAGCAGCGAGTGTGTAAGCTGTGTTACCTACCTACTCGCGTATTCACATAGCTGTGTCTCCACACTCACGTTATCCACCCGTAGAGTATTATCGACAAGTGCGAAACTTTAAACCGCGATCACATATGCTACTCCGAGATTACTCTGGGATAATAGTCCGATGCATCCTCCAAATGCATTATAATGCAAACCCAGTGTTGTTTCATAATAAAAACAACATTCCAAAATGCGTTCCTAATATATATTTAAATATTATAGTATTATGTATTTTGGGACGTTCGTGATCGTTGATCTACTGAGCGCATAATCTTCGCACATCATACTATTTTTGTGTGACAACGGAAATCAAGTAGAGCATATGAATAAAAGCCAATTGGATGACTCACTACTGAGTCTGAGGAGACAAAGGTATACCAAATTACAATTGTAATTACTTGGTTTTTCGTAAGCAATAGAGAACGCGCAATAATAATATTATTCTGGTTTCGAGATATCGATTGTCCATTCAATGGAGAGACAACACAATGCGCGCACGAGCGCGGCAAATACGAATAATCGCGACGGAAATATTGTGATCGTATTTGATACGTATGTTACGTAGCTAACGTGTTAAACAACTTTATGCCAATCATATTAAAATAGCGCGGCGATGGGCGACGCATTATACATACACTGTAAGGCGCCTCTTATGGCACATTCGATAATCTTAATGAAAAATAATCTGGAAACCGTTTTCTTCTCCGCTGCCTTATACCATCATATTATAATGTAAAAGTGCGATCGTTGATTTCATAATTGACGTCATATATATACATATATATGTAAGCATATTAGTTTCGACATGCAGTTGATTACAATAACAAGACGACAGAAATTGGAGCATACGTGAATAAAAACCAATTGGTTTGACTCAATAGTCTTGCAATAACTATATTTTTTTTCCTAGCGAAATAGAATAAAATTGTTATTCATTTATTAAATGTTAACTTTTATAATAATATTCCAAAAGAGTATGGACATTGCAAATGTATAATGCTATTAAAAAATGTCTACATTTCTAATGATTTATTTAAGGACACGCAATCAATTTATCGTCAATCAATAAAATTACAATAAAAATCGGCTTTATTTTCGTTGCAAATAGAACAAACAACGCTACAATAACACACTAATGTGCTATCGAGATATCGATTATCCAATTTCATCCGCAAAAGCGGGAAAAAAGGGGACCGTGGCGGTAAATTCAAATAATAATCAGCCTCAATTGCTATATTATTCTTATAACACCGGCGGCGGCGGCGGCGGCGTCGGCAGCAGCAGCAGCAACGGCAGCGGCGACGGCGACGGCGACGGCCGCACAACGTATATACATTTGACACATTAATATAGCATATTGACTTTCGAGAGAGAAGCTTCAATTAAATCCGCTTCAATGGAGTTGATAGACTTATCAATTATTTATCATCGGAGTATCGCGAAAGCATAACAATAGTCGAGCGGCATTTAAAAATGGCTGCATTACCCGACGTGTTACGTGTTTTTCTCGTCTGAGCTTCTGTCAAAGTTTGGATAAACGATAGTGAAGGGCCGTTATACGTTCCCGAAATGCGTCAATCTCCGAGTTTATTAATAACCGTACGATACTTTTACATTCAATTGCCAACTATTTTGACGCAAGCGGTTAGTGAGTGACGTCTCGCCGATTTGGAGTAGCCCTCGTCGTCCGCCCGTCTAATACTCTTGTTCGATATTCGCGAATCGTCGCCCATGCAATTTCGGTGCTCGAATACCTTCCCTCCGTCTGAATAAATCCACTTAATTCAAAGTTACTTGATACAACATAAGTTGTAAAATTTTACGAATTATCTCGTGTTGCAACAACCAAGAGGAATTTTATAAGAAAAACCAGAGCGTCAACAATGGCTCCGGGAGTAAACGATGGTCCACGCAACACCGGCACATTGCCCAAGAGCAATCGAAGAAACAACAGGAACAGAGAGTCTCCCGGTGTCAATCCTCAGACTGTTTCACGATCGGTTTACCATGGTAGACCCCAGCATTCGAATAATCTGGTAGAGTGCCAATTTTCATTGATTTTCACACATCGTCCTGGCTATTTATTCGATGTTATTATTAGAAAAACATGGAGCTTATACTGATCTTCTACATAATCCAAAAATAAGAATATAATTTTTTTTTGCATACAATTGGTTATGTGTTTTGCAAGAGAGAAAAGAAATTGGCCATGATTTATCATTATTCTAATTATAGATTATAGAAATGTCAAGCTCGTACGAATCTTTAATACAAATAAACTGTGACATTTAGAATTTTTTTCATCTTCCATTCGTCCAACATTTGGCAAGTACAAAAATTTAGTTCTAGTGCCGGAAATGATTAATATTATTAGAATGTACAAGAAGTAAAGCACAGTTTACACGAATACCTATATGATCGTCAAATGAAAATTTACACATCTCCTTCTTGGAAATACATTTGTTGAAACTAGTTTTACTTATATATTTTGTATTTGCGATTCTTTATTTTTATCTACATCAAGATAAGCGATACATTATTTATATTTGTTATATTGTTTTAGTATATATACCGTTTAATATACCATTGGCTTACGCTTTCGATTCCGGTGGAAATGAAAATCCTATCAAATAATCAACCAGTTAAGATGACATTAGAGAAATGGCAGCCAAGGAAGGAATGTTATACTTGTTATTATCCACTGACCAAGTTTTTCTTGCACAGTCTCAATTTAACAAATATATTTTTTTATGAAAATCCACCAATTTTGATAATTCAAAGTGATTAATTTAATCCGTGTGAAATATTATTATTCTATTACTCCTTAAATTTGTGTCAACAATGAATTGAGTAGTGATACAAGCCAATACTCTCGGTGAACCAGCAAATGGCTTGTGCTCCGGGGTTTAAGATTGAACCATCTATAAATAGGGTGTAGAACAGTGGGGAGGATTTCAATCTAAGAATACATATCCAGAGACTTCTAAGTCGATTCATTAGAGCTTTAGAGACAGCATTGCCACTGGCATGTTTCTCTGAATATCGTGATTCACCATCCTGTAAAAAAATATGTGAGACCCTACTTGATATTAAATAATATAGTGTAATTTTGGCCAATTGCGCTAACTAGCAATGTGTTGCAGCTCGATTGGCAGCCTGTGAGCGACCGGGAGCCAGTCAGGACTACCAAGAACAGCAATACCAGGTCCACAGCCTCTGCTCCTTCAATTTCATATCAGGACTTTGCTGATATCCGTAAGTATTTACAGTTTCAATTTACCAAACAATAAAAATTAAAAGCTAATATTATAATACTTGGAATACATATTTTCCATGCACATGATTCAACGATAATGATACTACTTATCTTTTTTTACTCAAAATACCCTCTTTATTTGAGATATTATTTATTTGGAAGGAGTTTTTTATAATTATATAATATTTTATAAAATTTTGAAATACAACTCTGATAAATGTACACTCTAGTGACATTTAAAGTTTGTGAAAAAGAGGTTTAAAAAAGAAAGATAATCAGTTACAAAAAATAAGCAAAGAATCTATTTTAAGAAAAAATATAAGATGCTAGTATAAGATGCTGATAATTAATATCCGCACATGAAAATAATGCATACTGTGGGTATCTATGCATGAGCTATCGATAAACTTTTGTGGATAAATTTTGGTATGTGATATATGAGTTATTCTCTTTTGTATTCCGTAGTTTCGTACAGCAGCAGTCGGCATTACAATTATACAGGAGACGATTGTTCACAGTGGCAAGAAATGGCTCAACCGGTTGATTCGAGGACCCAATCGCCACCTCAAATTCAGGCAACGAAACCCACGAATGTTGACAAAATGGTAAAGGATTGTGAGAATTATCGAGGCTTCTTTGACGTGAAAGTATTGACGATGTTTCTTTTACAGCCGGACCGGCGGCAGGTCGAAAGTCGTCTCTATCAAATCCGTGATTACATCAAAGTTACATCGACCATGATGGAGTCGCTCAATCAATCCTCCGACCCGGTAACTTATTTACAATTCACTTGATGTATATGTGTAATAAATAATACGATATTGACCATTTTTCCTCTCTCGAATATGAGGTAGAAAAATTCGAAAGATTTTACCATGTCGAGAATAGTAACAATGTTCCGCATATTGGCTTTTGTTGCTACAGTGCCATGAGTAAAGCTGATAATGGTACACAGAGTCTGAAAATAATAATAAATAATTACTACAATGTTGCGCCAAAAGTATTCCATCATTGTACTTTATTTCTTGCGCTAAGCCACTTTTTCAATTGTCTTTTTTAGCGGGCTCGCACTCAACACGAAAAACTAAGCAGAATGGTCGAGGATTTGTGCGACAGTGAGACAAAACTTGCCAAGCTCTTGGAGGACTACAATGTTCGTGGAATTTCTGACGAGGTTGTACATCTCCCGAAATTGACAGTAACAATATTTTTTTCCGTTATGTTTGGGTTGATACTAACGGAAAAAGCATGAAATTTTTTAGTCCGGCGATCATCAGCCTCTGCGCTCCGACCAGATGAAACGTTTTGTCGAACTGCTAGATGTACTTGGCACCCAAGAACGTTTTCTTGTGACTAACTCTAACCCTCGGGTGCGTTTACCACATCAAAGCTAATATAACTAATTCAATTGGTTAAATATCGAAAGTCCATATATATCAACGAAATGTGGGATAAGAAAAATATATACCAGCTTAAACTACATCCGAAATGTTTTTACATCACTTTCAGTTGAGCTTGAAATGATTTTCAAAACCTTCATAGACATTCATTTACATACTCTTTTACTTGAAAGTGTAACAAATGACATTCGAAACGAAAACAAAAAAACGGTTTGTGTGCGTCGATCTTTGATAAGTTGCAGACTTCCCGATTTACCATTTGTTTAACGATAAATATATTTTAAAGCCATATAAAAGCCATAGATCAATTGCAGATAGGTGAATTATTGTCTATTATTTATTTATATATTTATATAAAGATATTACACATTGGTGACCCGCAACCACTTGTACTCTAATGTACTACTGTTACATTACATTTGCACGAGGGCTCGGGGAAACTACGGAAAACCCCAATCGATGCAGGCGGCTTTATTTCTACTGATTTTCTCACTGTACATTAGGAACTGAGAAAAACTGCCGACTGCTCAGCAGTTGACGCGCTAATCAGTGCGCGGCAAAGCGGACTCATTTTTTCCCATAATTAATGCGGCGGCAAGCAATGCTGCTTAACTATTGAGACCGCGAAAGCCACTAACCGACCGCGCGTCCACTGCTATCGATCGATAGGTCAATATATTGTTTGTCGAGCAAATAGCTATTTTCTCAAGTTCCGAAAAATAAAAGGGAGTCATTGTCTACCTTCGTGAGAGGAAAACTTGGAAAAAAAAAAAAAAAAAAATTTCAATAAAACACCGTGAGATTTTATCACAAGCAAATAAAACAGGAAAATAAACTCGAACTTATCAAATATCGAAGCATTCATTTCTAAAATTATTCGTTTGTTTTTTAGTAAGATATATATTGCTTTTCAACCATCAGAAACACATAGTCAAATGCCAATATATTTTTAGAAATAAATGCCGAACGCAGTGAGGTTTGTTTCACTTACAATGTATTATTTCGATATTAACCGTAAAAGACTCTACGACTGATATATTTTTAAATCTATTTATTTTTCATGCAAGTGTACTAACTACAATTTGCTAACTGCATCGGTAGTTTTGAAATACAGTCGTTGCTAAATAGAGTTGTAAATCACAGCAGAACAGCGAGAGCGGAAAGGAAGACGGCGAAGAAAACGGGAACGAGCCACTCGAGTCGCAGTTACGCAGGAAAATGGAAGCTTCCCAGCGAAAGCTCGCCGAGTTGCAGGAACACCAGGCTAATCTTGTTGGTATGCAGCTTCAAGTGAGGGAGCGATTGAATGCGGCTCGTCAAGCCCAGCAGGCACTTCTTCAGCAAGAAAATCAAGCGCAAGCGGCAAACGTCGCACCGTCGACGTCGTCGCCTGCGTGGGAGACCTCAAGCCGCGGTTCTCAACCACCGCAACCCGAAACCGACGAAATTGACGAGGAAACGGCTATGCTTAGAAGCAAACTCGCTCTTCTTCAGAATAAAAAAAAGCACATGGACCAACTGATGGTTGAACTTCAAGCCGTCGAACTTTCCGACAGGGCCAGCGTCGTGAGTTTATATATACATATATATATATATATATACTTTGATCCACATAAAATTTCATCGACAGTTATTGCAATATTAAAGTAATATGTTTAAACTCTTCTGTTACAATTATATTCATTTTTATAACATATTTCCAATGTAGTTTCCAGCCTTTCATCAATTTTATTCGAATGTTATTCGAAAACAGACGTTTCAATTAGAGTTCAATAAACGTGGTTTTTTTTCCCGTTGTGTCAGCATTTATATTGTAAAAACCTCGTCCGTAGTTCGTCCTAACGTCGATTGTTTGAAAATCCTCCAATTTTTTCTTTTTTTTCTTTTTTTTTCTAGAGTTCGGAAAGTTCGCGAAATGCCGAACGCGACAAGTCCGCGGAGCTAGAAGTTTTGAAAGCTCAACTGGCGCATCTGAAATCCCTGATGGAACAGGCGACCAGAGTACGCGAAGTCACGAGCTCGATGCCTGAGCCAGAGCAGGAAACCAACGCAAACATTTGTGACAACGTAGATGTCGCAGAGGACGAGAGCGGAAACGGAGCCTCGTACAATTCTTTCGATCGGCAGAGCGAGACTGACGAGTCGCCCCAAGGAAAATCACGAATCTCTAAAGACAGGCCTACGGTTGAACAAATCCAGGTTTGTACTTCCCTACCACTTTATGCGCTCCTTACACTTTAATTTACCTACGATACACTTGCTTTTTCCAAGTTTAAAAAAGCTCCTATTAATTATTCCACCAATCATATTTACTGATGCGAAATTATACCATTTATCGATGTGCATCATTTATATAAATTTACCGAACATTTGTAACTCGCATTACTGGGGTAGTCACAATTATCACTCGATTATCATTAAGATTGTCCTAGCGGCACAATCCAGTCAAACGTGAGATTCACACAGAAAGTTCACTTTTTTGCTTAAACTTAATGTTATTAACGAGTTAATAAACAAAAAACTTTATGCAAAAAAATCGCTTGACAACCTCTCTTTTGATAATGACTTGTTCATTTTCTAAAAGCGTATTGATTTTGTTTGAATTTTCATCGAAATTTGAAAAATTGATTTTCTCTTTAAATCCTCGAGTTGTGATGATAAAAATGAAAATATTTAATCGTAAACGTTCTGATAGAAACGGTTCGAGTTTTCCGTGTAGAGAGTCGGGGTCGGTGCAGTGACCTCCGATAACAGGCTCACTGTTACTTCCGAAATGCCTTGAATTTTCACTTTAATATTCTCAGTCGTACATACTATTGGGAAATAATTTTCAAAATAGATAAAAAAATGAAAAATTCATTTTTTAAATTTATTTATTTCGCAGGCGGTAACTCGCGAACTCAAGGAACAATCGACGCTTCTGCAGGCCGCGCGAGCAGAATTACGTCGTTTGAAGCAAGCGAGTGGTCTTCAGTGCACGAACCCGGCGCCTGCACCACTTACGGGATCAACGCCGCCGTCTTCCGTGCCCATTTTTCCAGGTCCAGAAAAAAAACAAAGCAACAACCCCACCACCACCACCACCAACAACAGCAACAGCAACAACAACAACAACAACAACGCAAACAATCATCACTCGAACGGTGACGTTCAGCAGGCCCAGGCGAAGAAGCGGCAGATGGAAGAACTTGTCCGAAAGGTTGCAATCTATTTCTCCATCATATGACATTCAACGTAAGGCTTTTTTATTCTACGGTTAGCATTTTCTCGCACAGGAACAGAGCCATTCCTCCAATGCGAACAGAGACGTTACCGGCCAGGATTGGAGCAGCCGAAGAGGCTCCAACTCACAGATGAGTCACACGAGCACGCCGGCAAACGTTTGGCCTCACCCCAACGTCGCTGGTGTGTTAAAATTGATCGGAATGCCTTTTTTTTTCCTTTTTTTCTTCGCGCAATCATCGCTCAGACGAATAAAGGTCATTGAAATGTTGCAGGAGGTTCCAATGAACCCAGCGTCGACGGTATATCGTCTTCGGAGAATTTGTTAGACATCGGCCCACAGATAACGGCGGTTGAGAATGGTTTTGGTATTAATTGGTGGAACGAACCTACTCCGCCGGTGGCCCAACCCCAGAACGGTAATGAAAACTCATAAAGTCCAGATAGGGACGCACAGAATTTTCCAAGATTCGGAAAAACGTCCGTTGCACCAAAATAACCGCGTACGTCTTGCGTCAACAACGCTTGAATAAAACGAATGATTAGAACAAAGAGAAACGTATAAAGGGATCATGAGGAAGCAACTATATTTAAGCAACAACAAAAAAACCCCTTCCGTTTTTCGTAGGTCCACCGGTTTACGCGAAATATTATCGTCATCTCTTGTGAAATCAGCAGACCAAGTAGATTGTCACTTGAAACAAAAAAGCAGTTTTTTTTTTAAATTTAATTTTTTACATCTAGAAAGGAAACATACCACAAAAAGAAGATAGAAAGAAAATATTCCTATTTTTTACCAACTTTTGAATGCAACGGTAGTGACGGTACCCTGGTAATTTATTTTAACCATAACCATTTTTTTTCTTTCTTTTTTTTCCAATATTTGCTTAGCTCTGGTTTTTACTTAAAATTATACTGATTTCGTCGGTCCAAATATAGAATCGAAGGAAACGTCGAAAGTTTGGACAATAAAAACAATATATAGGTTTTCGAATTTCTTTCAGTAGTCAAATATTTGATTTATACTTATATTTTTCTATAGTTTTTACTTTTATTCCTGGAAACATTACAAGAATTGGAGAATGAACTAAACAAAAATTGCTTATTCAGCTGCAAAACAAAATACGGAAAATTTCTAGATTCCGAAGCCTTGAAATAGACGTTAGAAGATAGCGCTACCACAAAATTCAAAAGTACAAAAGATAGAAATTACTCACATGAAAAAAAACCGACGCTTGAAATAGACTAAAAGAAAAAGAAAACTCGTAGAAAGAGATGATGACAGAGAACCGATATAAAACAACGAATGTTTGGTAGGTCCGGTGGGTTCCGCGGAATATTATCGTCAGCTATTGATGGGCTCGCAAGCTCAACAATTGCAGATGATGGGAACTACGATGCAACAGTGCTGTCAGCTTTTGTGGGCTCAGCAGCGAGAATTACAGTCAATGAGAAGCGCGATAACGCAGCTTCAGCAACAGTTTCGTCAAAGTCAGCCGCGGGTCAACGAGAATTCGGAGAATCGCGAGGAATACTCGAATCTCAGTAGATCGGTTCATCATCTCGGCAGCACATTGGACGCATCATTGCCTCCAAGTTCCTCGTTACCAAACCTCGTTTCCCTACCAAATTCTTCGCCGGCAGCTTCGCACACTCCTCTAGTTGCACCGGCGAATTCTTCCCCTCCTCAACCACATCAACCACATCAACATCATCAACAACAACAACAACAACAACAACAACAACAACAACAGCAACAGCAGCAGCAACAACAACAACAGCAGCAGCAGCAGCAACATCAACAATTAAACAATCAAGTGCCGCCTGGAAATCGGGCAAACAACTACTGGGACAATTTTAGAAGGTAAAAACCATAGGCCGTCGATTACACTTGCCAAGAAAAATGTCCCCTACAAAACGTTTCATCTATTTCTTTCCTTTTCGTCTTCTTCTCCGTGTAATTTCATAGCGGGTTTTTCGGTTTTCCGATTTCGGATAATCTTATTGTATGGTTTCGTTGAGCAATAAACGTTCTCGGTCTCTATCTGCACGCCTTCTTTCGTACATAAATCATTATTGAACCCCCTTTTACAAAACTATCGGATGCAAAATTCGCCACTTGAAGCAAGATTGTTGAGAGTATAACGGGTAGGTAGTTATTCGGTAGGTAAACGGGTTTATGAAAAAGCGTGATTTTTAGAGAGAAAAAAAGATAATAAGTCACTCATAACACCTCGCACTCTAATCGAAATTCACTTGAGGTTTGTGTGTGTGTGTGTGTGTGTGTGTGTGTTTTTTTCATTCCTAACGTCTAACAAAACTCGTGACAGTTTGCGAATTGACAAAAAAAGATGTTACTTTTTGTTTGTTTGCCCCTTAACTTCACACCGTGATGAAAATCTTTTGAGTCGTTTAGTGGAAACGCGAGCTTTGAGATTCTGATGATAACTCGAGAGGCATGTTATAAATATTGTGTGATGTGGTTTTTTTCGCATTCCTTTTTTCCGCTTTTACAGCTATTCTCGGCAAAATCTATTGTCGGGGAATCCGAAGACAGTGACGGACGCAGCACAAGGTCCGTCCGGCAATTCAGTAACCTCCACTAATGCCGCTAGCAGTAGCGTCAACACTTCTCTTGTGTGAGTACCATTAGTTATGATCAAGTCATTCCTTCTTTACAGCAATTTTTTCCTGACCATCTCAAGTTTTAGTTTACCAAATATCGTCACATCATGATAGTATTATTTTTTCAGTTATTTAACTCAGAATTTTATGAACGTTTTTTTTTTTTTTTCTTCTTCTTCATATCTTCGAAGGGAAAAAAGGAACAAGAAAATCATACAAACGACTTTATGCAGATTTGTTTGTTGTGGTTCCTTAACCAGAGAAACTCGATGCATTTTTGAAATACCTTTTACTATAATTTTACAGTATTTTACAAACTATGCGAAATATCTGAGACAGACGAAAGAAAAATTGCTGTATTGACTGTATGGCAATCTGAGTGCAGCATATAATTCTTACGGTTTACTTTAAAGAAGAGAGAAGCGAAATCGAGAACACGGTGCGGATAACTTGCCATTGCCTTCAATGTCAAGTGCCGAGGCTCAGTATTCACTAAATCTGCAGCTTCAATCAAACCTACAAACACAAGAGAGAGAAACTCCGGTTGCAAGGATTAATATCTTATCGAACGAAGCTTCTCAACAGCAGCAGCAGCAGCAGCAGCAGCAGCAGCAGCAACAAGTGGAGCATTTTTGGGAGGAACTTCCTCAGTCTACCTATCGTCCAGTGGCTGAGAGCAACCAAGACTCGTATTCCTTACGTCATATGAGGTGAAAAAAATGATTCTACTTGGGGGATTGAAAATGTACAAGCGTATCGTCAATGGGATTGATTTTAGCGGCGAGATGAGAGACATTGTTGGATCTCTGGTAGCTGCAAACAAGAGAAGACCCGACTACTTGGTGATTATCCTAAGAGAGATAAAAGCCATCAGCGACGATCACAGACTACGTCCTCGTCTCTTGCGATCTTTACGAGCCCTTCAGGATACGCAATCGCTGAGCAATCCCCTTGTAAATATGCAAATCTTTCTCAAATCATTTCTCATTTCGAGCTTTCGTTATACGGCTACTGAATGTTTATTGTGTAGAACGAAGCGACAGATCAGACGGCGAGCGAAAGTTGTCAATCGAGCGATGAAGACTCCGATTTCGGAGCCCAAGCTAGCGCATTGCCAAGTTCCAATGCTGCTAATCAATTGCTGTTAACGGAATTCCTGGTGCCTCTGCATTCCTCGGCACAGATCCGACAACAATCCGGGCCTTCTCAGCTAGCGGAACACTTGGAATTTGAGGTCAGAGTGAAACCTAAATATTTATCAATCTCTTCGAGATCTCAATATTGTCGAAGAGTCTCTCGGTGATTTTATTGATTCTGAGATCAATAAAAATATGGGAATTTGATTTTATGAAAATTTTCACCAACGATACGAAAAACAAAGAAACCCGAAAAATATTTGACAAAATCACAAAAGAAAGAAAATTTTTTCAAACAACTAGATACTATGAAATGATCTATCGTCGAATTGATCCTCTTATTCTCAGTTCTCAACTGTTATATTCTCCTCAATTAAAAAAGACGCCATGTTTAATATTTTGCAGGTCATGATGCCTCTCGAAAATGTGAATTCCATGACGGTGGCTTCGTCGCTTACACCGGGATACAACGAGGACTTGGCAGAGGCGGATCAATCGAGACCCGAAGGTGCTTCGAGCAGCCAACAGGTATTTATTAAAAATTCATTTGGCAATTGGAATAGCAGTTGGTTTTTGTGTTGGTTAAATTTATTTTCAGGCTTCTCTGGATGATGGGAATAAGGATGGTGACGATAACGAGGAAGGCCACGGAGCAATGGCTCACCAGGGTGCCATTGGGCTTGAGACAACTCGTCAAGTGCCGGACGGCGTCGACGACGAAGACGACGGTGCGATGATGGAGAATTCTATCCTCGACCGAATACCAACGCGTCTATTTCATCATTAGTCCGCCGAGTATTCGCTCCGAAATTTCTTAACGCGAAAAAAACACTCGTCCGCCTCGTGTATGCCTCGGTCATGAATTTTTTCAACTAACTTTTCACATACAAACGACTGAGCTTAGACTTGTTTTGTATACTTTAATCTTGGCGGAACAGTACTTATATAGTATCTACAAGAAAATAATTCACTGAGATTACTTCTCCTCGTATTTTATTGTTTTGCTCAAGCGTTTATTTATATCGACGAGATTTGTTTTTCAAATCGTTTACTTTGTAAAACTAACGAATGAACTAGCCCAACTTGGTAAATCGGCAGCCTCTTTATTATAGCTTATTCCACGTTACCAAGTTCATTGTAACGTGTATTCAAAACATCGCCAAACTCATCGATTGACCGACGAGACTTTGGAATAAAAGACTCGTCCCAGAAACTAAAACTTTTAGACAATTTATCAACGATAATGATTCGCCAACGATGACCAATCATCGCAGTTATGATTTTTGGTTCTACACTCACCGCGCACATATTCTACGAAATTAAACTATTCTTAGGAATTCTTTTTTTTAACATTCTCATTACTCTTTCGCTACACGTATAAAATTTTCTTATCATTCAATGTAAAATAATATCATTCTAATCATGAAATGTGCATATTTGATAGAATGTAATTTGTGTTGGAGCATGTGTGTTTTGATTAGTATGCAAAAACATTGCTTATATAGGGTTAATTTTCGAGATAGGTTTATTGCTTCCTTTCGGTGGTGTCGCCTTAAATAAAAATAATCCGCAATTCAACGGCATAGTGTTAAACATTACCGTAGAGTTGAAAAAATTGAAAATAATTGAACACAAGAGAGTATTTAAATAGAAAAGTAAATATTTATTAATATGATACAAGCTTAAAATATAAGATTTTTACATATTATTAGATAAAGGCGCAGTCGTGCGCGCTAATCGGTATAAACAGTGTACTTGAAATTCGTCGTGGTGATCTCTCTCTCGAGGCACATTTTTGAGAAAGAGAGATCGACACGCGAAGGCAGTTTATAATTACTCTGCCTCTAAAACACCATTATCCAAGTGTCGGTGACGATGGTAATGATAGGCGGAGCATCCGTGCGTCTCCATTAACATTTTCTCATAATCTAAGTGAGTCTCGAGAAAGTTATCGTGTTCGCCGTTGGGCTTTAAGTTGCACGGACGCTCCAGATCCGAGGCAACGATCGAATCATAATTACCTGCTGCCTCACGGCAGCTTTTCATACTCTTTGAGGCAGAAAATCTGTCGCCGTTGAGCCTGGAAAAGCCAACATCTCCACTGGAGCTCAGTGATCTCGGCTCATAACGCATCGCGGCCGATCGACATTTTCCTGCACCATCGCGAACATTGCAGTTACCACCGTCTCTGAAAGGAAAATTTACTACCTTATCATCCAATTAGTTGAAAATATCAATCTTTATCGATATCCTTGAAATATCGATTATTCAACGGCCTGATGCACGAGCTTGCTTCTCTCGAGACCGCACCAATAGCGCCATTAATTCTCTCTTCTCTCTATCAATCATTACCGCTCATCTGGACCATCGTCTCTGACAACGTTATCGTCATTTAAGCACAACAAAACCGATTTCCGTGCCGGTTAAGCTGTCTGTGATCCGGACACAACGACCGCAATCCTAACGAAAATCACGGTCGCCTGTATACCGAGGGTTCACCCCGTAAATTGAAAGAAATCGATATTGAAAAATATCCATCATCAATGAATCATTCATCTTCTATCATTAATCCTTTTAAATAACGCCAAAACTATTTTTAATTCTCCTTTTTCTCATTGAAAATGGCACATTTATTAATATTTCACTTATTATTCTTGTCAATTAATTTTATTTCGAAATGTATCATATTTATACCATACAGATATTGAATACAATTCTTTTCATCAACAACATTTCTGAGTCATTATTGCAAGTATGAGTCGCAAGGATAATTTTATTGAGCCCTCTGGGGGTTTACATCTAAGTGAAATAATTTTCGAAATTGATAATTTTCATACATCAATTTGACAGCAACCCGGTATCGACCGCTACTAACCGCGGTGTCCTTGAGACATCATTTCCAATGACCCGAATATCTTGGAAATGGTATTTCCAATATATTTGGAAATACTATTTGGGCCTTTATGGTATTTAAATTTTTTGTACATTTCGTAAATATTTATAAAAAATAAAATAAATAAAAAATCGACTTGATGTTACGAATGGGTATCACTGTGTTGTTCGGTTTTTTTTTGTTTCTTTCTTTTCCTCGTAAAGAACAACCTAATGGAACGAAAAATAAAATGCCTTTTGCACTGACAAGTAAAAATGTTACTCATCAACAATGAAAATTACTTCCATGTAAAATTATAAACCCTTTTATGATTTTACTTTTACGAGATGATAGTGAATTGGCGAAGATGATGATAGATAATCAACTCACCCTAGACTCACCGTAACTCTTGGAATTAACATGAAGAGAAAAAAAAGAAAAGAAAAAAAAAAAGCATCAAGTTGGGAAAACTCTGTTGTCCGTAAGCAAAGAAAATCCTCTCCTACCTTGCCGGGGTTTCTTGGTTAAATTGTTCGGGTGACCGGTAAAGAGATAGGCGGGATCACCGGCACTGTTGCGCTTCCGGTTGCCGCATCTCCTCGATGCGATATCACCGTAGTGTTGGGTGGTCACCCGGTAGACGTTCTCGTATCCGTCACTGCTGCCGTCTAGACGTAGCCCCGCGGCGGCCTCTGGAATCACGCAACGGTTATTCTCGCATCGTTGGACACGAACGTATTCCCGTCGTTTGTTATCCTCATCGTCCGTTTCCATAGCGGAACCGTTAAAGCATAAAAGCTCCTGTTGATTATTATCCTCCTCATGGTGAGCTTGTTGTTGTTGTTGTTGTTGTTGCTGCTGCTGGTGCATCGCACTCGGCACCGACAAGCTCCAAGAGAAAACGTTTGTCCGATGGTCGTTGGCCTCGTCAACACAGCTCAACTGATGCTCATGTACGTTTTCGTAATCGGCAATTGGACACGGCGGCACGTAACCGTAATAACCGCTCGAGGATACGTAAGACGGCGCGATTTTTCCTCGATACAACGTGCCCTCGCTCACTACTGCCATTATCACACACTTGGGCTCGTTAATATTCAACACGAGGAGAGAACGATAACACCGTGTTTTCTAACTATATCTTTGTTAAATCCACCAAAGATTTACCGCGCCGGTTGACTCGAGAGATTTTTTTGGAAACCGATATGTTATAACTAACGTCTTTACCATCGGACACCCGTGAGGGGAGGAGAGAGAGAGAGAGAGAGCGAGTAAAGTGAGTATCGAGAGGGAAACGCGAAGGTAAGCGATTTATAAATTGATCAACACCAAAGGAACACCAAGCGAGCGCGACTGGTACATGGAATCGCGGCAAATGCACTCTTGGCCAAATGCGCGGGCGCTATTCCCTCTCTCTCTTGCTTAGCGGCCCCACTCTTTTACCTGACTTTGCCCCATCACTCGATCCGGCGACTCGAGGGGATTTTTTATCCCCTCCACTTTCCTATGTGTACCGGCGGCTCAAGTCAGGTTAAGCAATACGCCAGGTTTGTATATGGCTTACCGCAGTTAGTCCGGATATACGAAATCGTTTTTGCGACAAATGCTTCTCGATTTAGAGGTTATTACCGATAAAAATATTTCCTTTTTTTTGTAAATGTCGGAGATACTAAGAGCTTTCTTTGAATCTAAAGATGATGAATTTTTATGGAAATTAGTTGTTGTTTCAGCGGCTTTTTAAGTGTATGCATATCGATTAATCAAGTTCATTTGACTCCGTAATTCGGAATGTCCTACCGAAGATGTTTGAATGTTCAATACGATTTTATGCCACGGCGGAGCACTAAAATCGTGATATTAATGTTTGCGAATAATGTTACCAAGTTTGTGCCATTTTTCGATGTACGCATCGACAAATAAATTAAAATAAATCCGTGCCCCCACATCTTACCGTTTTTTTTTAAATTCACATAATGTACATATTTGTTGGGCTTAACCGAGCGCAGTGCTAATAAATAGTATGTTCCGAGGTTATGTACGCGCAACTTTTGACGAAAAATAAGTTATTCAATACCGATGACAATTTATATTTTCTACAATTTTCGAGATGTTATAGTTTGTTGTTTTAATTACGGAAACCGAGCGTATTTGTAACGTTTGACTTAAACAAGTATTCGGAGTGGTTAAGCTCGGATAATATAACTCATGAGAAAGGAGTTTTATCGGTAACTCGGGGGGTTATATTATAGCGCGATGAAGACGAGAACGATAACGCGTGTGCGACACCTTTTGCCATTTTTGCTGATGAATCGAACGTGGGAGAATATCATGCCGGGTATAATAATTGCGCGGCGTTTCTCTGCCGAGTCCTCGTCGCTCTTCGTGCACCAGGAAATATCGAGGAAAGTGAAACAGTATGGGAAATTGGTTATCAATGTACCGTGGAACGTCCAAGTTAGACCGACGGATCCTCACAAGTATCCGGACATGGACACGCTACTCGTTAAACTATTTTTAACCAAGTATCATCGTCATAGGGAAGATGAAAAATTCCTGTCCGTCGATATCGAAGATGATTGTTGCAAGATAACGGCGAGTAAAGGGCCAACAGTTGATTGCCCTGGCAATGCAATGTGCCTTATAGAATCTCCCATTCAGTACGGTAAATAGACTTTGGAACTTTTCCATTATTCGGTAATATTTATCGCAACTTAAGAATGCAATGGATTTTTTGGAAATGCCATTACAACGGGATTCCATTACAACTTTGATGAGAAATAAATAAATACAATTATTTAATTAAAATCACGAGTGCGAGTTTTCAAGGCCAATTTTTATAAGTAAAAAATTAATGTTCTCGACATCTTCAATGACAACAAAGGGATATTTGTTCAAGCGACTCGTGGAGCTCAAATTCTAATGAATACGAACTTTCCATTGAAGCGGATATATGTATACAAGCTTATCGAAATTCAAATGGAACCCATGATTTCAGACGTCGATGCGCAAACTGTCGGCGACTCCGGTATAAACATTACGGGCATGGTATCGGATCTCATAAATTTGGAGACGGAAACGGGAAGCATCAGTGGTGGAAAATTGCAGGCCAAAAAGATGATACTTCATTCTAGTCAAGGTGGCTCGGTTGATCTCGAGTCGAGCTTGCAGGGAAATATTGAGATTAAAACTGCGAAAAATGGAGTAGGTTTCATCCTCAAGAGGAACATAAATAATTGACCCTTTTCGAAAATCGTATCAAGTGTATCGTTAATGTTGATGATAAATCCAAATCTCTTAGTCGATAAAAGCCGAGAAATGTGTAGGTACAAATCTCGAATTGACGACCGAAAACGGTGATGTTCACTTGGGCAGCAATTATTGCGAAAAAGCGTCATTCACGACTGTAAATGGAAGCTTAAATTTGAACAATCTTCACATGGATGCCACCGTTGATATAAGGGGAAAAGGATCTCTCAATATTTGTAAGTATCAAGCTAATTTATGTTGTTCGCAAATAGTTGATATATTCATTTCTACAAAACAGCTATAACAAGATATAATGGCCGTGAAAGATATTGAAAATTTTCCTTCTCTTCTATTAAATAAAAAAACGTTTTCCGAATAAACTCTCAAGTTGAAAGTAGTTTCACGGGGTTAAATATCGTCCGCTAAACCACGTAGCAAACTTTTTTTTTCATGACTCATATCGATCTGTAGCTTGCTTAGATGGATCTTTGCAAGCGAAACTCCAAAACGGTCGGACGAAAGTGCATCTTGTGAGGCTTACGGGGGAAAGCCACATTGTTTCCAAGGGTTTCATCCATCTCGTTGTTTCGCGGGACAGTGAGGTGAAATTACATTTAACCGCAACTCAATTGAATATCGAGGAGGGACTCAAGGAAAAAGGATTGTACTCCGATGACCATCGGCTATTCGAAAGAAACGGCGGGGATATTCCGCTGTACGCAGAAACGAGCGATACACTTCGGGTTACCAGTGCCAGCTGGGCCGAATCACTGCAACTCGGAAATTTCATTACATAGTAATTGTACTATTTTCAAAACGTCCATCGGCCGACATCGTACGTAAATCACCCTTCAACCGATCATACGACCTCATCACTCACTTCGGACAGTCTTTGACATTTCCACTTGCACCTGGTTTTTTGTAAATCCTTGCTGGTACTTGACTTGTTGGAATATCAAAAAATATATAATTTTTCATCTCACTACACATGCTTACTATTTATTTACATTTTATTATTAATTCTTTAATTTTATTATCAAGTGGAAGCGATTGATCAAGCGAAAATAACGAAGGACCCGGATGCACTATAGTTGCACTTCCCAGACACTCTTCACCGGAATAAAAAACGGCAAACTGCAACAAATAATATCGTATGAAAATATAAATTCGAATAAACCTGAAGCATTTGGTGTTAATCATTTTAATTGAACAAAAAGGCATACGTGCAGTGTGAACGAATATGGAAACATTTATACGGTTTTAATAAAATTTCTGTCAATGCAGTGAGCGTAAATCGATGGGAGTTTTAAACGAGGCAACCAAAGACATTAATACGAGTAGAAAACGAGTAATATAAAAAATGTTGCTTTTATCGAATGAGTATAGACGCTTAAGAATAATGATCAAAATCATAGTCGCGATATTCAATTGGGAAAAATAATTGGCATTTATGGTGCTAAATTGTATTGGTGGACGATGTAAAAGTTTGCAAATATTATATCATTTTAAATGGGCATTGAAAATGACAATATCCAATATATGTATATTACCTGGCCCGGGGTAATCGCTCTTTGCGGAATATCGAGCCGAATGATCAATTGATCGTTCAACGTTTTGTATACCGTGCAAGGGCACAAGGGACGCTGATGCTGAAATCGGAAATTGCAATGCAAAACTCCTGCACTGTTCTTCAATACGTTGGGTTCGTCGCAAACCCAGTGGGGCTTTGAGGCTATTATCAGTTGAGTATGCAGCGCTGGATGATCCGTTCCCTTCACCTGCCAAAGCATTTGTGAAGATAAAGGCATTTGTGTTTCTTGTTTCTATATCATTTTTTACTGTGAGGATAGAACTTATCAAATGGCTCCGTCGAACATTGAATTTTCAATCGAACTTGGATATTTAATTTAATTGAAACCTCACGTAAATCTCGGGGTGTTGTTCATCGAGTACAATGACATTAAGACACCCGCGGGAAAAACGGAAATGAAAAACAAGAGCTAGTAATCATATTGAATAATGTATCATTTAGCTATTTAGACAATACAAATTCTTTTTTGAGAAGACAATAATATATAAAGAGAGTAGAAATATATTTCTAGACCGTGACATTTGTCGCGGTGTATTTAATTATTTTTCCACTCACCACTAATATATTGTTCGTTTTAACATCTTTGTAGAATACATAATAAGCCATGGGAACACCGCTGATCCGGCATCTCTGGCCCAAAGTCCACTGATGAATACCGTCGTGTTTGCCGACCACAGAGCCACTTTCATAGTCAACAAAATTGCCGGGTTTATTCTCCACATACTGGGCAAAGAAAATAATAATGTTTTGACAATTGCGATAGGTACTTTTTCAGTTAAAATAACAACAAGAAAGAAAAAAACTTTGGTTCATACCTCTGCGATAAACTGTTTGAAATAACGTGAGCCTATAAAGCAAATACCCATGCTCTCTTTTTTTCTCAACACTACATCCAACTCGGCTTCCTCGGCAATTTTTTTCACAATTCGCTTGTGAAACTCGCCTAAAGGAAACATACATCTACGCAGAGGTTCCTGAGCTACTTGAGACATGAAAAATGTTTGATCTTTTTCATGATCGAAACCCCGCAGGAGCTTTACTTCTACAAATTGGGCGATCATGATTTAGGCGATTAAAGAAAAAATTATACTCGTGTGTATTTTGCGAGGCAAACTAACTGGTATTTGGTTGGTATCCTTCGAGGTAAGGCCCAAAGGATGTTCTTGCGTAATGACCAGTTGCGACGGCATCCGCTTTGAGATTTTCTCTTGCAAAGTTATAAAACTTGTCAAACTTTATTTTCCTGTTGCATTCTATATCGGGATTTGGTGTGTGACCGCTCTGGTAACTGTCCAGTAGATAGCTGAAAGATATATCGGCAAATATTTCAACATTCTTGCAATTATTTGTGTACTACATCAAGTACTATTAGTACCTGAATACCTCATTCCAGTATTCTTTAACAAAGTCAACACGCACTAGAGGGACATCCAATTTCTTACAGATCCACATGGCATCGTTGTAATCATTTTCGGCAAGGCACTCGCCATGCTCATCCGCGGTGTCCCAATTTTTTATAAATACAGCGGTAACATTGAAACCTGAGGAATATAATAAAATTGTATTTTCAAAATGTCAATTTGTCTCATATCGATTGTTCTTGGTTATTAATATATGTATATAATCACCCAATGGTTAATGAATTATCCGATATTGCCTTTATTGTTTATTTTCATGAAGAAACAAAAGAAATACCTACATTTTGACAAAGAGCAATCTAATTGCTATTGCTATTCAAAGAAGAAAAATGTTGAGACACGGCATATTGATTATCATAGAATATAAGTAATCAACGGTGTAATAAATAGATATAGAATTTTTAGAGTCAACTGAAGCCCCGTCAGCATAATATAATGGGGAATAAAAACCTTTTCGTTTCAGGAGTAGAGTTGCCACAGCACTGTCTACACCACCAGAGAGAGCAACAACGATATTTCTCAGCATAATGGAATAATGACAAAATTGACAAGCCAGACAATAAGGACTAAATAATTAAGATAAGAAAAATAAATGTAAGTTGATGATAAAAAAAAGTGAGGATTGACGACGATGGAGCATGTGTCGATATAACGATGTCTTGCCGGTGGCTGCCGTGGCCCGTGGCGGCCAGCCGTGGCTTCTTCAGCTTCTTCTACTCGATGCACAGGGGCGCCTGTGCACATCACTCCACCATTGCTCCACATGGCCTGTTGCACTTGTATACACTCGCGCTACACTAGTATATACTTGTATATACACGATGGCAGCGGCCGCGTCCTTTGGTCTTTATTTGGGCAACACGTCCTCGTGTTTAGCGATATACAAGGTAACTTGTCTACGAGTGTTACTTATAGGAAACGTGCCCAGTCAATTAATTCGATAATTGTGCTACAGTGAAAATTGTGTTGAACCGCCGCGACCACGTTTTCCTTACGTTCTGCAGCAACGATACTCCCCCATCATCATCATTTCCCGGTATTTACCTTCACAATCATCGATTGTTTTTTTTCTTGTTTCAGGATGAAAATGTCGATGTTGTGGCGAACAATGCCGGCGATAGAGTCACTGCCGCTGTTGTCGCGTTCAACGACTCTGAAAAGGTTTCACTATTTATTACACGAGTTTTGAGGTTAACTCGATGCTCAAAAGATTCCATTCGATACCTTTTAACATGTTATCACAAGCTCTATAACGATATTTATTACAAGTTACAGTTTATAATATCCCCCCCCCCCCCCCCCCCCCAACTTATCACCCAAATCTTTGATGAAACGTGTCAACCACCACAAATAAATAATCTTGAGATGGACGACGACGGTGACCAAGGATTTTTCTTATAATGCAGAATGTAATGGAATTGCTTCCTTCGTCACTTAAATCAAGGCTGATTTTGAACTTGAGGCATCATCAAAAATAGAGAATTATTCTCTTTGTTGACCTATTTTCATTGGAACAAAATTCTATACCAATTATACAGAGAGATTTATTTTTATTTTTAAGCTGTCCGCACATTTGCAAAAATTAATTCCCAATTGGGTCCATTCTAGGATCATCTTGTTCCAATATCGCGCAAAATCTATAATTCCCAAATCTGATTTACCGAAAATCCATGTGGCGTAATTAGCTTCCGCAACATAATAATCCCTTGCATTCTAAGGTGTTGCATTCAGTTAAAATTCACAGTGGATGCTAAAAGCATACGATAAAAATCAATTTTTTTTTTTTTTTCCCTCGACTCAATCTTAAGAACGAGTTAAAAACTATTGAATGGTACTGCAATTGATGGAATAAAATATCCCAACTGGTGTAAAAAATATAATAAAATAAAGTTTGACCCTTTTGTTAAGTGGAATTCAATTTTTGCAGCCAAGATTACGAAATGCTAAAAATTTTTTAAATTTATTTTGCATTTGGTATAAAATTCAAGGAAGACAGTAGGATCGTATCAAGTTTAACAAGATTCGTCTGTACATTTTCAATGGATCCTAATGGAATCTTTTAAGCTCATTGCTAATAGGAGAGATTCATAAAATGAAAATTAACGATTGCAGATTATCGGTCTGGCGGCTAAAGCTGGACTATTCCGAAATGGTGCAGTCTCTGTAATACACAACAAACGTCTGATAAACAAAGACATTGACCCAACAGAGTTGGAACTAGCTATGAAAAACAGTTCGTGCAAATTGATTAATGAAAACAAGCGGCTTCATTATTTAATCAAGAGAGGGGAAAAAAATGAGAAAATTACGCCAGCGGCGATATCCACCATGATTTTCGAAGCTATGTACGATATTTCGACAACTGCGGCGCACGACGACGAGGAACACAATGTCGTACTGTGCGTGCCTCTCAGGTTTAGCGCGGAAAGCGTGAAAGCTTGGAGCCAATCGGCAGTAGCCGCGGGTTTTAAGGTACTGCAGACTATTGGGGAACCTACCGCTACTTGTCTCGCTCATGGCATTGGCAAGGACAAAAAGAAGACAGAGTCAGTATCAATATGGGAAATGATCAAACTGGGAATGGCCGATTGTTATTGATGTTTTTAACATATTTTCGAAATTTCAACTCTAAATGTTTACTTTAGGAAAGGAAAACAGTATTAATCGTCGATTTGACGTATATTTTTGAAAATACCGAGCACGATACAGTTTCCTATAATCAACATCATCGGCCATCTCCAGCAAACAAAACGAAAAACAACACATTTCAGAATATATAAAATAATAAAATAAAAATGTTTTAGGTTGGTGTTAGTTTATAGAATAGGTGGAGTGACGAGCGAAGTGACAATCATCAGAGCAGTTGGCGGCGCTTACACGGTTTTGTCGACACAATACTATCCTGAATTGGGAGGGAAAAAGCTGACAGAGTTACTCACGAAATATCTCGGGAACGAATTTAGCAACAAATTCAAATTAGATCCCACCGAAAGTAGGAGATCGATATCAAAATTGACAACCGAAGCTGAGAAATGCAAACACATATTATCGACGATGTCGTCGGCTCATTGCTTCGTCGAGTCCCTGTACGACGGTGTTGACTTCAGCTACAACATCAGTCGCGCAAGATTTGAGAACTTGATTGGATCCTGCATCGCTGAGTACATAAAACCGATAGAGGATATTCTGAAATCCACGTCTCACGCACCTCAAGATATAGACAAAATTATTCTCTGCGGAGGAACGATGAAGATTCCAAAACTCCAAGAGAAAATCGGATCGCTATTTCCGAATGGAGAAGTATTGAGCAACAAATGGAGTCCCGATGAAACGATGGCTATCGGTGCTG
The DNA here is from genome assembly GCA_949699805.1 of Tromatobia lineatoria. Taxonomy (NCBI): domain Eukaryota; kingdom Metazoa; phylum Arthropoda; class Insecta; order Hymenoptera; family Ichneumonidae; genus Tromatobia; species Tromatobia lineatoria. Next base: position 20,959,397 of record OX453041.1, on the reverse strand, counting down.
CGATGCACTCGTCACTTCTACTTTCTCACGGTATGCACGATCGGGATCTCAATTCGAGAAGCGTCGAGCTTCACTCCTTGGACAAAGCACTCGAGGTTCAATTTCAAGATCTCGATCCGATAGTCATACCCGAGGGATCCATAGTTCCCATTAGAATACAGACTACTCTCGATATACCAAAAATTTCGGACGGCAAGTTAAAAGTTGGAATATTCGAACGCGAGGCTAAACACGGCGGAGCTTCGAAAAAAATTGGTTTGGTAAGTTTTCCATAATTCACTTACTTCATCTGGTAATGCATTCTGTATTAATGCGCCTTTTCCAAGCCGGATCTCTTTTCCTCTGCTTGAAATATTATTCCAATAATCTACCAAACATTTCCACACCCCAGACAAAAATCTCTGCACCAAAATCCACCACAAAATCATATCCATGCCTCTTTGCTTATCCACCGAAGCTATTTTTCCAAAATAAATTCGAATATGACAATAACAAAACTGCACGTATATTACAAACTGGTAATAACAAAAACCGTAGACATCATTGACCCTCTTCGCTCAATTTTACCAATTCCAACACGTTAGAATTTTCAGACTCGAGTTCGTTCTTACGCTCAATCCTGAGATGGAAATTCTGTCCGAAGATTCGAACCGGATTGTAAAAATTGCCGAAAGTAGTTCTTCCGACATTTACATTTTGCCTTAATTGTACTATATGTGACTGTGCACATTCCAAATCTTCCCAAATTTTTTTTTTGGTAGCCATTAGTGTTGAGGTGATGTACGAAATTTTGCTCACTCAGTTAAGCCGACAATCGCGCGCCTTCATAGTGTCCGAGGGTCGATCCTTTGTCCTGGACTTGTTAACGCAGCAACGACAAGGCTTTACTCAATTTCAGCCTTTGAAGAATAATGTTTCCAAATAACTACCCATAGATTCTTATTCTTGTATAACTGACACGAAAAAAAAACTGCATCATAAAGTACTCATTTTTATATTTAACTTTATTTCTTGATTTTCCATAACAATTATTTATAAATCCCAGGTGTTCGTAACAATATCATGCGAGCTATCTTTTCGGCTATATCTATTTGGTACGATCATGAATTTCTTCTTTGGCAAAATTCATTTCTGGTGCGTTCGCACACAACGGCCGTGATCGGGAACAACCAGGAGCTTTTCAAGTTTATTAGAGAAAAATAATGACAGAAGGTTACTAATATCAGATTGTAATTGCTGCGTATTTGGAAAAGTGAGAAATTTCTATAAACTACAGAACAAATTGAGTGAATCGATGTTCAAGGAGAAAATTCATCATCCAAGCGAATGCGCGCCAGGGCCACGCACACTCGCTTACCCGCTCCCACGCTGCCCTACCCCACGCCCATTTCCACCCCGTTCAACAACTTTCTTGAGAAAGTCTTTTCTTCTTATTTCCCTTTTTTTTTTACTCAAGAAAAATCCCCCATATTTCCGATCTGTTATGTCTGAGGACAATTTCCAACTTAAAGTCAAGTACAAAATGCGCTTCACCGGTGCCTGACACAAGCGCCAATCCCAAATCAAGGTTTCATAGCTGAAAAGTTACATCATTGCGATCCCTATGTCCTCAAAGACTATCCATTAAAATTCAATAAAGCTTTGTTCCTTTTGCCCAGTTTTTTTGAAATGTCGAGTTTTATTGTCTTCGATTGACAAATACAGAATTCCGACAACAAAACCAACAAGAGCTTGTTGTCTCGTTCCAAAAAGTATTTGCATAAGAAAACCTAACGGATATTTTTTTGCACAGGAGAACGTTGTTTTTAGTTGTTTTTTTTTCGGCCTATTTTCTTTTACGATAAACATAGTGATGAATAACCAAACAAGAAAATGTCTTCATCGAACCGTGTGAAATTGTTAAGGTTAACAGATACGCCCAGTATTAGTCCCACTTAGTAACAGGACATTCGATTGGCTGTTGGTAGAGTTGGGGGGGGGGGGTGTCGAGCCTGGCAAAAATCGTCATATCTATATTTAACAATTACTAATATGAAAATAGTGTTACCAACCGGGTCATTCACCTTACCAACATTCAGAAATCCATGACAGACTTGAGAAATGGCGGTACAAAAGACGATACTGATTGTGTTGCGACGCGAGCAATTTCTAAACCGTTTGTTACGCTACATGGTCAACGCAAACCGGATCCTACAATTATTTCATAGGCGAAATGAGACGGACTCTCCATAGCATCATCCTTATAATAGCTTTTCTTGTTTCGTTGAATTATAATACTCAATTATTAGGTTATACAAGTTAGGGAGATTCTTTCTTGAGATAGGTTATTCACGAATTATATGCGATATTGGTACATCGAATGATACCATACTCATTCTTCGTAACTGGTTAGATCGTACAATATAAATAAGTATATTCCGAAAGGTCAAGTCATGAACCAACAAATAATGATGACATAAACCTGTATAAGTAGTTGATTGTGCCTCAAAAACGTGGAATTTAGACGGCGAAGTTGCGAATTTTCCATTTATTTTTTGTCGCTCGTATTTTTATCTACCAAATACCGTCATTCGACAATCCAACTTCACCTGTGGTATTCATAAAAAAAATAGTGAATATTTCCTCCCAAACGAACGTAATCTCCGTTCAGTCAATTCTTAGTTCTTATAAAAATGGCTGTCTTCTCAAGTATCGATTGAATTGATAGTGAAAAATAAAAGTTAAATAAATAAATAAATAAAAAAAAAAAAAAAAAAATGTAAGCGACTATTCCAAGAAGAATAGCGACAAGTGTTTGGTAGAGACGGTGCTGCACGGTTAAAGGTCTAAGGGACGCACAGCAAAGTTGACCGGGCCTCTACAGTAGCTCAGCTAACAGAGATCGTTGTTATAACCATATGTCAACGTTATTGTGCGCCGCTGAAATGGCGCTGATGACGTGGCGAGTGTTCTTGCCAAATTCAAGTGTACGAAGGGCGCTTGTCCAAGGATTTTTATTTCGACCAATATAACACGATACGATGATCCGTTATTACAGATATCCCTTAATTCCAACGGTGGAAAGCTCAAGGTGGACACGGATTTTACCGAAGCAAGTTTGAACGTTCACATAACGGACATCGCAACGAGCAAGAAATCATCTTTCCGTTTTGGAATCCATGAGGATGACTCGTAACATACTTTTGCCACAGACTATTAAATAAAGTGATAAACTTTTAATAAAAACTCAGGTTGGCAAGCTTTAACGTGTGTTTATTTTCCCAGTCTAACTGCCAAAGCAATGTTATCCCTTCCACATCCACCATCACACAATTTCCTTCTTAATGGCGTCCCCAGGGCGGCCATTTCGTGTCACGAATGTCGCGCGACAAAGATCCGATATTTTCCAATCCGTTCTCTGCAGCCAAACTGTCTATTATCTTATAACTCTCGATGAGTGTGAAATGATCTTTAACCAACTCTACACGGCATTTTTCTAATTTTCAACAACGTCGCTGAATTTCAGTAATGACTATTGCACACTAGGTTGCGTTATAGGTGCAACGAGAGTCAAATGAGCTTCCATTGAATTAATACCAGTGACAAGTGAGAAAATTTTGAAAAAACAGCGAGCTCGGTTTCCATCATTGCCCGATAATCGACTAAATGTGATCGGACAATTTCTCTAACGGGTAATAACCGGAAACGTCAAATATTTTCGTTAAAAGAGTGTTTTGGGTAATACCGGTATCCCTACTATTTTTTGTGGTGGCGCTCTAGTCGATTGCCAGGCTATTGTTTGTCTATTGCTGCTGTGAAGAAGGGAGAGGGGCCTTAAGCCCTGCGCAACGCTTAACGACATAAATAAACTTTTTTAGCTTCTTTGTTCTCTCGCCGTCGTCATATTCGATCGGTGGATCGTGGGCCTTGAAAGAGACCGAAAAAGGTGAGTCACACGAGTGAATCTTTGCAGAGGAAGTGGCGACGGCGGCGACGGCAGGAAGGAAGCGGCGACGACCAAGTGGCCAAGTAGAGAGCCTCGGGGAATATCGTGTGGTGGGAAAGAAACTACGGGTTGTGCGCTTTACTCGCGGCCATCTTGGCTTATAGTGTGAGCAGCCCACTCTGTACACACGACTCGTAGGAGGGAGCTGTCAGTCAATCTATCAACGCATTTTTGCAACGTCTTTTTTTCCCCACTTTTCATTAAGGCCGAAACGGCGCTATTTCTCAATTCGATATTTCCGTTATATTCGTCTGTGAGGTTAGCCCAATCGATAGAGTCCCCGGAAAGGGACGTTAGGTTAATTTTCGCTTTTTCGGGATCGAGAGAGAGAGAGAGAGAGCGAGAGCCCTGGGGTTGAGAATATTGCTTACGGTCAGCTCCAGTGGTTCAGAGCGCTGTGCGATCGAGCTCCGTCAGAGCTATGTCGTCCATCTAATTAACCCTCTATAGAGGAATTTTCATCTTCTTCTTGGTTGGAATTCAAGCTAATCGGAAGCGAAGTTGAGCTCTACGTCTCTGCATATATATGTGTGTGTGGGTGTGTGTCTCGTGTCGTGTGTGCGCGACGGTTAATTGGTGGTAAACATTTGAGCGGCGTGAGACTTTTAGCGGTGAGACTGAACGAAGGGGTTCGACGATCTGTGATATATGCGAAGGTACTTCCAACTCTCGACACTCTACGCACAACATTTATAAAGCGTTTCACTCACACACACACACACACACTCACGGAGTAGGTATTCACGTACCGAATGATCCACTTACCCGATTTTATTTTTGTACTATGTTGAATGCAACCATTAAACGTTACGAAATTTTTTTATTCCAACAATAAGACTTGGGGAAGCTTGCGCAAAAAAAAAAAACAAAATTCAGAGGCGGACGAAAATATCTCAAGTGATTGTCGTATCAGCGGATATACAGGAGAACCTTGGTTTTTTTTTCTCTCCGCGTTATCGTGAATAGTAGGTTTTTCGTTTTTTTTTGTTTTTTTTTTTTTTTTTTCTTTGCGATGTTTCGTTTGTGTTTCCAATCTTTTGATGTGAAATTTTTTGGTGATTTGCAAAAGTTTCACTGCTCAAGGAACATCAATTTGTGCAATAGTTCAAGTTTTGTCAAAATAGTCGGTGGAAGGGATTGAAACTACAGACTCTTTGTTCTCTCTTTTGTCTATTGTTCTAGAATTGTTTTTAATTTAACGCACATTGTACAAATTTGATTTTCAAAGTTTTATACCTTGTAAAATAAAATGTTTATTTCATCTACACTGTAAAAATAAATTGGATGAAATAAAAAATTGAATATACCGGTATTCACGAGACAATTAATGTAATGCATATAGACAGACGATGCTGAAAAGGTCCAATGTAAAAAAAAAATGTCTCACGCATTAATCCAATATATCTTATTTTACATTGAAACAGGCAGTAACGCCGTATTGAGATTACAATCGATATTAAGAGTAAATAAATTCTTTGCTAAAAGTTTTATGGAAGTCAAATTTTTCACTCCAAGTAATATATAGCAATTCTGTTTTTCAGCATGTGTTAGATACTTTGCCTTAGTTTAGCTAAAGAGCTTAATTAGAAGAACATGGTTTCACAGAAATTGTCGATATTATATGGAATAATATATTACAAAGACCCATAAAACAAAAAATATTGTACTGTATGGCAAAATTATCTAGCTTTTGCGAAAAGCTGGAATGAAAAGTATGCTTAGAAAAAAATTCCAACAAGTTTCAATTGTGCATGAATAATTCAATCTTGCACATATATTTCTTATTCTCTTTAAATTGCCAAGTTCGTTATTCATTCATGAAAATAATTTCATTGACCTTTTGAGAAATTCAATAAAAATCTTCTACATCTTTGTGGTTATAGTATTCCAGAAATTTTGTCACTATTATTTATTGTTTAATTATGAATATCATGCACAACTGGGCTTTTCCCCAGAATTTGCAGCTATCTTGTCAAGTGTACTTAAAGTTTTTGAAAAATATGATTATTTCTTTGGATTATCTACAAAACCTGGATGACATTGTCACACAGCAAAATTTTCTTAATTTTTGTGGATAAGTAGTTTATATTTTCCTTATGATATCTCTGGCTAAGCAAATGAAATAATCCTTAAATGTTGAAAATTTGATATCTTGCTCTTGGAGTTCATAAATCTTTCTAAAAACCTTGCACAATAGCATTCTACCTTGTAACTTTGTATTATATATTTCCTTTCTAGCAATCTTCTTATGTTTCATTGATATCTACAATAATAAATATACATTTTATAAAAAAAGGGATTTTTTTTTTCTCTTCATTCCAAATTGTTGTCACAACCTCAAAGTGTGTTGAAAAAAAAAAAGGTGTTTCAACTATATTTTCAAGGCATTGCCGATGATTTTTATTTAAATAATTATTTTTGTTATATAGAAATACTATGAAAAATGAATAAATAATTACTTTGTAAGCTGTGTACCATAACGAAAAGAAGAAGAAGGGAAAAAAAAAAAAAGTTGATATTGATTTGACGTTTAGGGGGCACCGAAAGTCACATGTGGAAAAGTGTGTATGCCAGAGCAATGGTGGCCATTGATATACCATAAGTTTGGAGAGGCACGAAAGGATGTTGAAGCTGGAAAGATGAGGTACTTAGCGGTACAGGAAGATGGGTATGGGGTAGGTGTGGCACAGGACCGAACCCCCAACGATGCAGATGAGAGCATGATGGCTGCCACCGGTGACACTGATACACGGTTTGCTAAGGAAGAACAGGGACATATGATATCAAACCTACCTCTTCTCTTCGCAAATGGCTATCCCACGTCATTGGACAAAATTTCACTGGTAAATGATACATTGATCATGGTGAATTGCCCAATAAATTCATAATTTTCCATTACATCCAAATGTAGTTAATCAATTTTACTTACCAGTTTCCTAGTAACTTTTCTAAGATTTGAATGTGCGTTAATACGAGTTAAATGATCTTATGTCGGTTAAAGATGTATTATGCATAAGTTGTAAATCATAATGATATTGATTCAAGCTTATGATAATATTATTTTTGTATCTAAAACCTTGTAATGATCTGCAGTCCTTAAAAATAGAGTTTTTACTTCCGAATAACAGAGAGAAAAATTTCTCTTTTGGATTATCTTAAAATATGATCATATGTCTATGAACACTGTGGATAAATTAATTAAAGGACGCTTGAAAGTTCACAGTTTTTAAATATATTTTTGTAGAAAAGTTTTATAACAGATTTAAGGATTTGCAGGATCGTTGAATCAACCGTTTCATAAAAACAGCCTTAAAAAATTACTGAAAACAAGAACATGACAATTTTAATTTAATTGTTTTGATTTTGGAAAATGAAGAATAAGGAATTTTTTGGTATTGTTATCATACAAATTCAAAGCCGCTGATATCATCAATGCCGTCAAATTGTTATGAAGCTTTATCGTGACAAGGAATAGTTAAATTCTGATAAAGATTTACCGTGTATTTCTTGTTGCCTTTCTGAATCGAAGATCCAAAAACAGAAATAAGCTTAGGAATCTCTCATGTTCAACAATCTCAATCGTCAATTTGCAGAAACAGCTCGAACGTTTCATAACATTCTTGGTACAATGTTCTTTGGGCTATCACACAGCACAGGTGATAAGCGAGCCCCAATGGTGGCCTAAGGAAGTTAAGTTTTCAAATCCTCTGGTGCGACCTAAGAAGATAAGTGATGTAAGTAAAAAATATAAATAAAAATTAAGAAATAATTTTTTTTTATTACACCAGGCAAGACTCACAATAACTGTGTAAGAGCGATATTCTCAAGGCATTTCTCTATTCTTTCAGAGCTGGATGGCGAATCTAAAGAAACTAGTATTTCGGTGCTATACGTACCACAGAAGCGAATATTTACTTCGTTTCTGTTCCTATCTCGCACAATATCCTCATGATAAGCTTTATTATGTCAATAATTGGGACTCGACGACGAGCCTTTATCACAAAAGCTCGGGGAAGTTGTTGGTCACATTCCGCAACGAAAATATGGCAAGTTTTTTCTTCCTTCTCGATATCCGTGAAATTCATATTACCAAACAAAATCAGTATATTTCAAGAAACACAACAACTTGCGACAAACACAGATAATTTCCAACTTTAATCCAACGAACTTATAAACCTTATAATATTCAAACACAACCGGTATCTCGAATATCTCTTTTTCACAATGCGTTGTGATGTAAATTATGAAAAAGAAACTGGTCAAGAAACTTGTCGCACAAATTTCTAAGTTTATGCGAGGACACCAAGCACCTTTATTTTTCAAATAAATTTTCTGAAAATTTCGCGATTTTTACACATGACGCAAATTTAGTTTAATAAATATTGACATATACGTAATGCATTGAAGAATTAACGGTGAAACATCATCTTTTATTTTTACTCGCAATAAAAAAAAAAAATTTAATCCTTAATAAAGGGGGGAAAATACTCAAGTCTATAAAGACTTTTCTACTTTTTTTTTGCGTTTGTGCTTCCAAATGGCATTACCGGTAACTCGAGTACCGCTCAATTGATTTAGCTGAAATTCGGGACATAAGTAAAGCAGCAGCCCTTCTGTGATTTTGCCCCCCCAAAATGTTAAAGAATTTTAGATTCTATAGCTTTAAGCATTTTTCTCAAAAAAAGAGGTGAATGGTTTTTCTAAATGGCTTTTACAAAGTTCAGGATATTTCGCTCAATAATCCTCCACAAGTGCCCGTGTATTCAATGTTGTTTGGGATTGTGATAGACTGACATTAAATCATGATCGGAGCTAAATTTGTCGAGAATCGATAATATGGTTCTGATTTTATTGCAATATCAGTTTGTTTTATTAATGTCGGAAGATTTATGTTCGTGCAATTTTCTACGTGAATTGACGATAAGTGATTATTAATGATGAATATATTTCAATATTGTTGGAAAACAAAGCATTAAAGTCATTATAAAGAAAATTAAGTAAAAATAAAAATTTGTAATTTGATTCTTAGATGAAATGGCGCAGTAGGGGATTTCGCAAAAATCCATAAGCTGTCATGGTATAAATTTTGTGATAAATAGGTCAAGCGAATAAAATTCTACGACAATTTGAATTTTTAGAAAAAAAAAAAAAAAAAAAATGTTTTCCGAGGGTAAAGAAGAGAGCGTGGAAAATAGTACAATTCCGATTTCATTGATAGATTGAATGAAGGTTTCTCCATATGGATGTGAAAAAATGTGATAAAGATACTTTGGCTCATAGGGGTGGCTTTGTAAAAAATTTGTTAAATAATGAGGAAGCAATTTGCAAGATTCTACTTTGCAGGCTTTTTGATTGAGTAATGGAGTGCCTATAATTAATAATGGAATCAACATTGAGGGATCAGTGTTTCTGAGTGAAGAAAGGATTTGAAGAAAATTTAATCTTTTACAGAACTATGACAAAGTGGCGGAGAGTCCTCGAAGATCTCTGTTGCCCCAACATGGTTCGGCATCAAATTCCGGAAGTAAGTGTAAGCAGCCGCAGCAACAACAGCAGCAATCGCAATCTCTGGTGGTGATAGAACCGCCGTCGGAAGAGATTTACCTGTGCGACAATTGCGATGCGGAGTTCGTGGGACTTGAGAAAATGAAGGTACAAAAAACGAGAGTTGAACGGCTGTGCCGCAAGGAAAGGATTTCCCTCTGTTAAGTGTTGTTTCATACTACTACTGCTACTACTACTCTCGATGAATTCTGCAGGATCATGAAAAAAGTTGCGGTGAACAGATGCAGAGTTGTTCAGTGTCGCGGCCTCAAACACCGTACGAAATTCCGCTCCAGACGGAAATAGCGCAAAATCAATTTCTCGAATACTTTAGCTTGTATTCGGAGAGTCCGCCGAGTAAACCGCCTGAAAATTCTATGGAAGCATCTGCGACATATAATCCAGGAGTTATTCCCGGTAGCAGAACGTCTCGTCGTGTCAGAGCCTCTGTTAATCTGACGAGGTGTCCAACAATACCATTTTCCTCTCCCGCTGGTCTCGCGATGGCGAAAAAATCGAAAATGATGACCGAGGGGACGCAGCAGGAGCGATTAGAGAGGATAGAACGGCACATGCACGCACCGGTCCTTGGCAAATCGGCTCGGCCCAAATGGTTGGACAGAGTTATCGAATACAATCGATGGGTCGTTACCTATAAACCTAATCGCGATCGACCACTCACGGAGGAACAACACCCGCAGGAGCAACATACACACGAATATAAATTTCCTTCTCGAAGAGGAAAACTCCGTACGTATTATTCTTGAGGTAGTTCTGCCGGCACGCCGGACTCGTCAACTCTACCCATTTTATTTTTGCCACCTTTTCCATTTTCACCTTGAAAATGCCATTTTACCAGTCAAAAACGAATTTATCACCTTCACGTTTTACAAAAATAAAACCAATTTTCATCGAGTTACTTTCTTTCTCTCTTTGGATAACAAACGAAAAACATTTGTATTTTTCAAATTATCCCAATTATATCAATATATATTTCCAAACAAAAGTTTTATTGGATATGAATTTCAGAATTTTCCGGCACATGAAAATCACCAACACTAACAATATCGATTGTTTTTAATAATAATCCTTAAGAATTCATCAATACAATGTAAAAATGATTTTCTCAAAAGCGTTGGGTATTCAAAATTGCCTTTTTCACATTATTATTATGTACTCGAAATTAACATCCTTAGTATTCGTACGACAATCAATTGAATAAAACTTTTACTTGCTAATGTATGTGTACGTCCCAACTAAATAATACATCTTGAATAAGATCTTTCAATAGTTTGTTAATTTATAATCTTACTTTGTTTTTTGTTATCATTGTTATATATTATGTTTGTTTGTTGGTTTTTTTTTTCTTCTTCTTTCCTTTCTCGAATAACTTTGAAATATCTCATTGTAAGATTCAATTCTTTTATTAACAATTTGGATTGATCTATAAACTGATTTCTTTCGAACTCGGCGCTGTTTACTTTACTCGAAATTATACTCTTAAAATGGCCGGTGATTTCCAATTGTTCTCTTACAGAGAAATGTTTCATTGTACAAGACACTTGGCCTACGATAATAGGCCTTGAGCATATAAAGATGTGCTGTCGCGAACAGTTTCTACGAAGTTTCGGTGAAATCTCCAATGCATGAAATTATCGGAATTTCCGATTTGTATATAATATTTTTATATAGCGCTGGTGTGAAATTCCGAGTAATCTGGCAATTGAATCTAACGTGTATCAAGTGATAAAAGCAACAGAATTACCTCCTCAAATAAGCGTTGTCTAATGTCTCGTGGGTCACTGACAATGTCATGATTGTAATGTGAGACCGAATTTAGTATTGTCGTTTTGGACAAGATTTCCTTGTGAAAAACTATTAGGTTTTTTTTTTCTCCTCTTTTTTTCGGTTTCGAGAAAGTCGACTCGAGCGCTATTTTTCAGCACGATAGTGTGTTTATCTTTCCTTTTTCAATTTATCGATAGGTAGAATAGCGGCAGATTAATCATTTTTCAAGACACACGATATTCGTTTTTTGTCTCTAGAAGTTTGATTTCAGTGCATGAATTTATCAAGTACGAATAAGAATACTTACGTTTGATATGGACAGCGTGTTAAAAAATAGGCGGCGTTTCTGTCTAATCGAGTCTTTATTACAAAGAATAAAAATCAAAAATAACAACAACAAAAAAAGTATGTTTTAAAAAAATCGCTATAGCGAGTGTTTGAATCGGGTATGCGACACAACTATATTAAATTGATAAAACCTTGTCCACGGAAAATTCTTTTTATAATATATGAGCGATGCGGCAAGCAATTTCTTCGCGACAAGTCACATTTTAACGATTAAAAGTAATTATAAAATACTGATATTTATCATTTTTTACCCGCAACGTTTTTCCTTTAAACAAATGAAAAGAACAATCACTCCCACATCTATTAATGATAATATTCCCCTCCTGCGATGACTCCTTTCATGGCTTTCTTTGGGTCATAAGTTTAATTGTAAATTTTCATAAAATCGCCGTTGCAAGTCCTCTCGAGTATTCCAATTGAATCTTTCTTCAAGCCTCGCTGGCTCTTAATACATAAATACATACTACGTTAAGTACTTGTAGTAACGTAGGGTATTTGCATATATATGTAGTGATTGAGGAAAGAAAATAATAATAAAAAGTAAGAGTGGAAGAATTTGAGGGATTGTTGATTAAGAGAATAGATGTAAATGTAGATTATTGGTATTGTTTATAAAACTGTTTGTGCGTTTCAGTTCTGAGCTTGCGTTCCCAGCTGTTGTACATCGCCTGCAAGCCAATCTACGTCTCGGTGGCGCGTCTGAGTGCCGAAGATATCGACGAGCTAAAACGCGATCCCTCGAAATATCGTCCACCGATTCGACGTATAACGCCGCGAACGCGGCCACGACCGCTGTCAAAAATTCGGCAAGCTCAGTGTCGGAGTGTGTCGCTCAAGCGAAAACTACCAGTGGCCGAGAGACTGGACTCGAGTCTCGTTCAATTCGCCGTCGAGGTGACGGCGGACAAATTGCCTCAGCCCGAGAAATATGACTTTGAAAGAGGAACGTTAAACGATATCGCTGATATAACCGTGATAAAGGAATCGCCAAATGAGGCGCAGTTGCTGCCACCGGTTAACCGTTGTGAACCGCCAACCAAGATTCTCATAGTCGATCTATGCTCTTCGGACGAGGAAAGTGAAAATCGTCCGTGTTCCTCCGACGAAAATAGAGACCCAATGCGTACGGACGAAAGTGGAAGCGCCAGAACAACTTTAATCAAGAATCTCGCACTAAACAACAAGTTCCGAACGAAAGCTTGCGTCTATCCAGCAGATTCGACGAGCGATTGGCTGCGTGACAACGTTCTCACCGACGATAACGACAAATGTGGTGGGAACAAGTGCCTCGGAAACGTTGTCCTAGATACCTCTTTCTCACCCATTCTCAAACCTCCACCGTAAACTAAAATCATCCGAGATTCGTTGAAAGTACATCAAACACTCAACGTACATATGCCGGACAGATTGCGACATCATTTTTATCGTATACGCGTTAAGTTTGTTATAATATTTATTCTTTATACGTTATGGACACAAATTCGTGCGTGCGACTGTGCGTGCGTTACCTCCACGTCATCCTCATTTTCAAGATTCCCCCTTGTCCGAATTATCATATCTATCGTGTATTATATTATAGATATAACAACAACAACGTATTCAATCGGAGAGGTACCATAATAGACCCACGGACATTTATCAAGGTTAAATATATTTTTCAAATGTTATCGAAATATAAAAGATTTCGGAGCAGTAAATACACGTTGCCTATATTTTATTAAATATATGCCAATTGTATGTCAACTTTTTTTATGGAAAATATGTCAAACATATATCTTTGCCATGGAATAATCTTTTTCTATTCTCACTATTATGACATTACATTCTCTCTCAGTTCAGTTTTCTCACCTTCCGGCGGCCCTCTTGACAATCTAATCGTCAAGTTTTTTTGTTTTTTCCCATCAACCCTCAAATACAAATGACACAAACATCGCAATCACCATTTCAAATCCAATAAAATTGGTTTTCGAGCCAACAAATTAGTTGTTTTTGCCCAATTGGACATTAGTTATGAACTAGTGTATGAAATTCCAGAGATCGAATCGAATATTCACATTGTACAAATTGCGGAATTTCTCATTTTCTTTGAGATCTTCTCTCATTTATTTTGTCAGCAGTTTTTCTATATCCGTTACCCACACACTCTTGATTAAGACACAAAAAACAACAACAACAACAACAACAATAGAAAATTCGATCTGACTAACCGGGAATAAAGTTATTATTATGCTAAGAAAATAAAATTGGTTAATTTATAAACAAGTAAAAGTTCGTAAACGGCTGTTGCATCGAAAAGTTGATCGAAAGTGAACATTTTGTACCTTGTATTTTTCTCATGTTATATTTTTCCTAATATAGGAATAACCCAAGTAGCATTAAGTTGTCCAAAAGCCATCGCGACGATGATCGTCAAAAGTTTGGAATCTGTTTTTTCTCAGTAATCGGTAAAGTTATTGAGATACAAATGAGATTGTGATGTCCACGGGAAAGGCGGACAGAATATAGCGTAACATATTGATATATTTGTGATAACATAGAATTATACCTTACCTAACGCCGAATTGACAACAACCGTTATTAGTTATAAAAATTAAAACCATTTGGCGTCTAAAGGACAGGCCGAAAAGCCACCATTTAAATGTCACAAAACTGACAGAAAATTCATAGCACTTGGCGATTAACTTTATCATAATTTTCCGTTAACTCGGGAATGCTTGATTGTCCAATTTAATAGACATCTCAACGGTGACTTACATACAACAGTTGAGGATTAAAGATAACTCCGCTGAAATAGTTGGATAGATAATGATAGAAGACAAAGGATTTTACAACCAAAGTTGATGACTAGTATGGTTTGTAAAATCCTCAACCTTCTATCATATTCTATGGAATTTTTTTGTGCAGCACTTATCTGATGTGCACGATGTGCTGCTGGCACTACCGTGCACCACCCATAGACTTGGATTTAGCACGTCGTGACGTTACAAAGTCTGCTTAATTGGCATGTAGCTGACGTGATTGTCACGTCCATCCAGTTTCGCATCATCTCTTACTCTCCCTCCTCCTAACATTCTAACTCTCTGACTTGAACAATCACATCACAATATCATGCAAAAATTTTACTTTTCGATAGCTATCATTAGTTATCGTGGGGAAAAACCGTAATTAATTTGCTCAACCGTATCTTTTCGATCTAACATTTAACAACACTCTTTGGGCTGTCTAAAAAATCGTATCTTCACCACAACTCATTTCATATCCCTATTATAACGATTAATCGATAACTGTTCCGTGCCCTATGATGGACAGAGCTTAATAAACATCACTTTCGGAGAACTTTTGACAAAACTCATGCGGATTAAAAAGAACACCTATACGTCCTCTCACTCTCATTTTCTACCTTTGTATATTACAACTTTTTGTTGCCCTTTATAATCGACATCCGAGAGACAAAGTTGTACGATAGCTTTTGGACAACTAATATCAGAGTTCTTACGATAACATAGAAATCGCACCATCAAGTTGATATCAACTTATAAAGAATATATGTTATAGCTGCTATTCGAACAGTAGTGCTACTTGGGAATGTATTGGGAAAAGAAAAAAAAAACCCCTTAACTTAACGTTCTTAACTACTTAAATTTTGAGTAATTAAATCAGGCTAATTTTAAAAAATATCTGCATTGGAAGGGAATGTCTTATGTAGATGATGTATACAAAAAACCGTGCGCCAAATTTTTCGATATTTTATAGATATATATATATATTTTTTTTTTCTTAGATAAATATCCCGAGGGTTATGATACACACAAGAACCACTTGGTTTTGTTTTAGAGTTTAACGAAATGTTTAGTGTTATACGGGAGTTGAACTGGATACCGATGACACTTGTTGCGACCAAAGTGGAATTGATTTAAATTAACCGAAAAACCGGCGTTTTATTTTATATACAACAAATTACAAAAACTCAATGCCGTTGCAACTCTGAATGCAGTATTACCAGGATTTTTAATTGCCGCAGTCTTCCGACTTGAGGGTTATGAGAAAACACGAACAAAAGAAAAAAGAGCTTTTCAAATTAATTTACCTACGTTATTACGTTGTCAGTGATTCAATTGAACTGAATCGTTTTTTAACATCTCCACATTAAGTAATTTTGTACATGGTACGCCGCGACAATTTTCTCACAGAAATATCGTAAACATAGCAAGTTTATAGTAAAGTCGAGTTACAATCTTCGATTATTCACACATTCAGTTTCTTTACTCCTTCACAAATTCCTTAGCATTAATTTTTTCTTTATCGCTCTACCTGGTTTTCCGTGAATAATTATGTACAAACTGGATTAGAGAACAATTATGCAAAAAAAAAAAAAAAAAAAAAAAAAAAAACCGGTTACATCTTCGCATAATTTCATTTTCAGGCGGTACAATGAACGTTTGCTGGGAAATTTTTTTTTTCGTAATATTGAATATCGTATCCCGATATTTTACTGCGAATTTAATATGGTATTCGAAGATATCACTATTCTCGAGGAAATTGTGGCAAAATACATGAGTATAGTGAATTAAAGTAGAGATTATAACTTGAAATTGACAAACAAAAATTGTATCGAATTATTTTTGCAACTCAAGTCCATATAGTTTTTCGGATTCTTCAGCTTGTTGGGTCTACTTATTTGTATAAAGTGGAAAAACAACGATTGTTGCTTCATAAAACACGAAAGACATCTTCAAAACTTATTTACATTGAGCAAAGTGTTTGCAAACCATTTGTATAATTTCTTCGCCTAATTACTTAAGACCGCATGATTTTTCGTTGTAAAGCAAAAATGATTATTAGGCGGCACCCAGTACAAAAACTCGAAACGACAAAATCCATATTCGAAAAATTATCTAAGCAAAAATTAATTACTATTGAAATTCCAAGATTGAAACGAATAATTTAAAGTGCGATCTTCGCGCGGAATTAAACGGTCATGTTTACCCTTTTCTCTTCGTAAAACATTAGCCTCAGAAAAATCTACTACCATTATCTTGAACGGTGTTAACGTGTGTATGCGAGAAGAGAATGTTGATCAGTTTTGGTACAACAACAACCAAAAACGACAAAAAGAAACAAGGATATGATAATCATCGATTTATGATTGAGTTGAAAAAGATTTTTATACATATGTGTTTGACATCACGAACGGCTCGGTCTCGTTGAGCGCGAGGTATTTTTATATAAAGTAATTTTTTGTTGGATATATCGGTATAGTGGGTACGCGAGGGTGCATTTATGAAAACGCCCGCATCGTTAGAATAAAACACCGTCTCAGTTGCATTGCGTCGCAATTCCGCGGCTTCATTGGGCTGCGTACATGAATTTTTTTTTCTCATTACTTGAATTATAGACTGTTACATGATATAGTATATGGTAGCTTAAGGTATTTTCTATCTCGAATCATTTCATAGTCGATTGCAAGTAAAAGACTATAGTGGAAACCGTCATGAGAAAATGTTTCGCGGATAATGTATGTTAGTCGGACATATTGTGATGAATGATCTATTAAATCGATCCGCATATGGCTGCGAATTAAGCGTACGTTAAATTCTGCCTGTTGTACTTTACCAAATGTAAATATTAAAGCATTCGTCATTGCAACAAAAAAAGTCATCATTTGTCTTCGTTGGACTGTTTTTACGGGCTCTTGAAAATACCAATTTCGCAATCGATTTCATACTCGATAGACCAACCGGAGATGGAGACGCTTACGTGATAACGATGCATCGCGGTCAACTGATGAAACGAAAATTAACACAACTGTTATTTTTACCGTTACAATATATCGTATTTTCATCAAATGTTAAATTACAGGTTTTGCAAAAAACGAGACATTCGTAGACAGTTGCTACGTGACGGCGTGCTCTTAAACATTCGTTGTGCAACAGGAATTAAATGGTATTTCAATTCCGAGTAAATTATTGAAAGAAAAAAAAACCACGGTTTTCTCACTTGTATCTGAACCTGCTCTTTTTTTAAATACATTTCTAAAATTATTGGGTTATTATTGGAACGATAAAAAATGCTAAATTTCAATACTGTTTCACTGATAGTTTTCGAGTAATTAAATGGGATCAATTTGGGAAACAATATGTGAATGTGCATTTTTGTTGTTAATTATTTCTTCTAATGTTCTGAATGTGCTGTGCGAATGGACTACGCAATTATATATCGGTTATCTATAAATGACTAGTTTCATTATAAAGAGCTAGATTTTTTCGCCGCTGAAACAATAGTCCAATTTTTATTGGCCATCCTTACGAGATATCTACGTACACGAACGTCCGAATTTTCAATTAAGTGTAATGTAATTAATAAATTGACTTTGTATTTAAATTTGGTGGGTTTTATCTTTTGGATTACGTTTCACGCCAAGTAATCGTTTGATAAAAAATTTTTTATTGCCTTTGAACTGGGTTTTTTTTTACTGATATATGAAAGGAAATAAATATCAAGCTAATGATAAATGTTGATAATAAAAGAAAGTAAAGAACAAATTTCTCCTAATAGACAATTTGAAAACGATTAAAGAGATTTCGCAATAACTCAATTTAAGTAATGATTTTTGTGTTGCTACGAAAAAGTTATCCGAGTGGGGGTTCCGTATGTCCGACGAGATGTTGCCCGTAGGCCTTTCGGACATAGGCTATCTTACGGATAACATTCTGGCGGAGATAAGTCACACGTTCCGATGACTTTTCCGTAAGAACGCAATAATTGCTACTTATTGGGGAAATTACCGGAAGAAGTCAAAAATGTAATTGTGGATGGGAACATTTTGAGAAAATATCTTCCAAGAACAGGTAAGTATAAGGTAAGGTAATGAGCCCAAATGTTCTTGTCGCTAATTAACTTTCAACAGTACAATATTATTTATCATCCGACGTATCAAGAGGGAACATCGCTTACGTGGGAACATTGTGCTTCGTAAATGACAAAATCACCTGGTATAGGAGAAAGTCCAAGCATATTTGTATTAAAAAGTGTATTGTCAGGGTAAGATGACTTTTTAAAATACGTATTTAACGAAATTCATGTGTCGAAAATAAAGTTGGAACAAAAAAAAAAAAAACACATCGCGCTTTCAATAGCTTGTACAATTTTCCACAGAGGATTGTCGTTTTTGTGAAGACAATTGGAGCGCCCCCTTCTTTCCGATATTGACATCTTTTCTATTTTGGTAGTCGAATAGTTTATGCCCATTTGACGCAGCCATATTAACGTCGACAAAGTTCCAAAGAATGGACTACGCGAGTCAAGATTATGTGAACTTTGTCACATAATATGCGGAGAAAAAAGAGCGATTGGCTTTCGTGGAAATGAGAATTGTTGAAATTTGGTCTATAATGGAAATGATAAAATAAGGATGAGGGAAGAAAAAAAATGATAAGGACAGCGAGTGTGTGTGAGAATGGTGTGGAGCGTCTCGAGTGCCGGTTAATTTCCGTCTAGAATCACGGCGGTTTCCGTTTCCGTTATCGACCCCCGTTCTCCCACTCCAATCGGACTGCTCGTTTTCGATGCACGAACGCCACAAACAGAACAACGTCGTAAGCGCGAGAGAGTCGAGAGAGTGTTGCGTGATTGCTGCGAGACCGAGCGTGTGTGTTTGTTGTGTTGTACGGGTATTATTTTTAAAAACAAACGGAAAAAAAGGAACAAGATAAATAAGAGCTCTTTCGGGTGTAACGAGAGAGCGGTTTGTTACGTTTTTGTTCCGGAAAGACTGTGAACGAGGGGCTATTGAGCCGATTGAAGAAAAAACAAGAGAGGAAAAAAAGGAAAAATGTCGTCGTACATCCAAGTTGCGGAGGATGAGGGCGAGGAGCCGATAGAGTTGCCCACAGAGGACGACGGCACACTCTCGTTGACGACTCTATCCGCCCAATTTCCCGGTACCTGCGGACTCAAATATCGCAATCCGGAGTCGAGGGCGATGCGAGGCGTCCGTCTCGTCGACGGTCGTCTTCATCAGCCCGAAAGCGGATGGGGCAAAGCCGTCTATTTCTGCGTTTTTCCAAAAGGTACACCCCCCCCTCTTTTTTTACATACACAAGTTAACCAGCTCCTCAAAGCTCCCCCACCTCTCCCACTCCACACACAGCGAACCCGACGCGTAAACGCCTAACATCATGTCGGCTGTATCTACTATATTATAGTTTATCCTAAATGGCCGCTTATGTCCATCACCAACACGGCTGCGCCCATTTTTCGTCCTTTTTTTTTTTTTTTTTTTTTTTTTCAATATTATTATTACTATTCGTATTTTTACACAAGCCCAAAGATATCGACGAAATGCTTTTCTCTTTTCGGCATTTGCTTGATTCGCTTGATTGAACGTGTACATCGCGTCGATCGCTGTACTCTTTTACTCATCTCACGCCACCTCCACGATTATTCCAATCAACTACAAATGGCCAATTCTTCCCCGACGACTTCCCCTAACGCGCATGCATTCTTCATTTCGCCTTTCTTGACCCAAGCATTTTCTTCTCCTTAGGACGTCCATTTTTATCACTTATTTTCTTGTATGAAAACAAACATTGCTCCTACGATTGTTTTATTTATCAGCGCGGCAGCGAGCTCACATCTATAAGGAGCTCCGAAAATAGAGTTTTTTTTTTTCATCATTTTATGTTGATTCAAATAATCACCTACAATTACAAAATCATAAATCACCAACAACAACATAAAAAGTTCAAAAAGTCTGTTTTTTCTTCCAAATATCGAAACGCATCGTCGGATTTAGACCAACCGAAAGGTGTTCCGCACATCGTATTTTTGGTAAATCTAAAGTTCGAATATCGGCATGTCAGCTCTGCGATATTGTTACGTACATCCATCACAATTGTCGTGTAACACTGGAAATGGGGATGATTTTGTTTCTATGACTGCATCAATGTACCGCAGCGCATTTTTTTTAAAACTATAAATAATACTTTACATAAAATCACATACACTCATAATGAATTTTTTTTTCATAATGCTGTTGGAATTTTATTTCGACATTGTTTTAGCTTATCAAGCTTCATTTTGTCTCAAACTTGACCCGATATATTGTCAAGTTCATAAAATTTTTTTTTAAACTTATTATTTTAAATAAAAAAGCATTAAGTAAATGCTTAAAAAGTGCATAATATTGTCGTTTGTTTGCGACAGAACGGTTGGTTAAGCAACTTTACCGATTCTGCATGGATATTGATATGTTTCAATTGGGGAAGAAAAAAAAACCACGATAAAGCTCTATGTGAATATCAGGAGTTTTTTAAATTTTACAAAGCATCTTTCATAAAAGATCGTTCTCAAAGATATTGCGGTATGAAAAACCTCATATTTTAACAATCACAAAAATTACTATATCTTTGTAATTTGATTTAAAAAAAAAAAAAAAAAATCGAGAGATTGCATCATCGCTAATGGAACTCGAATGTTTCATCTGGATTTCAGAGAACAAACGGAAATCAGACGACAATTTGGAAAACTCTACGGCAAAAACCAAGAGAATGGAAACAAAGTTGCGTTGTACCGATCTGATTGTACTTGGCCTGCCTTGGAAAACTACAGAACAAAATCTGCGCGAATATTTCGAGACCTTTGGCGAGGTCTTGATGGCACAGGTAAGTCAATTCTCTTCACCAGAATTCATCAATTAAAAAAACTAAACAAACACATTTTTACCAATAGTAACTTAACGTTATGCGCGGAAATATCGAAAACGCGAGTTATTCTGTGAATATTAATCTTTATCTTTGAAAAACATCGCCTTTTTTTTGTATCGTTTCAAAATTCAAATATACGGCGCTCTAGTATGTTTCGTTTTGAAAATATCAATGTATTGTAAAATTGTTAAGGATTCCTTACTAAAATCACTAGATTGCAAGACAAAAACATAAATTATGTAACGCGGAACACCCGCGTAATCGGTCGAGTAATAATGTTTTGAAGGGCGGGGGGGGAGAAACTGGCGCCACGCTCATGGATTAGAGACTGATAGAACTTGTCGTCCTTTGGATCCCCAGAAAATGGCCAAGCCCCAAAATGGTTTTTCTCGTTGTTTAAACCTATTCAATATAAAAAAGGCCAAAGATTTCCTTAGATATCAGAAATATTGGAAATAAACGTCCTAACAGTTTCAAACTGCATTTGATTGAAATTTATATATTTTATTTTGTAGCAATGTGATGCAGTATATCAGAGCTGCATTTTGCACATGCCCCAACTGCCATTTTTTAAATTTATTTATTTCCCAATAGCTTTATAAAAATAATAATAATAAAAATAGAAAAAACAATTACTTAAAACGATAATCCCAAGATTAAATTGATATTTGTCATAAAACAGAATATAAACGAGAATAACATAAATAAACACCTTTTTGGCTGTTATTTATGTGATATAAGGGTTAAGGGTAGATGTATAGTAGGAAATAATTTTTTAACAGTGTAGAAATATTTTATGCAACCTAAGAGCTTCCCATCGATCTCTTGAACAAAATTCTGTGTGAGATAAGGATAAGACGCGCCCTATTCTCGGGGCGGGCTGTCATCTGCTGCTGTTGCGCGAGGTTTCGCGGGCTCGACCAAATATTCCGCGATGTGGGAAGGGAATACGTGCTTTCTTATTACTCTCGGCTGAAGGTACTTCGTTATACGGCAAACTACACGCCCTGACACTTTTTTTTCTCCTTCTTTTTTTGTCCCCGTGTAGATTTACGTAAGACGGAAATATTAAAAAACAACATTCAACATGACGAAATTCGCCACCGGTCACTATCTTGATAGCAGTTTAATAGAAATAGATTGTGGGGATCCTTTATTTAACCTGTAAGTTAGCGGCAATTTTGTTAAATACGAAGTTATTATCGACTGAGTGAGTGGAAAGTTTCGAGTTTTTTTTTTTTTTTTTTTTTTTTTTCGTCTTAGGGACCGAATAAATTATGGACCGTGACGCCTTCTGCGTTTTCAACTTACCTAAAGAACTAGAAAGTCAATCATCCAATTTGCAAGTAATCTTTTTTAACATGATACTTTTGGTAATATTGGAATTGCTATAAGTAAATAACAAGTTGTTTTCGGTGGTTAAAAAGAATGCCCTCATCAAATCGGCAAAGCATCGAAAATTGGCGTAAAACTCAGTTTGAGGAAAAATATGTGCTATTACGAAAATTGTGAATACGCACAGACAGGAACCGCCGATAATGTTAAATTATTCTGTATCAATAATAAAATGATTAACGAGATTTTCATAATTCTTCTTATTTGCGTGTTCAGGTAAAGAAAGACGCAAAATCCGGGCAAAGCAAAGGTTTCGGTTTCATCAGGTTCGGAAGTTACGAGTCACAGCTTAGATGTCTCGCCCAGAGACATATGATCGATGGTCGTTGGTGCGACGTCAAGGTTCCCAACAGCAAGGTAAGCACGTGATGAAAAAAATATGCGTTACCGAGTACACGAGAACATAACAATTTTGCATTGATTCATTGATAGTTGAAAGTTAGCTTAAGTTGAATGAATAAAAAATATATATCTGTGAGCTATAAATATGTACGAGATTGACATCGATATTTTTATAACTTTAAGCCTCAATTTGTGGTTCAAAAAAACGCGCATTATTCCCTCAAAATGCTAATAGAAAGTATTTCAAAAACTATATTCAATTCATAAATTTGCGTAAGAGTTATAAAAAAATCGAATAGTATCTCTCAGGAGTGACTTGGCAATGTTTTATATTGAATGAGGACGTATGGTATAAATAGATGAATGCGGTAAACGGTCGAGAATAAACAACGAAACTGTAAAGAGCAAATGTGTGTTGATGCGCGTCGGTTTGTTTGAGTCGAATGTATGAGAGAGCCTTGGGATGATTTCGACGTGAACAATCGTTGCGATGCCGTATATTTTCCGTATGAATCCGTTGATGCGCTCGCAGTGATGATGACCGGTCTGTCGACAGTTCCGCGTATTATGAAGGGGGAAAAAGAAAAAAAAGAAAAAAAAAAACAACCAAACGAGTCGCTCTATTCTTTTCGTACGCCTGCGTGAGTGTGGCTGGGTTCATGAATGGACATTGTTGTTCCGTGAACGTTTAGTTCGGATCTATCAACGGAAAAAGGATATTCTTGCGAGCATCGGGGGGAAAAAACCGTGTGAGAAAAACAGAGAAGCATAGAAAGGAAGGCAAAAAAAAACTCAATTCAATGCTACTCGTTGATTTAATAGGAGAGTAAAACCGAGAAAAACATTAAGTTAAATAAAACGAACGAAAGTCAAAAGCTCAACAACAACATTACACACAAAGAGATCGATGATTGCATGTCGTTTATGGAATGCTTTTTCAAATGTCAAAACAGCATTATTGTAAAGTATTAAATACTCAGCGTGATGGAGTGCGTGACGAAAAATCCCTTGTAATTTCCGTGATGCGATGTATGTATTCGGTATTCGGATACCGCTTATTCTCGAATCGCGAGCTTCTTGTACGGGTGTCGGAAGTGTTTGCGCGTTACGGGTATCGCGATAAACACCCTTTATCTTCTGTTTAATGCAACGTCAAATGCGTTTATGTCACGGGAGCGCAGTATAACTCATTATACAGCACGTGCATTCTTTTCGCAACGAATTTACATTTTTTATTTATCCTACTTTTTTTTTTTTTTTTTTTTTTTTTCCATCTCAAGATACTATTTATTACCGTGAAACGTTTGACGAACATACAGTGTGGACGAACGACGTGAGTGTGGGTTTGCGTATGCGTGAGCTCGGGCGAGTGGTTTTGTCTGTCTAAATTGCAGATGTGTCTCACATTGTTAACCGAAGCAACTACTCACTACGGGAGACCAAAAATTACTTTTTCGTTTCTTCATTTAACAACAAAACATAATGGAAATTTTCTAAACTCTGACAATAGTTTGTTCGGGTTACCATACATGTCCGTTAATCTCTCCAAATTATTTCACGTATTAATTAAACGGGTAATTCGCCGTGTCCCTTGGCGTATTTGTATTGCTGTTTCTGACTTGCGACAATTGTGCTACTCGTAATTTGCTTCTAAAATCAGCGTATAAAAAAATGGCTAAATTATTCAGATGTTTTCTGAAAACATGAATCTACATTTTGAGGATAGAAAAAAAATCTGAAATTCAATGTTGAAACGTGCTTGAAAAACATCCTAAGAACTCCAGATAACTCGCAACTACCTAACCTCATTCACTTTCGTTTTCCAGTTGTCCCGTACAAACGGCTTAGAGTTTAGAAGCTCATTTCTGCCCTATTCTCTCACACTCTTTTAATATTTATACTCTATTTGTTGAGCAGTTGAAGAAAGAAAAAAAAAAAAAAAAAAAAAACAACAACAACAACAACAAGCTGCCAAATTTATGAGCAGTCCGTGGTGGAAAGTGTCTCGTAATCCATGGAATAAGTTTAAAAAATTATTAAACATGTATAAAAACCTAAATAGATCATTTTTATAGTTTCGAGAATTGACGTTGTTTCTCCATTTTTTTACATGAAACAAAAACACTCTGACATCACCTAACTTTCGGTTTCCCAAAGTAATTGCTTCTCTTAAAAATATTCGAAATACCGATATACTCGTAGTTTCTGCACAAATCCGTATATTAAATTTAATAAATCAAGCGTTATAAAATTGCCAAGTTGGCAGGTTTTTTTTCTACGAACAAAAATTCGGGCTTTTCGTTTTAAAGTAATGATTGTGCGGTGATGCAAATGATAATTTGAAAATCACAACGGGGAAAATTCTACATATTTTCGTATTAGAAGCGACCAAGAGATCTTATATCGACTTTGTTAATTTGATATAATTGCTAAATATTGAATTTAATATACGCGGTTTTCGTATGAAATCTTTCCATACAATTATATTAATTTTCGTAAAGACACTCCTTCAAGTGTGAGAATTCAAAACCGAAAAAGGAAAGAAGAATCGAGTCGAATTTGAAAAAAAAATTAAGGAGGCATCAGCAGATAATTCAGATCAATCGACGCACCATGGAAAAAAGAAAGAGAGAAAGAAAGAAAAAAAAACAGTTTCTAGTCATAGGTGTAATAATGGAATAAGTTTGATTCCCGATTTAAAGCACTCCTATTAATTAGGGCTTCAATATTTTTAATGTTGATTGAGAGAATATGCCACGTGTCTTTCGTTTAAAAATTGCTCCTCCTTGTTCACTTAAATGAAACTTTATGCCCTATATTTTGGTAGTAAGATAGAAGTTTGAAGCATTTCATGAGGAGATGTTGCTCAATGGGGGAACAGGGTTTAGCTAAAGTGGTAAATGCTTGATAAAAAGGGCGATTAAGCGTAAATGAAATGAATGAAAAAAGATGTTCTATTTGAGTGATAAATTAGAGATTAGAGTGTTGGATAATTGATGGAGAATCGCTGATGCCTCGTTGAAAAAAGTTAAAAAAAAATTGAGTCATTGTCGAGGGATGGTGTGGGTCTGGTTCCAGAACATTGACGGCATAATGATGGCTCGTCAGTTTGATACGGGTAAGCACAGCGAGTGTTACCGTCCTATACCGGTTCACACGCCGAGTATCCGTCGACTGCCAGTTGCCAAAAGCTATATGAACACGAACAGCGAAACAGCAACTTCGCCTAGGTACGACTCGGAATACGATTACAAAACGACTCACTATCCGTCATATCCGTCCAACTATCCGTACGATGACAACAAGTACAAGTACGAAGGACAATACAATAATTATGAAAAGCAGCCGCCAGCTTACGGATCTTACGAGGAGGCGAATTACGATTCGCGAAATTACGCGCCACCTCCTCACGCTCCAGCAGCTCCGAGTTCCAACTATCCGGTTGAAGCGGAATACCCGAGATATCCAAATTACGAGGGTCGTACGACTTACCCGTCAACAGATAATCCTGAGTACAGTGACAAGCCCAGATACGGAAGTTACGGTTACGATCGAACGTATTACGAGGCCGACGGCAGATATTTGCCAGCGGAAAGCAGACACTCCTCCGAGGTAAGATACTCGGACACTAGGCATACGGAAAATCGGAATCCCGTCGATAACAGAGAAGTAGATTTTCGATATCCGACTGAAGGACGAGAAACCGAGAGAAGATATCCAGTTGACGGTAGAGAAGTTGAGGAAGAGCGATACGCAACGGATGCGAGAGACGGGGATGCTCGTTATGCCCTCGACGGACGAGGAGTCGACGCCAGATTCCCGGATGCTCCCTCTCGATATCCGCAGAAGGAGAATTATTACGATCGTTATTACAAGCACCGACCTTCGAGGGATCATCACGGATCCGAAACCTCGAGATATTAACACTTTATGACAATCGACGCGCATATAATTCGAGAGTTCGATTACTCATTTTCGGACGTTATCGGCCTTTATCGAATAACAAAGGAAAACAAGTCAACTTCACCGGATGCTAGACATCGGCACGACGATATCCTTTTCAAACATCAAAACATCGCCTAGCGAGCGCGGACAAACGCGGTAAAGTAAAAACAACAACACACCAAGCCAAAACTAATGTACATTGTTTCGGAAAAATGTATTTATCCTCGTGATGATTATTATCAAGAT
Source organism: Tromatobia lineatoria (assembly GCA_949699805.1). Classification (NCBI taxonomy): domain Eukaryota; kingdom Metazoa; phylum Arthropoda; class Insecta; order Hymenoptera; family Ichneumonidae; genus Tromatobia; species Tromatobia lineatoria. The sequence goes on along the minus strand of OX453041.1, from coordinate 20,932,100 downwards.
CAACTTAAAGACACACTCGTGTGTATCGTTCAATTTTTATTACAATGTCGATATATTTTTCGTACATGCATGCTCTTTCAGGGACAATTTACTACTCGTAACAAGATATGCGCGAGAATCACAAACTTTGGATATTTGATGGGGAGGCTTTTGTTTCTCCCCCCTCGCTTCTACTTTTTTGTGCGTGTATATAAGTAATATGTTATGACATTAAATTGATCTTTTTGTCGTTTACACTGCATTATATACGCTCACTTTCAAATAACCACCGAGGCTTTACACAATGTAAATGCTCCTTCAAACACTTGTAAACAAACACAAATATCTAGAGTCATGGGTTTATGATTCTCAAGGATCACGTTGGCTAATTTAGTAATATTAGGTGACGAACAACGCGCTTATACATCCGAATATAATCGGTTTACTTATGTGTTTTTTTCGTGTAAGATAAGACATTTTTTTAAGTCAATGAATTATTAGACTGGGTGTGAAATATTGTACGTATTGTATAAATTTGCATAACCATGGCCTCGTTGTATTTACTACGGCACTATTATGCGATAGAGTTTACATTTATTGATATAAAAAATCGTAAAAAATATATGTTTATTCATATTTGAGGACATTCATTTGGTACTTGATGTTCGTGCAGATTGATCGTGATTATTCTGGCTGTTTCGCTTGTGTTTCGAGTGAGATTACATGGCTATGATTACTTCGATGATTGATATAAATGATTATCGACGAGAAATCGATTGATTACCGTAGTTACTAAGCTTCAAAGTAGTCAAATTTGCGCCAATTTTATATCAAATGTCTTATGGTAAGATTCATGCATTAAACGACAGAGGGCACCGATTTTCATTCCCGACTTTTTTCTCTGTTTTTTTTTTCAAGATGCCAACGGTAAATAATAACATCAATTGCAAATTACTAAAATTAAAATTGTGAAATACAAAAATTATTCAATTTTTTCTTAACCTTCACTTGTGTTTACCGATAATAAGAATTGGAACCTGTTATTTGAGCGATGCCATTTCCGAAGAGTACAAAAAAATAATGGTAAATTCCCACAGAGGGGACAATACGTGGCGAGTTAGAATTGGCGGGAAAAAAATACTGTTTTTTTTTTTTTTTTGCAATATATCAAGAAAAATGTACCTTCACGGAGATTGGTGTTCTGCTACCCTCTGTATGTACCAACCAACACGCGGTGTGTAATTAATGTCGATTGATGCATTGAATTTTGAAAAAACCATAGGGAAAAAAAAGAAAAATAGCGGACAAGAAGCGTGCAGCTGAGCAGTAAGTTGGAGTCGGGCAGGTGATGATAATGATTTGCAGTTGGAACTCGTGAGCAATGTGCACTGAATGCAAGTCCGAATGATAGTAAAGTGGTAAATGTAAAAGTTTGATTGATTGTGCGTTTGTGCTTAGGAGGGAATGATTCAGCAAGTACCGTGCAAGGTATTCGTGGGACGCTGTACCGAAGACCTAACAGCCGATGATCTGCGCGACTACTTCTCCAAATTTGGTGAAGTTACGGACGTTTTCATCCCAAAACCGTTCCGTGCATTCTCGTTTGTAACGTTCTTAGATCCTGAGGTAGCGCAATCATTGTGCGGCGAAGATCACATTATAAAGGGTGTGTCGGTGCACGTGTCTAACGCAGCCCCAAAGTCCGAGGGTAATAATCGGAATTTCAACAATCAGATTAACTCGAACATGCGGGGCCGCGGTATGACCGGACCAATCGACAATAACATGCAGGGAAACTATCAGGGAAACAGGTACATGGGTCATTCGGGCAATAATATGGGTCCGAATGGTTGGAACAATCAAGGAAATCGTGGAAATCTTGATATGCCGAATCTTCAGGCTCTCGGAATAACTGGACAAAACAATAGCGGCGGAGGCGGTGGAATGTCAAATCCTTTGGCGATGGGCGGACTTAATCTCTCGGGATTGCCAGTTAATCCAGCTCTGGTTGCGGCTGCCTTGAATCAAGCCTCTTGGGGCTTGATATCCGGTAATCTTCAGAATCAGGGAAACGATCAGGGCTACTCGAATCAACCTGGACCACCGGGTCAACAACCATCGGGTAACAACAGCATCGGTAACAGCGGTAATTCGGGCTTTCTCAGCTGGATGAATCAGGGAGGCGGTGACGGTAACACAGGCAATCCAGGCACCGGTGGCCCTGGACCGAACAATCCCAACAACTCCCAAGGCGCATGGCAAAATCACCCTGGACAGCGCGATCAAAAGTCGAATACATTTCTTAAATACGAGTAAATTTAGACGGGACTCTGAGTCTACTCGTAAAAGACGGGCGCGGTCCCTCAGTCCCGAAGCATTGGCATCCAAGAATTCCAAAGGTCACGACTTTAAAGGTAGAAAAGTATCCACGAGAAATACCGATGCTCTTGTTGTTATCGATACTAGTACTCCTACCAACAACCGAGAGTAATTTCACTGAAAACTTTTTTTTTTTCTTTTTTTTCTTTTTCTTTTTTTTTCTTTTTCTTTTTTCTTCTTAATTCACTTTTTTCAATATCTCAATGGCGGCCTCCCTGTAAAATGCGAAATGGCTTTTATGAAATCTCCACCAAGAAAAATCTTCTTCATTCACCAAATGTTTCTTTAGAAAATTCCCTGTAATCCGCATTAACTGTATTCATATTACTTTGTTGGACATTTTTCACTACAAAAATTTCCTCTTGCAAGTATATTGATATTGAAAATATTTCTAACCGCCCATTCAATTTGTTTTTCGAACAAAGATTATTAAAAAATTTGAAAACCATTGAAATTCTCAAAACATTTCGCTCAATACTTGCAGGTTTTCCATTGAAATGATAAACAAATTTACAAGTGGATCATACTAATAGAGATCCTCGTTGTGAGCTGCAGCGTCATAATATTGATACTGCGAAGACACGAACACGTTAACCTTTGTGATTCTCTGGTTGAGTATAAAAATTTTAATCCCCCTCCCACCAATACCCTCGAAACCACCTCTCTTAGAAAGATACAATATTTCGTTAGTATTGTTTCTATTCACACTATATCATCACGAAATCGTTCACTTTTTAAAATTATGATTGCGGTTGGCTTCGATCATCCGAATGTGCATCCGCACCCCGAATATTCGTGCGGAAACGACGGAATCGTTGCGAAATTCAACAACGGTGCAATGGAAAAAATTAAGTGAATAAAGTAAATGAACGAATAAACGACTAAACTTAAGCCAGGAACGATTAAGTCAATGAATGTGAATGTGTATCAGCGCTCGGGAGAGATATTGTAAGATTCTAATGTTAAAAAAAAAAAAAAAAAAAAAAAAAACGGCGGCGTATATGTGCTTGGATTTACTGAAAGTTTATTGCAGTGTGTTTAATATTTAATGAGAGGTATGTCAGTGTAGTGTGATGAATACATTTTAGTTGCTCCTATTCCCAAACCCCAAACTGATTATGTCAGAGGAAAAGTTTATTATGTATATTCAAGGGCTATTTAGAAGGTCTATGTAGTTGTCACTGATTCGTGAGTGTTATTGTACTAACATTGACAATTAACAAATTCATTAAGGAAAGAAAACAAAAACATGTTATAAGCCATGCTATTGATGAGAAATAATTCGTAAGTAGATTAACAACAAGATTAGCAATAGATCTTTGATTGATGAGAGCTTAATTGTTGCATACATGCTTTGCGATAAGTACTCGAGTCGCATCTTTAGAATTCATTGTCTCCGATACATCGACTTTGATTCGTGCTGACATGTTGCAAATTTCAAACGAAATAAGTCATCGCTTACACCGGAAGTAAGTCACTACTTCAATCGCGTGCACCAAGCGAATACTTTGTGAATTTATTCGATCAAATGCCCCACGATGTTTCAACCACCTAGATTTAATAGGCACGTGACATTAAATCAGCGCCCAATTTTCACAAGAGTTTCCGTCAAGTTTCGTGCTTTGGGAAAAACAAAAAAAAAACAAGAAAATAAATAGTACGGAGAGTTATTTCTGTTACAGTATGTTTCCTTAACGCATGAAAATACAAAAAAAATGACTGATTTTGGATAATACTAATTAATTAACGATAACTTCACAGGAGTCGCGCTTTCGTTGAGTTTATTTTAGGAATAATTTGTAATTCAATATCGATGTTAATGCAAGGTGACGCATTATCTTTCCACAAATATACTCGACAAATTGATGACCTAGATATTTGATAAGAATTAGTCATTTAAAAATTACGTTACCTGACAAAAATGAGTATGTATGAACGGCTATAATTGATAAGCCGTGGGCGATATCAAATATCTAGACTGTTAATTTATGAAGGGTCTTCTGACAAAGGGCCACTACACACTTGAAAACGGATACATTAATCCGGATTTTTTTTTCTCGAATGAATGTAAATAAATATTCATGTTTTTTACATTACTATAAATATTTACTTTGTTGAGGCTAAATCCTATGACATAAATGATTCTCGACTATTACTTATTGCCCAAAACTTTACAGAATCGGTGAGAAAAAGTTTGGCAAGGATTTCACGGCAAGATGTTTAAAGCTCTTGAACAAAAATCTGAATAACGAAAGAGGGACACAAGATCAAGATGATCATGGACGAAACGATGTAATAGGTTTTCAATTAAAATGACGCGCATAGTTCCTCTTTCCTATAGTATGTACCGAGTGACAACATCGTTTTTCTCTTGAATTAAGTAAACACACGTTCGAGCGTTGATATGTTATTTTCGCAATGATTTTGCAAACCTTTGACAAACTTTCACTCTTGTGCGCTCGACCATTGAACCATTATTCATACCCTTCAACGATTTGCAATACTAGATGAAAGTTTAGGGCGACGAAAAGACTTTGAATTTAACTGCTTGGTGCAACATAAAAACGTTAACGGGATTGGATTGGTTGTTAGTACAAAACTTTCGCCCCTACTACCTCTCGGCCCCTGTTAGCTTTGATCAATCGAGATTATAGTGACTGGTAGTTGCATACTAGAGGAAAAAAAAAAGAAGAACAAAAAAACGAATAGCAAAAGTGTGCATCGAATTCGTTTCTCGACCCAAGTTGTTATCTATGAACATTATACATACTTATACATAGAAACGACTAAGTTATCCTAAATGAAAAGAGATACAGAAGAAAAATTATTATTGAATTAAACGATGATGCATATATAGATTGATCGCAGCTACCCGGAAAAAAAAAAAAAAAAAAAAAAAATGAAGAAAAAACGATTTGCAATCCTGACTTCTCTCTTAGGTACTTAGTGTGTATACATTAGTAGGTTTTTTTCGTGTATGAATATTTTGCACTGGTGCATAGGTGTGTAAAAATTATTGATCGGTTGTGTGTGCGAAAGAAAATATTTGAATCGATTGGTACAGTTTTTCAGTTGAATGGTTTGCAAGTGATCGTGAAAATCCTAAGAGTGAATAAGATTTTGTTCCCTTCGAGAATTACAAATAGCCGAAAGCTCCGATAGATGCCCTGGCAATATAAGCCCAGGGGCTTTCTTTGCAAAAAAGAAAATCAGCGTTCATAATCTTTTTATTTTTCATAATCTGCGGCTCATCATTCGTTTTTAACGAAACAAATTATTTGCAATATAGATTATGAGAATCACAACTCACAATTGTAGTCAATAACTTTAACATACATCACCGTTAAATATTGCGGTATCTAACGAAAAACGAAAAGTTAATCAACAAAAAAAATAAAACTGCTGTTACATAAGATCGTTGTATGCTGCATTATTAATATCCACATTAACTACTTCAAATCACAGATTATCTTATGAGTAAAACTATTGACAAATAAATAATATCTTATACGTGATGTGTGCTGTTGTATCTTTCATTTGTTACACGATTTTTTCGTCGGAATATTTCGAAAGTCTAGATACTCGTACTATTTTATGTCGATTGTTTCGGAATTCCGACTTGAAAAAAGAAGAAAAAAGAAGAAAAAGAAAAAGTGGCGGTGAACAATTTTTATTAATTTTCATCTTATTTATTATATTTCCCTTCGGTTACTTTTTTTCCCCTTAACTTGGAAATGGAAGGGATTATTGAATGGCATAAGTGTGCTTTTTTTTCATGGTGCCTGAAGGTTCACAAGTGGCAGACTGGACTGAATAATGCTGGTGTTTTATGTGAGTATGTCGGTTGAATGTACTTGTTAATGGTCGTCTCAGAACTACAGAAGCGAAAGTTGTTGTCTGAAAAATAAAAAGATAAAAATATACAGATGAATGAGGAGCTGTATCAATTAGTAGGAGTCTAGCGCTATTATGTTGCGATGAATGGAATTGCAGGCGTGCAGTGAACGGCGAGTTTTTTTTTATGATAAAACACACACAAATGGATGATGCCGATAATTAGACGCGATACAAACGTGTGCTGCTAATTTTACTTTTCGTTGTTTTTTCTATTGACTGAGAAGATTGTTGAGTGTTTATACTACAAATAAAAAAGTGGAAGCGTGTTATTCAAAGAAATAAAAAAAGGATGAAGTCGCTTAGATTACATAGCTGAGAATGTATGTATAAACATACACAAATGACAGCTGATAAACAAAGACTGTAGTTTAAGACAACTTTTAACAAACATTAGAACCGTTAGTGAGTTCAAAAACAAAAACAACAACAATTATGCTCGGTCCCTTCCAAACCGTTTATACAATACATTTCTATCGAAAAGTTGATGATTTTTTTTGTTTTTATGGACGGTACATTAATCAATTGTTATCTTGACGAATCCTGCGTGCTCGCATCAACGGCTGTCGCTTATTTCAATCAACAATTGATTAAGCATTTTCCACCCTGTACTATAATCTTTTAAGTCAATTAGAATTAGAGGAATATTAAAAAAAAGAATAAAATAATAATAACAATCGTTGCTCAAGAGTTGCCTTGCAAAGCGATTTGGAAGCGATCGTACGGAATTTGTAAATATCCTTGATGAACTTTGATGTTGGTTACGAACTTTGAAAGTTTGATTATAATAAAATGGAACGTCTGAGCTATCCGCTAGCGAAAGAGAGAGAGAGAGAGAGAGAGAGAGTTGCGTTTTGTAAGTAATGCTACGTTGTAAAGACATAAACAAAAAACAAACAAAAAATAACTCGAGGACAAGCCACGAAAAAAATCTTGCCATAGCGTAGCGTTGAATCGAAAATTCTGTGTCGTAAAACTTCCATGAAATTGTTGTGCTTGATTTCCTTCATATACGTTTTTGTCGGCTTAGTTTCATCCCCTTTTTTTTTTTTTATTTATTTATGTCGGACAAAACTGATGTCCCCTTTACATTATTAAACGACATATGTTCGATCACGAATGAATCTGTAAATAAATGACCTGCAACTTTTATTACATATATATACATAGTCTAGTTGCATTGAAACGTTATCACACAATTTTTCAACGTTCATCTATCGAGCCACAATAGGTCTGTTCGGTTTCACGGATTAATGTACCTCCGCCTTGTCGCTGATGGACAACTATATTACTGGCGCGTCAACAGACACAATCCGACAACTCGAAGCTTTATTCAAACCGCGAGTACGAAACACTCATAGTTATTATTGGTTATGAAAATGGCTTCGTTAATTTCTGAAGCCAGCTTCATTCAACCAAGTGCAGTATCTGTTTGGTGTTTGTTCGACTGAAAAAAATCATAATAGCCTAGGCAACTATCAAGTAACAATTGTCAACACATACATTTTCACAATTTATGTAGTAATTATTTACATATTTTTATATATCGATTTCAAGTCAATTTTACGATAAACTTGAAGGACATTTTCTTACAAGCGTTATGCAGCTCTTAACTGCACAGTTTTGATTTGCCGTATAAACTAGAATTGTAACAAGTTTTTTTTTTTTTTTTTTTTTTTTTTTTTTTTTTTTTTTTTTTTTTTTTTTTTCCTAAACAAAGTTTTCGAAAATTGTGCGAGTTTGAACTAAAATACCATACGATGGTTGATACCACTTAAAGAAAGTTATTCAAAAAAGTAGACTTTTTTCAAGTACCATTTTTCTACTATTTTCATTCGGAAGTTGAAAAGTAAAATTACAAAAGATAATGAGTTTAAGATTATTACTAGTGACATTAAATGAAACGAGCTCCGGTAATAAGTAAATTGCTAATATCAAAAGATACTCATGTGGAATGTTAATCAATATATTTATCACGGTTACCGCATCTTCAGTAAAATGTCACCTGTTACCGCAAATAAAAATATTTCAAGGAATATAAAACTGAAGCAATGAAACATAGAAATTTCAATTGAAACTATCTCAAACGTTATTCATGCTGTTTTCAAGTATTTGTATTTTTCTCTATTATGAGCACCTTTAATTCGACAAGCGTTCGAGTTAATATTTTCCGTGAAAGCGAACAAACTTTATATATATGTATTCGTATCGATTGGTATGTTTCGGACTTGATTGTAAAAAGTTTAAAAAAAAATCTTTCCGTGGAATAAGCAGTGCAAACATCAAAGAATTTAAAAAAAAAATGATTGACGCATTGACGATTTTGATAGATACGATTTTGTTGACACAAAGTTTTTTATGATCATACATTTTATACTATGTATACTCTATAATAATATCCTGTGTTGATGATATGTAGTTTGGAATTTGCGCTACAGGTTATCACGCCTAATGTGTTGTTGACAGGATGATTTTTGTTGTTGTTGTGAATATTATTTTCCACATACCGCATGCATGAAGTGTCATTGAACAAGATGAAGAAGGTACAAATAGCTATTGAGTCGAGGGGAGCAGCAGCGCATAGAAAGTATAACGCGAGCGAACGGAAACGAATTTACAATAAAGAATAATATTTATTTATTATAATAGTGATGTGTGTGAGATCAAAATGTTCTTTTGGGCTAGATGCAAAGAAAATTATAAATGCAAGACGATAAAAATTAAAAAAAGAGTAAAAACTTTGAATAGTATGAGAAAATATACGGTATGCTTCGTTGAGTACGTGTCACAGTGACAGATCGAAAGGAAATTTATTTTTTATGCGTGTTTCGTACTATAATTCATGATTTCAGAGAGATAGAGAGCGAGAGCGCGCGCGCGAGAGAGAGAGCGAGAGAGCGAGAGAGAGAGAGAAAGCAAGAAAGAAAGAAAGTGAGCAAGCGAGAAAAAAAAACTATAATGCAAAGTCTGTTTGTTTCCCCGGCTTGGTCAAGCCGCTGACCTATAGAGGCCTGTAATGAACTTCCGTGTTAAGGAATGAAAAGGCGATCCTTTGAAAGGCCGTGAAAACGAACAGAACTTTTGCAGTAAATAAACAAAAACACATGTTGACTGGAACGAGCAACGGGAATACACGTTTTGATCTTGAACACGTCATCATCACTCGGTAAATAACAACAACAAAAACCGTATAGATCATTCATATTTCATTTAATAATTATAAATAAAAGAGAAATTGTAAGTCAATGGGTTATGGTTCATTTATTTATTTTGAAACCTTGCAGCGACGCCATTCTACCCAAATGCCTTCCCTGCTTCGACAGATCGAATCATTCCGTTCGTTCTTTGCTTTTTGAAGCAGCCTCTTTCCAAGATTTTCCAACATTCCGGTAAGTAATAAAATAATTTACTAAAAAACACACGATTTATCGAAACAGACAAGGTGGCCCGATTGATTTTGAAATCGCGTCATTTTAGAGTAGTCATTTCACATTACTTCTACCACGATATAAGACACACACAATAATATTAGTGAAATATTGAATATTGTACATTTCTAATATACTTACAGTATTCAATTAAAGAATATTTAAAATATTCATATAGTATACATCAGTTCATTTGGCTTTCGTTTCCTCGATTAGCCGCCATGGAGATTAATTATAGTAGGTATATGCTATGCTACTATGCGATTAGATTCATTATCATTTATTACACTATTTTTGTTTGTTTGTTTAATCAGTCATTTTTGAGAGATCTCCGGATTTTCAAAACTTGGATGAATATTTAAGCATATCGTCGTTGTTATTAATTGAAAAGTAGATATACGGCATTTCATACAAACTCCATCTGGGTCTGACCCAGTTTGACCTTTTGGATTTCATTCCGGACGTGTTTTATGTTTTTATTCGATCTTAAGTAATAAGCAGCCACAATATGTTTATTAGATTTTTTATTTCAATAATTTATATACTTATGTTTATTCATAACGAACATATTGAGGGTCATAATTGAAAAAATTTGACAAAATTCTGACAACTGGAAAAGTCGGCTTAACGCAATTGCGTTAAAATCCTTTGTCTGCGGGCTTTTACTTGAATATATCTATACATATTTAAGCTTTTCATCAGAAGAACAATGTTGTTTTATTTAGAAGAGAATTGAAAATAAAATCTCCAAAGCCCCGTGACATGTATGAAAATATTGAAGCCATACTATATACATGTAAAAGCCAGGTGCCGAAAGTGCGGCTCGCTTAAAGGCTTCACCTTGAACATATAATGTGTTGTAAGTAAAGTGTCTGGAAGCGCACTCAAATTTCCGTATGCATTATTATTATTACTATATATTCGTCTGGTATCGAATTGCGGGTGCCCATAAAGAATTCATCAACATTTTAATCTCGTTTCCTTTTTGGATGATCAATACTATTTTTCGTCATATAATCAGGAATTGCGAATTTTTAAACGATTCCCTCGATATACTAAATTTGTGTGTTCTCGCAATTGTGGTTGCGCAAGTTCACAAGAAGTATAATATAGTTATATCGATCTGGAGTGCAACGCGCATGTCTAGTGCTGCTACCCGGAGGAAAAATCTTAATTATTAATATATTATTAAATCGTAAAAAACTCATGTGGTTACTCGCAGTCAGTGTAGATGGTCCTTTATGAGTTACATAGAAGTAGTTGGAACAATTTTATCATAGAAAAATGATACTTGATTCAAAATTCAGTTTACAAGTATTATAGGTTTTTGAAATCTCGTTTGTTTTCTGCGCATTAAATTCCCGGAATATATACACGGTATTCTAGTGTATCTGCCATAGAAGCGTGTTCCAAATGCTCTCGAACGTTTATGTTTTTTTGAGGTCTCTCGCGTTTACCGCAAAATTACATCGACTTGTGTATAATTTCGGATAACGGCAAACAAATTTTTGTTATTATTTTAAAAGATGGTGTGAGATAATTGAATGGTATGGTCGTAATGTCTAATGTCACGGTGAGTATCGTCATTGGCTATATGTATGTATGTAGTTGGCGACAAGTTGAAGAAATTCGTACGAATGAGAGCAGTCTGACTCCCCTGCGAATGAGCGTAGTTCCAATGAGGGATATGCGGCGGCGCGGTAGTCGTTACGAAAAGCGGCGCTCGCTCCTAATCTGTCATGTCATACACAGCCTCCTTGTTTTTGCCTACCTCGCATTTTAAACTTCGTCTTAATTGAATACAGTAGATTTAAAGAATCGAGCAAAATGTGTGTTTACGAATAATAATCGATAGATGAAACGCCTACATCGGTACTTGACAATACCGTCAATTGGAGACCTAACGCATTCCTAGGGTAAAACTGTGTAAAAACTGGAGACGAAATAGGAATCAAAGATGCGTATAGCGACGAGTTTATTGTTGTTAGTGACAAATTTTGTAAGCTTGATAAAAATTGTCGAACCGCACAAGGATTCGTTCGATGAGGAATTATTGCTAAAACCGCTCCCGAGCGGTCATGTCTATGCGTACTTTCAGTTCACAACCTTGTGGGACATTTCAAAGAATTCACCGTCACGTAAGCTATCGCCTTTCAAGTTTTTACCTATCTGCAAATAGGATCAACGGTATTTCTTATTCTTTATTGCAGTCCAACACTCCCACTTATTTCCTCGAGGCTTGGCTGTTATTATAGGACGTCATAAGGTCGATGAATTACATATTTCTCTGACCGAAGGATTATGGAAATATCAGAACTGGGGATATCCCGCTTACGACGCCGGCCCTGGGGCTGAAATTTATGCCTGGTTCAACAAAAATGTTACAGAGTGAGATTTCAGTTTTTTTTTCTTTTTTTTTCTTTTTGGAAAAACAGTATTTCCATCCAACTTTATAATATTCTCTCAAGCTTTTGTCTCTATGTATCCGTCAAGGAACATGATAAAATACAACATCAACGCAAACATAGGAAAAATTGTTGCTTCACTTTTGCTTGTGGATTTAAAATGTTGTTCCTCGCTTGTCAGATGATTATAGTATTTTTCAGATTTTTATTTATTTGTAAATTGGCGCATTTTTAGTTTAGCTGTATATGTTTATAATTCAAAAGCCTTGTAAAGAAAGATCCAAATCAAATTCCTCATGCATTGTTTATAAAGAAGAATAGGACAGAACATTTTGAACCATATTCGGCAAGGTGAGATCCGGCCATTGGTCAAATTGCACAGAATATTCCATATACTATATGTAAATGGCATTTTGTCCAGAATCTTTGTCCGATCTTTGTTTAAATAATAAAATAGAGAACAATTTATTTTCACAAAGCAAGAGTAAATATAAGTTTACATTTTTCTTTATATTTGAGATTTTTTTAAGAGTTTAAAATTATCTACCTTTTTTATTTCGTGTGTAATGCCTGCTTCGCTACATTCTTGTTGTTGTTTATTGTTTAGCGATGTAATTCGATTTAAATCAAATTCCAATGTTGGTGGTAGGTTGAGAGGAAAAAATAGTTTGAAAAATATCGTTTTTACAGTGTTGATCAGTCATGGAAAGGACTTACAAATGCGTTGGCCGGTTTGCTTTGCGCCTCTTTGAATTTTGTGGATCCATCAAACAGTATGTCACCGGAATTTAGTTTCCGGCCGAGCGGAGTTGTTGAGGAAAAGCCGAACTCTAGTCACTTGAGGTACTCCTCATTGCCGAGAGAAATAGTCTGTACGGAGAATTTAACGCCTTTTAAGAAATTGCTACCATGCGATTCGAGGGTGCGATTATTATTTGATACTGTTGGATAGGGACATTTTTTTATTTTTTTTTTCATACGGAATAAATTTTAACTGAAATAACTTTCAGAGGGGATTGGCAACATTACTGAATTCCGCGCCAATACACAACACAAACTATCATTCTATAGGAATTCATTTCCGTTCCGTGTGTCGTAACGCCGCATGTACGAAATCTTCTCTGGAGTTGCGTCAAACAATTTCCCTTGTATATGATACAATGGCGGACGATGGACAGGTAATAAGATTGTTGAGAAGACTATTTTGCAGGTTTCTTTGCACTCGAAAGACATTTTTCTAAAAAACTCAAAGTGCCGTAGAATTTTAGTCGCTTGATCAATTTTTTTCTCAATCTTGTATCGCGGTAGTCCTGGGCACAAATGTTGGTTCATGGATTTTTGTCAAACCCCTTCACCAAGATATATGTTAACCAAATTCAAGTTAAATATTAATTTTTTTTCATGACATCAACATTTTCCCACGTAGCTACTGTGCCTATTCGTCGTTGATAAACAATTGTCGTTAATTCACGTCATAAATTGTAGCCGAATATCTCAGAATTTACACGAATTGAAATGCTTGCAGACAGAGAAAAAAAACAACTAGAAATTGTATTAACATTTGAAACAGTTGATTGATTCTCGCAAAAGTTTGCCCAGATCCTGATATAATGTTGGTCATATTGGCGTACGAAATTTCAGTTTCATATCTCGTAATTCACGAAAATGATCACGTAAATTGATATTATAGCTATTATTATTATTATTTTTCTTTTTTTTTCTTTTTTTTTTCTTTTCCAAAGTTCCAAAATGCTGTAAAAATTCCAAACAACATATTAACGCATACACTTTGTAAAAAATTGCATGAATTTAAGACAAGCTGCGACTCCACTAATGTGCAAAATTTTTTAGCCCATTGGGTTGAACGGTTCTCGAGTTACAGGCGATTGAAATTTCAAAGCGCTATACACATAAGCCACCCACGGACACACACTAACACGCACGGACTTACATTGACATTTATCGTCAAACACGTATTTTCGGCGCTCTTAACTATTCTAAGTATCCCGACATAATAATAATGAAAAAAGAAATTTGTGAAAAGAAAGTTTCGCCTACAAGGTGAGAGGAAAAAAAAGTGATTTTCAATTATTGCCGATTTCGAATAATTCTTCAGGATTGGTCCGTGAGGAAACTTTTCGGTATGGGTCTACAAGGTCCGTGTCCTTTAGCAACAATGAGTAAGGTGTACGTTGATACTTCGAGCAACGGAACAGTTCACACTTATCGGTTAACTCCGGAACCTTCAGCGATTGTAACGAGCTTGCGCGGCGGTCAAAGAGGTCGCATTGCCGTTTACGATATCAAAGAGCACGTTAAACACGGCATCTTCAACATCGCCACTATGCACAAACTCACGAAAACAAGCGCAATTAATTACCCATCGATTTTGTCCGCTAATCGATATATCATTGGTAAATTGTTTAACTATTTTTAAACGGAAATTGTTTGAAAGTACAACTCTTTTTACTTTTTATTTTCGTTTCAGGATACGGACAAGAGAAGGGCAGTTTAGTAACGAAACTGTACAATAATCATTGGCAGTCTATAGACGTTATTTTGTTAGAAAATATTCCATGGTATTTGTCGGTCTATCTACATTCGATAAAAATCGTTCGAAATGGCGAGATAGTAATACCATGTAAGTATGTTATCTTGTACAATAGATTTTTTTTAAACGTTATTTCCCGACTTGGCAATAATTATGATTGATAAGAAATAATTGCTCTATTTTAATCGATCGTGATTATTCGTAGGATCATGATGATACATAATCATTTAGTGACCTAAGTATTTTCGATACATTTCCGTACTTTGAAAAACGCATTATAGTAGTCAGTATGCCTCATTTTAAATATACTTTATTCCCATAAATTATTTAACAAGTACATATATATATATATTGGTTTCTCGCCGTATGCCTTCTTCAGGCTTTTACGTTTTTGCCCCTCTCCCCCTTTTCCCCCGATAATTTCATAGATTTGTCCCCTTTCCGAGTTCCTTCATTGAGACCCCCCGTGGAGTATTGTCCGCAGCGATTCATCCTAATGCACTACTGTATCGCATTAGTACGAGGGCACAGGGAAACTGCGGAAAACCTGGCCGATACAGACGGCTTTAATTTTACTGACTTTCTACTGTATAAGGATACATTAGAAAGTCAGAAAAAGTCACCCATTCAAGTTATTGGCCGCAAATAATGCTGCTTAACTCTGGGGACCGCCGAAGCCACAACACCGACCGCGCGTCCACTGCTGTCGGTTGCTTTATTTCCACTATTTCACTACAAAGACTGTGTTGCCTGATTTTTTGAATAATTTTCTTTCGAAAGCACTTGAGTTTTTACCTTTTATACGAAAACTTATTAATACAGAAAATACAATGTTCCGCATGAATGATGTCCATCTTTAGATATAGACTATTGAAAAGTAGGAGTGTTGAGTCGTAGAAATCCATTTTTAAACAACGACGCAATATTAATCGCTAATAAGTTGTTATTTAATATTTATCATTGGTTTTCAGTGGTGCAGCGATATCTGCCAGGCAAAGAACGAATGCAGCCGTATTATTTGGAGCTTATTTTACGTCTCCCGCCGCATTCGGTGACCAAGTTTTCCGTCGAAATGGATTATCTGTTTCTGAAATGGCAAGAGTATCCGCCAGACGCGAATCACGGTTTCTACATGGGGCCAGCGATAATCACGGCTTCGCTTCCAATTGCTCGAAATTATACTGGTTTACCGGTGGACGGAAGTACAATAACATCGAGTTTCAACGCGTCGCGGGATGGCTATCTCGTGCAGATGCGAACAGAATCTATTCTCATTAGTTTGCCAACTCCAGACTTCAGTATGCCTTACAACGTCATCTGTCTGGCTTGCACAGCCGTAGCTTTGGCTTTTGGACCTCTTCACAATATCTCAACCAAGAGATTGGTCCTCAAGCATCTCCAGGAAGATTGGCGAGGGAAACTCGTTTCTCGAATCACCGGACTCTTCAAATCGAAAGGAAAAACGGAAAAAGAAAAAGAGAAAGAGGAATGAGGCAAAAAACAGGGATATACTTGGGGATCAAAATGTTTTCCGAGTTCAAGATGAGAATAAAAAATATGTATTTACGTTGTTTGAGTACACTTTCTCTTGTCTCTGACAACAATGGTGGTTTTTTTCTTCTTAAACGTAATTTGTAGTCCTGCGAATGAAACACCCGTTTCAAATTGAAACACACAAAAGTGCTGGACGATAACAAGGCACCATCGTTTAGTAATTAACCTTTTATCTTTCTCTGCTATTTACAATAATTTCACCGCAATTTATTACATGAATTTTTTTTTAGAGCTCTATTCTGTCATTATCATCACTCGGCATTTGTTCGTCGCAGATATTCGTTGTTTGCGTGCACACTTTGTTAATGATGTCGCGTTCTCCTTTGCGGAAGAGTTCGATTATAGGCTCTTCGTGTTCCTCAATTATTTCCTCACACTAAAACCATGAATCCATATATTGTAATATTATAATAACGCTTTTTTTTCCCCCCAAATCATCATTTTTACCGAGTTTAATGATATATATTTCTCAGGACAAAGGTTGAAACAAAATGTTTGAGATAATTTAATTATTCTTTAAATTGATGATGATGAATGTGAACAAATTTTTTATGTGAAAAAATTATTGAAATTTTTTGCTAGATCATACTTACATAGTACTGGAGGCTTTTGTTCAAATCTCCATCCTGTATAATGTCCACTTTGCTCATTTCAGGATTCATTCCACCTCCCGGTGTCATTAAGTTAAGGATAGTCAATTTACCATTAGATTTATAAGTAGCTCTGACATAATCTGACATTTTCTCACAAATATTGTCCAAAACATCGGAAATGTGAACTTCCGAGCGTGCCAATGGAACCTTTAAGTAAATTACGTTACTCGATTGATAGCTTTACGAGGATCTACGCGGCAAGTATAGCTTGAATTTCTCTTACTTTTTTTCGTATAATATTCCCCTTATCGTCCAATCGATAATTACCGATTTCGATATCCTGTTTCGGATCGATTTTCGACAAAACATTCTCGACCTCTTCTACTGCGGATCTGCAAACTTGAAAATAAATATATGACAATAAAACTGCTGCATTGTCATTTAAAAAAATGTCATCCGCATTTTCTCTCGTGTATCGCGAGGCAACTATGATATTTTAAAGATTTAGAATCCGCCGAATATTCTTACCCAGGCATTGTAAATGTTTCGAGTCTATCTCTTTGTTGGCATTGGCGACGACAATCCCGGTAAATAGGAGACAAGCAACAAGTGTTGGGAGATGCATCTTAAAAGAAAACAAGTTTAACGTTTTATCGTATATTATATTGTGCAATGCCTAAATCACGATTGATCATTGGGAAATGGTGGATTTCACTTACGTTTGCGTAAACAACGTGGACGAGTGCGTAAGGACAGAGAAAGAATGAAACAGAACGACTCGAGTTTCAATCGTCAATTGACGTTGGACACGTGGAATACAGATAAAAGGTGCGCTGCCAGATCAGCAAGCCGCATCCTCCCACCACCACCACCACCACCACCACCACTTGACGTTTCACGGACAAACTTCTCGCCATTATTTCGTTAATCCCGGCGGCCGATCGAAAAGCCGTCCGCTCGTTTCTCTTCGAGTCCACCACAACCATCTTTTTTTCTCTATATTATGATACCATGTTAAATAAAGTCACAAAAATCTTGAGTTTCGAATTGAAGCCGATATCTGCTCAGTAGGTAACTTGAATCGTTGTTGCTTATGCCCTGTGGTGGAAAAGTGAGCAACATTGAAACGAATCTTTAAAAAACATGGGTAATTCGGAAAAACCTAATACGCAAATATATATTTCAAATATGTCGGAAGGCACAACATATCTCAAATCATCAAGAGTCGCGCGTTACCGACTCGACGCCAAGTAAACAAACAAAAAAATTAATAACGCATTCATACGATATTTCTTGAAAAATATATTTGAATTTTTAGCGTAATGTAGCGTGCGTTATTTTTATCTCGAAAGGAATTTAACATTTTCTGTATGTCAGTGGATACGGAAATATAGTAATGTTTGACACTTTTTTTTTTTTTTATAACTATATCGATCGTTGGTATTGAAATCAAAGTTCACCTTTTCACCGTTCTTGAGTCATAGTTTGATCGTAGAGCGTCTTCTGCTATTTCTGTTGACTATGGATCTGGCGCCAATTTCTGAAGTTCCCACACAAAGCTGACGATCTTTGGTTAGTTTCTTTTAAGATAAACATGTTTTTTTTTGTATTGCAAAAGTGATAGAAAAGCACGATGAACAATGTTGTGGCACCACTTCAAGACGGTACGGAAGCTAGCTAATAATAATAGATTTAGTTTTTTTTTTTTTTTTTTTTTTTTTTTTCTAATTAGGGCCTAACAAAAACACATGAAGGTCTAACATATTTTCAATGCAGAAGTTTCTCGTTTGGGCCCCGATGAAGAAAAAATAACTGGTCTCGTAACTGCTTTGCCTGTTCTGAATGATCTTTTTGACATTCACTACAAAGTTGGCGAGGGAACATTCAGTTCCGTTTTCCTTGCGACTCTGAAGGCTCCGGGAGAGAGAAAAAAATTTGCCATCAAGTATTTAACTGCTACATATCCACCAAGCAGACTCGAGCGTGAATTGCAATGCCTGCAAGAAATTGGGTAAGGATTGTTATTTTCATTCCGATGCCATCGCTGTTTTTATTTATCTATTGTAATATCATTTATTTACAGCGGCGCAGACAATGTTGTGGGAATTGAATTGTGCTTTCGAAATGCAGGTTCAGTGGCATTTGTCATGCCTTATATGAGACACGATAAGTTTTCCGTACGTACATCTCTCACCGAGACTAATTACACTTTGCGTATATTCTATAAATATTTCTTCCATTTCAATGCTCTAATTAATTATAATACATTTATTTTTATTCCAAAATCATGGAGAATTCAGAATGAATTTGTCAAAGGCTAATGTTACCGACGTTGCTATTGAATCTTGGAAGTAATTTGCTATTTGTTAAATTACAGGATTACGTGAAAGATATGGGAGTTACGGAGCTCAAGCTCTACATGAAAGCGCTGTTCATAGCTCTGCGAAAGGTGCACAAGTTTAAGATAATACACAGAGACGTTAAACCTAGTAATTTTTTATACGACCGAAAACGCGGCAAATATCTATTGGTAGACTTTGGATTGGCTCAGGAGTACAAAGAAGACGCTATTCAATCTAGTGATTCACGAATACAGATCGCGGCGGACTCGCAATCGGTAAAAAGAAAACGTTCAGACGAGGTAATTTCGGTATGTTGAAATGGTACATTGACAAGAACGTCAAATTCATATACAATAATGATATACCACTGTATCGTCTAGAACGATGTTAAAAGCGCCCTTGGCAGTTTGAAGAAGTCGACAGAGGATAAATGTTATTGTTTTGGTAAACCACGAATATGTTCACTGTGCCTTATCCGTCCGGCGCAATCAGCACCGAGAGCTGGAACTCCGGGCTACAGAGCACCCGAGGTTCTATTGAAATATGCCTCCCAAACTCCAGGTATAACTCCACACCAAATATTCCATTAGATTACCAAACAGCCATTTTTTTTTTTTTTTTTTTTTTTTTCATTCTTGTATTATTGGAAAACTGTATTTTACAATCATCAAAATCCTGTTAACGTCGGTATAATATGTCGACATATTATGTTTCTTCGTGCATGTCAATCTTGATCTATGTCAATATTTCTATAAATTTCAAATGGTGAATTTGATTTCTCAGTGTTCAGATGATGAAAAAGAAAAAAAATAATAAAATAATTTCCCGGTTAAATTGTTACGATAATGGGTTTGTATATCGAGCAAGGCATCTTTTATAAATAATCATATTTTTTGCAAATTTCACAAAAGACAAAAGCCACAAACGTCTGAATATGTTATGAATTGTAAAAATGACGTTTTAGCGATCGATATCTGGGCTTGCGGAGTCATCATGTTGTGCCTTTTGAGTGGTACTCAGCCGTTCTTTTATTGTCCAGACGATTGTACCGCTTTAGCTGAAATCACCACAATTTTCGGTTCTACGAGGATGCAAGCTTGTGCACGAAAGTTAGGTAAGTCCAGAAATGTGAGATTTATTTCATTCTAAGGGGAACGTCTCTGTGACGGTAAAGAAATGTATTGGGTCTTTTTTTAATTCGTATTTATCGAGTGGAAAATGTTGGTGATGTATCTTCAAGATATATTGTACAATATAAATCTATTTTCTAATTAAAAACTAAGAAGATGTAAAAATTTTGATTTGCAATTAAATTGCTGTAATGAGGAGTTTCAACAATTATACAATACAAGAAACAACCTCATATATTACATAACAATACATAGATGATATAAAAGATTTTTAAAACCTTAAAATTCGATTTTCTCAGAACCGTCACAGTGTAATTCCAAATACTTTTCTAGAGTAGTTTCCATATCTGCTCTTTTATAATTTTTCTTTTCTTGTAATTCTTCATTTAATTCGTTTTTACAACGACAAAAACAGGCAAAAAGCTTATCTTTAGTGAAAATGTGCCAGGCATCGACCTCCCGACTCTTTGTCAAAAGTTGCAAGGGAGGAAGAAAAATTTTCAAGCTGGTAATGCCGAGAGTGTCTTTGATAAGGTATTATGTTTTCGTTTATGCTTTATTTCATCTCACATATACATGTCTTATTTTGCGTGTGTGTGTGTGTTTTCTCATCACGCTTCGGAAGACGGTGCAGTCTACCGTAACAGTTGAAATACTTGGATAAACGGTAGAAAAATAATAATTTTTCTTGTATTTTCTTGAAGGGATATACGGAGGACAAATTTCCACCGGAAGCGTACTGTCTGCTCATAAGATTGCTGGATATTGATCACAAAACGCGCATAACGGCGGAACAAGCGCTCAACCATCCTTTTCTGAAGTTATGACCATCGTAATGCGTTCTCACTCACGTAATCACACACACCAAGATATTCCTTTAGATATTTTTATTATTTTCCAACGAGGAAAGTCAGTCAATTTGTAATAAATAAATATTAATATATTTCAACTATCTCTAGATTTAGCGCCAATTATCTCTATGTAAAATAAAGTTTTTTTTTTTTTTTTTCATTAACAGAGGGGTAATTAATTGATTATATAATGACCCGCATCTTGAATTTAAGTAGACATAAGTTTTCGGTAAATGCAAATACGTTTCGTGCCCAAGGTATAAGGATAACTTTTTTTTACTTATAACAAGGTATAAGTAAAACAATTTTGATAGATAAAAATTATTGATTTGCCAAGCAAATTATTTTGTCAGATCGAATAGCAATTTTAATAAAAATAATACTAACAATGATCTGTAAGTGTGCGGGAATCTAGAAAATATATATGTATATTGAAAAAAAAAAAAAAGGGTTTGTATAATAGTAAACAAAGTTACTACCGGAAGGAAGCACAAGATTGTGTATTAAGGCACCAATTGTGAGAGTACATAGAGAGAGAGAGAGAGAGAGAGAGAGAGAGAAACGTGCTCATAATTCCGAAGCATCGTCACTGAGATTACGTTTTATAAAACATAAAAACAGATATATGATGTAATAAATATAGCGAATTTTTGGGATAAAAATGTCCAGTGAGTGGGTACATTGAAAGTGGGAATTTTCAAGTTTTGTTGTCGTTTGAAGGTGTTTGTCTCGCGAGTCGCTTGATATATTCGTCGCGATTTACTCTAGATTTTCTATAGCCGATGTTTCGATGGATGTCGTCGGAGCTTCAGGTGGATTTAGTTGTTCTGGTTTCTTCTGAATAAGATCCCACTTGGCAGCTTCTTCCAACGCTGAGGCAGCAATTTCCTTGATCTTCTTATCGTGGACAAGGTCACTTTTAATCAAGGCCATTAAAATCTCCATAACGTCGGTATCAATGAGTTTCGCCGCGACATCCTTTGTGCTCTTGATCATATTATGGACAATGGTGACGCCTCTGTGTTGTACTCCGGGATTCGGATTAGCCAGTAAGAATTTAATGGACTCGAGCCAATTTTTCGCTTCAAGAATTTTAGCGCATGCTTTTTCGCTGACCGAAGTGAGCATGGCAAGCGCTCCGGAAGCAGCGAGAGACGTTGGCTCATCTTCCTCCTCGCAAAGAATTACAAGATACTTGACCCTATCGTTTTCTCCCTCGAAAAAGGGTATTGCGTCTTGGCACATAATCAAATTGGTGATAACCTCCGTGGAGGCGCGTCTCAACATATCGTGTTCCTCGTACATGTAAATTTCGATCTTGGTGAAGCCTCCTTCCTTCAAAATACGTTTTCTCACGGTGTCGCTGATGCTAGCGAGATTACAAAGGGCCATGAGAGCCTCAAAGTTCTCCAGGGCGGAGCATTCTGGATCCAAAAGATTCAAAAGAGGTCTGATGACTTCCATAATTCGCTGTCCGGGAAAAGCAGTTTCCGGATTAATGGAAATGCCTATTCTCGCGAGTGCTTGAGAAGCTTGCTTCTTGCCTTTGGGTGTGCCGTCGAGAGCGAGCGGGAGGAGAGCTTTTGCGCCGCCTTGTTGAACAACGACACCTCGAACCTCTTTCTGACTGCAAATCGCATTGAAAACGCGAGCAATAAGCTCTTTGCTATTTTGACTGTCGGTTTTGGCTAGAGCAACTAAAGCAGTGGTGACTCCTGCGTTAGCCAAGGTGCACAGACGATTGTTAACGAAATCGGGGTCGTCAAATTCGTGCTCTTCCGGAATATGATGTTTAGCGAATTTTGCGAGTTCCACCATTTCCGGTATTATTTCTTGCTTGTCATAAGCGTTGCAGAGATTAACAAGAGTGGTGACGACTCCATAAAGAACAGATTTGTCTCCGGTTTTAGCAACTTGGATCATCGCCTGGACGGCTTCTTTATCTTCGATGAGCTTCTCTTTGACTTCAGCGTCGAAGGTCAAGTAGGACAAACCCTCGACGGCCCATTTTCTCATGTCGTTTTCCTTCTTCGGGTTTATGAGGAATCTTCGGCAAGCCTCGGCGAGTTTTTTAGTCGCTCCGTCAGCGAATGGTCTTATCGTTGCATCGGAGCCACCGGAACTACCGAGTTTGCAGAGGCCGACAAGTGCGCGGACCCGGATCGCGTCGTCCTTTGATTGGTACAGCTTCTTCAGGATGTTGACACCTTGAGCTATGATCGCAGTGGCTTTGTCTTTCTTCGAGGCTGCCGCGACGATACATTCGCAAGCTACTTTTTGCTGAAGAACGTCCTCGGTTCCTGCCATCACCAAAATCATCTGAATAATACCATCGCGAGCTATTATCGAGTTTCCTACGTCGAGAGGCCCGAGCAATAATGTCGTGATAGCGACGACGACCCGAACCTTCGACTCAATGTCCGGCGAGAGAAGTTTGTCTTTTATAAACTCATCTATCGCGTTCATGTACTTTTCTTTTGCTGCGTCGTAGTACATGTTTTCGTAGATTCGCGCGAGACACACGCTCACTACCGTTCGGGTCGATGCCGTTATCTTCATTGCTGATTCATACTTGTATTCCTCCAATTCACTCGCGACTTCCATCAAACGCTGCAACCCTCGTATCTCCACGAGACGTTCCGCCCAACTTAACGTTGTATAGTGGATGTTACGCATTATTAACTCTATTAGAGCGTCTCGCGCCTCGCCCGTTATCGTCCGGTCTGTTACACTGTACACTAAACAGGAGAGCATCGTGTCTATTTCCTTCTTGTACTTTTCGCACAGCTCTTGATTTGGCTTTGTATCTGGCTTGTTGTCCATCCCACTGTAACTGTTGAGGATTGTCTGTAAAAACAATATATCTTATCTCAATTATTCTTATTTATTCGTATATTTTTTTATTCGTCAAATGCTTCCTCGATGTGCAACCCAAAATCACGATCGACATTTTTATTCATTTAAAAAGCCAAACTTCTGTGCAAAAGCAAAAGCAACAAAATAATGACCAATCAATTTAAAACATCTCCCGATTTATTATCAAGGCAACATCCAACTTTTCCGACTTTTCTCACTCATTTAGAATCTTCTTACCTGCATACAGTGTTGAGCGGCCATAACTCTTTCCTCGTTCTTGCTGTTCAACATTTCTAAAAACCAAGGAACTCCTATATCTGTCATCATCTTTTCAGTCCTGTCTACCCGATTTTTGCACAGTTCTGCGATTATTCTGATTGCTGGAATAACAATTTCGTCCCTCTTCTCAAGTTTCAAAACTTTCAACAGTTTCACCGTCACTCCCTCTTTGTACATTATTTCGGAGCCAGCGTTTTCTCGGGAAAGTACCAACAGATTGTTCAATGCACTCTCCCTGCGCTCTGTATCTGTTTTCAAATCAAATGCCAATTCGAACATTTGCCCAACTTTTGCACTCACTCTTGAATTTTCTTTAAAACGCTCTTGTACTATTTCGTGAAGTCTCGTGAGAATCGGCTGCACAGCTTTGTTGGTAGGATCTACGTTGATTATGTATCGTGCGTCTCTGTAAGCTTCTTCGAAACGCTCCAATGCCTCTAGACCCTGACATCTTCTGAAGAGAGCCTTTGGATCGTTGGGACAAATTTTGAGAGCCTCGTCGCAATCCGCTACCGCTTTCGCATACTCATTCTGTTTGAGATACGCGGCAGCTCGGTTTTTATGGAGTATCGCTTTTTCCGCATTTTCCTCGGTCGATAGTTTCAAAGCTCTTGCGTAGAACGTCAATGCCTCGTCCCAATTGCCCTTCTGGAATTCACGGTTACCCTGCTCTTTCAACTCTTGCGGTGATTCCGTTTTCGTCATGGTGCCTTCTTCTGATGGAAAATTTATAAAATAGTTATTTAATCTACTTGAACGACTCCGCATAGAAGCTTATAAAATATCTACGTTTTCCACTTGAGACCTCTAACCTGTCATTGATGTTTGGAATAAGTAGCATCTTCTCGTGAACAAAATAAGCGCTTGGAAAGTTATTTCAATCGACGAATGCAAACTCAACTAGGGGTTAAGTTGGGAATGGAAAAAAAATATTTGCCTCTACCGATGAGCCAAAAAAAAAAAAAAGCATAAACTTCCATTTCAAGGTATTTTATTTTTATTTCCACGTTAAATGGTATGGTTTGCGAAGTTGCAATTTACAATATAGAAAATTGAGACACAATTTTATTTTTATGATCATCTTGTTACTTATCGCTTGTAACTGGTTGTTCCATGTTATCATTGATAACTTATTATTGGAAAAAATCAAGTGCTCTTTGCATGGCTTGAGCTCTTCATTTTCCGAATTAAACTTCTGAATCTTACCAATATGATTGTTGATCGGACTGCCAATTTCTATCTCGTTAAAAAAACCAGCGAGGCGATACGATATCATAAACAATATTAAATAAATCAAAATTTAATTGAATTGAACGGAAAGCCATGGTGGATTTGTACAGAAAAGCTGAAACTGTTAATTGGATCGGCGATAAATAATTGAAATTCTATGTTACTGGGGATTGTCGAGAGTTATTGTGAAATACACACCTTGATGACTGGTAGTTGACAACTTTGGAATTTCGTCCAACTAACTAAACTTCTTTGCATGTGGTCGATATCTTACTGAGAAGAAGGCCGGTGATGCACCACATTAAAAAGAGAGAGAAGAGAATATTCTAGAGTGCTCTCGTTGCCGAGGAGAAGGTTTATTTTAAACCTTGGTTGAAATCGACTTTGAAAAGGAAATACAGCCGATGTATGAACAAAAATAGGACACATGACGATCCTATAGCATAAAGCCGCGACGGTTCATCTATAGTCCGATGTGTTTGTCCCCGGTGTACAAAAATACGTTACAATTACCATTATTCCGTTGATAATGAAACAAGATAAAATTTTTATTTGACTCATCAACACTGAGCCATTCGTTACATAACATAACAAACACACTGTTTGTTTTGGTGATAAAAGACCCGTTAGTGTTGAACAAATCTTACGTCTGCACGGTTGCGTCGTTGAAAATTGCCGCGCAAAAACATGGCTGGCACCAAATGATATATATAATTACCAAAAAAGAAAAAGTACAGTTTGTATTAGTTTTAGTTGAAATTTTAATTATTGTACGATTTCAATGAAAATGGACTTGTAAATAAGTATTTTCAAAAGGACTTTTTAAATAATTTGGAAATAGGCCGAAATGAATTTTGAATGATCTTTGAAGAGGATAACTTGAAATATTTTTGGAGAAAAGTATACACTTTAAGGTAGTCTGATGAGAAAATTTTTCAAGCAATGTGTGCCATTAGAAAAAGATTAAATAAATGATTGAAGAATCAATCTCAAAGTAATTGAGAGTGGTTATAATTTATAATTGGTTCAAATAGCGAGGGTTTCGATGTCGAGTGTTGGTAGGTCTGATAGATAGCGCGCGTGTGTGTGTGTGTGTGTGCGCGCGCGCGTGCGTGCGTGCGTGCGATACATCGATAAAGCGGACGTTACGTTAGCTTACCGCCGGCGCATTAGCGAAGAAAGGGTTGTTAGTTGTTAGCACCGCGCCATGTTGGTGGCGGCGGCGGCGAAAAAAATCGACGCTGCCTCGCGCTCGAACGTGGCGACGTTCCGATAGCCTCGGTGAGTGTGCTGTTTTCAAACATGGGGAGGTTAATTTGTTGAATTATAATATGTGGAATCTAGGAAACCGGGACATTATCGTGTTGGTAAGTGTGATAAGTGGGTGCGCGATCCTCTGTAACGTTTGGGGTCCGTTTTACGGGATAACGATAAGTTTGCTTCTGGTGATTTGCGGGTGGTTTACTATCGTCGTTATTAGCGACGACACGCCGTTGACGCCACACGCTTTGTTAGCTCTCGATTACCTGGAAAAAGCCACGCGCGAAATCAACGGATTCCTCGAAATAGTTTATCTCTATTTTAACGGCTACTTGACAAACTCCGTCAACAGTGTAAAGCGCTTTTACCGAGTCCACGTTCTCGAGAGGATGGCGCAACGGCGTCCAAGTACTTACCAGCTGAGCGCGGAGACTTATCCTCCAACCTCTGGGAACTCGAGGTTCAGTCTCGTTGCTGGATTGAGTCCGATTGCAAGAGGAAGCTTCAGGTCAAATGTCGAAAATAGTCCGTACGTCGAGGCAAATTCAAGGGTTCTGGAACACAGCGGCTCGATTAGCAAGGTTACTTCGACACCATTGGTGGCTTGGAGGAAAGAGATCGCCAGGAACGGAGATATTTCTCTAACCGACGACCGTGCAGCCGATAGATCTCCTTGGGCGAGATTGGGCACATCGACGCACAATCACACGTTATCCAGAGGAGAGGACGTTACGTATAGTACCGAAAGTTCGCCCTGGGGTGCAAGCGTCAGCCCCAAAATGAGAGCCAGAGCCGGAGGTGTTAAAACTGTGCAAACCGTCGCCGGACCTCTTCTAGCTTCCACGAGATACAACATCGATCCTAAGTACGAATCTTTAATATCACTTGTAATTCCGCATTATATGTCTGTATATAATACAACACATGTATATCAAATAGATTACATTTTTAATTACAATAATAGTAAAGAAAAACAAAAAAGGATTATGATATGATATTTTCTTTTAGAACATCGGTTTAATTGGTAAAATTGGTATCGATAGTAAATTGTGAACATTCTATTATCATTCTAAAACTTTATTAAAAAAAAAAAGTATTATTATAAAATGAATCGTCAAAGATAATTAATATTATTGGGGTAAGATTGTTGGATCGATTAATCTAAGAAATTGTCGTAATTGACAGGGTATATTCGGACGTAACATCGCCGGGTCTGACATCACGTTTGACAAAATATGCGACAGAGGCAAACAACAAACTAACGCACCAGCCGCAGTATGGAACTGGCCAATTTCCAAGACCAAATTTAAATTCAAGCCCAACGCCGTTGATTCACACGAAAACGGGAAAAATGCGAACACCAGTAACAGTGAGAGTAGCGCCGCCGGAAAACACGAGATACAGTCCGCCGGAGAGACAGCAAATTCTATCTGACATTTGTCACGCGGAAGTTAAAACCGCGCCAAGCGTAGTACAGGTGCTCAAGGAGATATCGTTAAAGAGGCACGCGTCTCGGGAGGACGTGACGTTCGAGCTCGCAAAAAAGCAAAGAACAGATGGAGTTTTCAGTGACGGCTTGGAAAATCTCGAGGAAATGACGCAGAAAAGAGCGCGAGACGATTCCTCGAGATCCGAAGAAGAGATATCGCCGCAAAACAAATCTTTGAGGCCAGCTAAGAGAACAAAAATACCGTCTTGTCACGATATTCTTAGCTCTTTAAGCTCGAGTATAAATGTTTCCTCGGGCGTCAAGAGAAAGGCAATAGACATATCGAGAAGTGGAACCCCGGACGTCGGTAAACATTTTAAATCTGTGGATTCTAGTCACGGCGATGAAGCGCCTTTGGTATCTCTGTCTCGAACAATCGTCGAACCAACAAAGCCCAACAAACGCTCATTAAACGATTTAGCAGAGGCTCCGCGCAACTCAGAACTCATCTGCAGCCCTCACAAAAAATTTTTGGAATCTGTCCCACCGAGAAGCATCTTGAAATCTCCATCTAGTAAGAATAACACGGCCAATAACACGAGTGGCGATGCTGGCGAGAAATTGAACCGAGCGGTTGAGGAAATGGCAAGAGAATTCAAAATCTTTAGAGAAATGAAAGCCTCGCAGGAGCTACGAGCCGAAATAAAATTAACTGACCGATTGTTCATGAAAGCCGAACCGCAAAATATCGATAAACTCAAGAGCCTCATAGAGGAGCACGGCGCGGGTATCAAGCCGCGATTCGTCACCAACGAATCCGACGAGATTAAAAAATCCGATATCGTTAATATGCGAAAAACGAGCATGAAAACACGGCTAAAAAGCATGTTTGACGCGATATCGGGAAAAGCACCAAGCGCTATCAATCCCGAAGTAGTTATTCAAGCTGAAGAAGCGAAAGCTACGAGCTCACCGACAATTACCGCGAGTCTTAGCTCCTCAACTTCGACGACCAACGTCAATACGTCGCCCATTGCGACTTCCGCCGTTGTGCCTATTATCGGAAAAACGAAGCCCAGCACGACCCCCGCGAAGCACGTTACTTTCCAATTCTCAACAGCGGAATCAATCACCGAAACGATCAAATCTCCGATTGTCGAGAAAAAAATGGCCAACAACGCAGTTGAACCTAAAGACTTCTTTGACAGAACAGTGGTTCCCGTGAAAGCCGCCGGAACAAACTCAATTTTCCAAACTTTCGATACTCCGGGCGCAACGACATCTACTTCAGTCGCTGCTCCCTCATTTTCATTCGGTACGTCCAAGACGACGAATTCAACGACATCGAATTTAGCGGTGACACCGGTCACCGCGTCATCGAACCTCACTAGCGTACCTTTATCGGCAACGGCCGCGTTACAAAATTCTACGCCTCTGTTCAATGCCAAGGAAAAACGCTCGGAGGCTTTGCCCGTCTCGACTGGCGGAATAACCACCATGACAACCACAATTCCGAGTTTCAACAATACAACGCAAATTCAGGATAAAGATTGTCCACTGCCAGCGGTGAACTTTTCCTTCGGAACACCAGCTACGAGCTCCTCCACCACTCTCTCCAACAGTCAGAGCGCGCTTTTCGCCTCAACGCCGAGTGAAAATTTCGCAACGCCGACCTCAACACCAGCGGCCGAATCCGCAACAAGTTTGCCGAGTCTCTTTGGAATTCCGAGTAAAACGAGCACAGCTCCATCGTTGCTCGGTAGTAGCGCGACGACAAAGAGCTTCTCCGGGGCCGTCACTCCGGCGACTACCTCTATGTTTACGTTTGGCGGTAACGCACCGCCGCAAACGGCCGAGAAAAAGACTTTCTCCTTTGGAGCAACAGCACCGACGAGTTCAGCGCAGAGTTCGGTAACCGTACCAGGTACAACAACGACAGTCCAACTGGCTTCGACGTCGGTTAGCTTCACTTTCTCCCCCGGAAATCCGGCCCTCATGAAATCCAGCGTTTTTGGAAACGCATTGACGACTTCAGCGCCCGCTTCGGTATTTTCGGTGCCGGCAAACACAACACCGGCTTTTTCTTTTGGCGCAAACGCCGCCAACGCCCCGACTTCGAAGCCCACTTTTCCTTTCGGATCTGGTGGTGCGGACGCAACGTCCGCACCACCATCCAGTAGTTCCGCATCCGCTTCAAGTGTCATAACTTTTGGAACGACCAGCAACACGACGACTCCTTTATTCGGAGCTCCAGCGACCGCTGCGACAACCGCAGCGCAATCGAGTCTCTTCGGAACTGCCGCGACAAGCGTCGGTGGTTTTTCCAGCAGCAGCACAACAGCAGCGTCCACCTTCGGAACTTCTGCGAGCACCCCAGCATTTTCTAGCCACGCAACTACTTCTACATTTGGATCAACAACTAGCCAACCGACTTTCGCTGGCGCTTCGAATACCCCGAGTACGTTTGGAAATCCAAAAACCATGGAGACTCCGGCGTTTGGAAAAAACTCAGCTGCTGCATCATCGCCGCCTCCGCCGCCGCCGCCGTCGTCGTCGTCGTCGTCGTCTTTTACCGCGGCCTCTTCAAGCCTCTTTGGTGGCGTAGCTAACTCATATGCAAGCGGAAATGCTGCGACGACGACGACGAAGACGACGACGACGACGACTACTGCGCCTCCAGCGTTTGGAACTGGCGGTTTTGGCGAAACAAAAGCACCTCCGGTTTTTGGAGCGAGCGCAGCAGCACCAACTTTCCCGACGAATTCTGGTACTTCCTTGTTTGGCTCGCAAGTGACACCGACCTTTGGAGCTCCTAATCCTCCGACAACGGGATCGACGTCGCTTTTCGGAAATTCCAGCACGTCCGCACCAACTTTTGGAACGCCGGGCACGGTGCCACCGACTTTTGGCGCGAATAACGCATCGACGACAACGACGACGGCATTTGGAACTCCGAATACTTCTGCTCCGACCTTTGGTGCGACTAACACGACAACGACGAGTTTCGGAGCGGCGAGCACTTCCGCTCCGACCTTTGGAACCAGCACCTCGACACCTGCCTTTGGCTTGCCGAGTTCTGCCGCGGGAACGAGCGGCAATCAAAATTCTACGAGTTCGGCATTTAGCGCAACAAGTCCCTCGTTCGGTCCCGTAACTACGGCGCCTCCGGCTTTCGGCACGACAATTACCTCACCCTCGGCATTCGGCAATTCGGCTATGAGCGGCTTTGGAACTCCCACCAATCCGCCACCCGCTTTTAGCACCGCTACCAGCAGCTTTTCTGGATTCGGTGTAGCTTCGAACGTCGCTTCGCCTTTCGGAGCTCAACCTGCGTCTGGAACTTCGACTTTTGGCACTCCCAACTCTGCTGCAACAACTTTTGGTAGCAATACCGGGAATAGTAGTAACTCATTTACCTTTGGTACTGCTCAGCAACCCGCTCAACAAACACAACAGAGCGCTGTTTTCGCTTTCGGAGGTGCTACCGCCGCTTCCACCAATAATACCCCCGGCGGAGCTGCTCCTTTCCAATTTGGCAATCCTGCTGCACCGCAAACTGGTACGTTATTTTACTCATTTTCTTTCTTTCTCCAGATGGACGAAACATTTTCTTCCACGAAATTTTTTCTTATTTCTCAAATGGATTTTCAATAAGTTTCCTTCCTCATAGAGGAAACGTTGTATTACTTTTTCTTGTTGTTGTTAATTTTCTTTTTCTCTCTCTCCCTCGAGGTTTTCACGTCAGAACCTCCGAAACGGTTCAAAAAGTCGCTTAAGAACATTTCCCTGGATTTATGTATGCAACGTATGTGTTACAGAGTGCAAGAAATTCATTTCATTTTCATGAGATTTTTAAGATTTGTGAAAAAAAAGTCCGTCCATCCTTTAACGCGAACGAATTAATATCTATATGCCTAGGACTCGGTATGAAAATTGAACATGCAGAAGGTCTTGACAGCTTCCGAGTCTATTATAAAAGTGACTGTTGTAACTACTAATACAACATAAAATGTACGCCATGTCAATACAATTAACCACATAAGTTAATAAATGACTTTTAATGACGATAATAATAACATCCTGCAAATATGCGAATATATTTGGTACGAAATTTTGTGAATAACAATTCGGGGCTCGGAATTTTGTAGAAGATTCAATTACTCAAACTTGTCGATTCAAGAAAAGATTGCAAAGTCGGGTCTTGCTGCAACCATTTTGGGGCTTTCATTGCTGCGTTCATTTTTCCATTTGCTCGAAAAAACTTATTATCGAAAAATGGTATGATAATACGAAGTTAAGAAGCTTTGGATTTTCTGTTTCAATCTATCTCAGGTGGTTTCAACTTTAGCGGGGCGCCTTCAACTCCAGCGCTCAACTTTTCGAGGGACGGCGGTTCCTTTGCACCGCCGGCACTCGGCGCGCCCGCATTCAACGCGCCAACGACCGGAGGAATGTTCAGCATAGGCTCAGGATCCACTGGACCACGATCGAGGCCCAGTAGAAGGAGGCAAAGATAGTGGAGGATGTAAATTAAATCAACAGAGATTTTCTTTTTCTATCGAATTATACTGATGTTTTCTACAAATTACACGACACGATTCCGTCGATCTAAATAGTAAACGTTCGTGTTTCAATGTAATTTTCTCACTCGCAAAAACACGCAAACTGCCAAATTTTTTATTCATATTAATTCTTCTTTTTTTTTTTTAAGTAGATGAGAAGAAGAACAAGTATAAAAAAAGATTCACGTAACGACTGATACCTTAACCGACATAAATGATAAGATCGTTGTAAAACGTAGGTAGAAAACATTAATGCTTATATCATCGAGCTTGGAGACGTAGAGCGCGCCGAGTATCCACTACTTCCCATACCAATTCTGATGTAATTATTCATCGAACTTGGTTTACATCGGCGTGCTTGTCGGAATGCGAAGCGAAAAAAGTCTCGCTGCCGGCAACGAAGGAGCGTTCGCAGTGTTCTGGCATTGAATCGTTAGTCCTTGTAATTTTTAGTTTCACGCGATCGCGACACCAAAACTGCGAATGTAAACTTTGAACCGTTCGGCCACATGATGTTCGAAACATTTATAAATCGAATCGTCGATCGAATCGTTGATTATCGACGAATCTGCGGGAAATTGAAATCGCTCGAGAAATTCGTAATACAATTTGGTATACGAAATTGGGAGAGAAACGGGCACTTGAAATTTATTTAAATGCCTCTCATCAATATCATGTAAGACATAGGTATTAAAAATAATGAAAAAAACAACAACAACAACAACAAAGCGCAGACCAGAGTAGGCGAAGATTTAAAAACTCGGTAGCGCAGCTAATCACGCTGACTTCAGGAATTTGAGTGCGAGAATCGAGGATTAGAAAGAAAATAAAATGATATTAACAAGCGATAGTTAATTTGCAATGTATGTATAATAATTGATCATTTTAAGTTACTTTTTAACGCAACGAAATTCGAGGTGATTAGTAATATATTATTACGCAAGACATGTAGCATATGGGAGGAGTAATAAATCATATTCTCGTAATCTAGAGACGAAAATAATTGTGGTACCCGTTCCAACCGATTCCCGACTATACCATATATACTATGTGTTTCTGTCATAATAGCTATTGACCACACCTTGTAAAGGTGGGAAATATAGCGGTCCGAGTTTACTGTACAAACGCAAAATTCCTGCTAATAAATGGGCCCGCATACCGAACCCTGTGAAAAAGTTTTTCCAAAAAGGTGTAAACAAATCGATTCAAAGATTTCTACAATATTTACCAAATACTTCCGGAATGTATAATTTAACGAAACTCGGAAATTTTGGATTGTTATGGAGAACATTGAGCTTTTCCGTATATTATCGGGCTCAAGGATTTCATATTTAAAAAAAATCATGTAATCCCTAAAAATATCAACGCTTTTTTATTATGAAATATAATTTTATGTTGGGGAAAAAAATGGGTTTTAAAAGAGAAATCTAGAAATATTAAAGTAAATAGAGATGAGATGTTATTTAGATATTTGGGGGGGCGCCGCTAGGGTTGAACTGGGCGATGCTCGTGAGTTGGTAATATTGTCCGAGGGCGGCGCCACATTAGCATGGCTGGTCGGTGGCTGTGGAAAGAAGCGGCGCGAGTGGGTAGGCGGCATCGCGGATGCTGCTCGATTCCACGTTGAAACTCGGATAGCGATTGGCGGAAATAGGTCAATGTTGGCCGTGAGAACCAATAGAAGAATGCGTCTCAGAGAGCGAATGTTTGTGCGGTCGCCTGGCGGCGCAGCCATGTTGGGAACATTAGAAGGGAACCAACAGTACAACCAGAAGGACGGGAACATCTAGGTTCGGCAGCGGCGTGTCTAACACCTAACACCACCACCATGGCTGACCCGGAAAAACAGCCCGAACAACCCAAGGCTATCCAGCAAAAGTTGGTAATCGGTAAGTCAATTTCTTTCACAAAATTCAATTTCGTCAAGCTCCAAACGCATCCGCTCAATTTCTCACTCATTTTTCATTTTCCGTGTGCTAGCCTGTAATGGCGCCCGTGACGAGCAGACGTACGGCCATGTGGCCGGCGTGCCGGGACAATATTCCACCACTTTCCAAACAGTTATAACCCATTTTTCGCCTCGAGTCATCAATTTTTTTCGTTTTTCTTCTCTATCGTTCATTAAAACGTCATTCGCTATACCGTTTCTCCTCCGAATTCTCCGGAAGTCTCTTTTTTTCGTCAATCGAAACCCGCGCTTGCCAATTTACAAGCATTATTTCTACGATGCGCCTCCAGCGTTTCCGCGCCCCTTTCTCTCCCCCTCTCTCTTTTTTCTTTCTTTCTCTCTCTCTCGTTGCTTCGTTATTCGATTTTATAACTTTGTCCTATTTTTATTGTTTTTCTTTCTTTTTTTTTTCAACAAAATTCGGATAAGCGCGTTTAGTTTGTTGGATTATAAAAACTGTATTTGGGGTGAATAGGGGGAAGGAAGCGCGGCTCCGAAATAGCAAATGAGCGCGAACCGCCTAGTGCTCGCGTCTCAAATTAATTTTTTCACTCAATCGTTTTTCCGCTGTTTCATTTCTCCAAGGCTTCCCTATTTTATATTTTTCTTAATGAAACAGTTTTAATGCGATTTCGTATTTATGTGTTATGTAATATCTTTCTTTTTTCTTTCTTTGGCAAGAATTTTTCTGCAAATTTTATAACCTTAGTCGATTTAATATTTCATAGTGGAATGTATGGACGACTCGGCGGTGCTTATTTACTTATTGCGCGGAGGTCAATTCCCCCGGAATGTACGAGATCCTTGTACATAGAGGTACACAGCTCGCTAAGCTCGAGACGCTGTGTCCTCTAATTTGATATTTTCATAACATTCTTTCAGCTTTCCTTCGAAAAATCCGTATTTGTAGCGTTAGGTACACTATCCGGTATTTAGTAGCTTCGGTGTTTACACCTGCGATAATTGTCCCGGGAATTATATAGACGAAATTAACATACACTTGTTCATTACGCCATTGAAAAACTCTATCTACGTACCGGATAACAGTACGTAATGAAAACAAAAACAGTCGTAAACGTGTGTATTGAACACGATGAATATTAACTACGATCAATATTTGAACATTCGTCGGGAAGATTGTTTTCTTTTTGTTTAATCGACAGATAAATCTTGGAGCTTTTGGTTTTATTTTCATTACGCAAAAATATTGAATGAATATTGCGATCGTTATTCAAACGTTTCTTGGACCGGGGTTTTGTTGTTGTTGTTGTTGTTGTTATTATTATTATTCCGGCTTCGCCTTATGGAATTAGATAGACGAAATAGACGTGTATTTACAGAGAGACATATGAAAAACCGTACATTATGGAAAATAACTCTCGATTCTCTTCGGAAATGTATGAAATAACACAATGAATATTCACAGCTATCGATATTTCAACATTCTTTGAAAAGAATTTTCAATATTTTGTTTAATTGATAAATACATTGTCAGTTTCATTTCGGAGACGTTATAATTTGTTTGTTCATACTCGAACGAAGACTTTGAAAAATATATCGGGAGAAAATACGTAATGAGTATTGCGTTTAATATTTAAACATTCATCGGGCTTTTTTTAATTCAATTCTGCTCTTGGGGATTGAACGAACGAAATAAAAGTCAATTCAACGGAACGTCATACATTTCTTGATTATGCATAGAAACTCCGGCCCTTTGTACAGCAAACCAGTATATTATTAAAAAAATGAAGACACTCGTCTTCATGTTCTCTGGGGAAACGTGTGAAATAACCATGGATAATATTAATTTGAACATCCGTTGAGAAGATTTTTTTTCTTTTTTTAAGTTGCTAAATAAATTGGGAATTGATTGACATGACTTTACATTTATTCAATGAAACGAATTCTTTTGAAAAATTTGTCACGTGAAAATATATAATAAATATTAATTGCGATCGATATTTGAATATTCGTCGGAATAATTTTTTCTTTTGCTTTATTGACTAATTAATTGTGTATTGTGGTTAACGGGACTTAATAATTTGTATGTTCATCTATCGAAACACGTTCATCGCTTGAATTATCGAATGGAAATATACAATAAAAACTGCCAACAATACTTTTTAAAGCCAAAAATTCTTACTCTCTGATAAATGAGTCTCGTTCTCAAGATATTAATTTTTCGCGACATACGAGCTTAAGATAAAACGCAACGGATTCGTTGTGAGTTTAATCGTGCGAAACAGAACAATAGAAATTAGTTGCCTTCTGAAAATAGATCGCTGAAGATTTATAACTATATTTTATTCGATATCTAAATCCTCGGCGTGAACAATATTTACTGATCGGAAATAGTTATAATAAACATATACACGAAATGCATCACAGATATTTACCGATGAAAAATTATGGCAAGAAATAATTTCTATTGAAGAAATTTTTTGCGAGCTAATGTTTATTCGATATTCGAATCACGGATCCAAACGAGGAGCCATTAAGCATTTTATAATCACAATGAATCAGACGTGTTTGCCGGATAATTAATTGAATGGTTCGCCACAAATGTTAGAATTTCAGCCCAAAGCGTTGGCTTATTGTGCGACATTGCAGGATCTCTATTGATTCAAGAGTTCGATGGCCCGCGTAAAAAGTTGTCTGCAGGGTTTCGCGCTTTTATCTTTCCGGTTTCGCTCGTTTGTTCTCGCTGTTCGAATTCGCTTCATTGACCGAAATTCACGGCGCACTCGCAAACACAAAGCCATGAAAAAAAATGCGTTGGTAGAATAGCTGGGAATTCGCAAGAGCCAATCATGATTGAATGACCTAATTCTCGAAACCGTCGACTCTCATTAACCCGGATACTTATCTCGTTTGTTCAATAAATTACTATTTGCTAATTTGACCTTTATATTTGTTTTTTTTTTTAATTTCACTCTTCTCTTTGCAGCTAACAAAGTGACCGGGACTGTGAAGTGGTTTAACGTGAAGAGTGGATACGGGTTCATCAACAGGTCAGTGTTAATTGCTTTGTTTAACATTGTTATACTATTTTTTTATTCAAGCGAATGTTGAAGACTCGAAATTCGATTCACGAGATTGTGTTAGGATTAAAAGGATCTATTGATTAATGAAACTGGAAGTAATTTACTTAAGACGTTGTACTTGACATGTTTTTCCTGCAATAAATGTAACAAATAATTTGCTATTGGCGAAGTAAGCGTTACAAACAAATCCTCTACTTATATAATTATTCAGTGTTTTTTTCTCCGTAGCGTCATATTTAATGAGTGATATAAACAGTTACGTATTCTGGTTTTTTTTTCCTTCATGTAACACATTTTGCTATATTCAAGGAAATAAGTCTATTAAAAAGTCACAAAATATCTACATAAAGAAATTTCTCCGGTAAATGCATTTTTATTTTATAAAGAAAAGTGATTTTT
Source organism: Tromatobia lineatoria (assembly GCA_949699805.1). Taxonomy (NCBI): domain Eukaryota; kingdom Metazoa; phylum Arthropoda; class Insecta; order Hymenoptera; family Ichneumonidae; genus Tromatobia; species Tromatobia lineatoria. Next base: position 20,893,987 of record OX453041.1, on the reverse strand, counting down.
CTTCACATTCAATGTATTATAGCAATGAAATTATTTCACTTTTAACCATAATTTTCAGTGTCAGAAAAGAGTACAAAATATAAAATGTTCCGAATATCGGCACACTGTTGGAAAAATTTAAGTCACTCCCAATTCGCTCCTCGTAGAACACGATCCGATTAATGGTAGTAATACTGTGTGATATTATGGCGGTTCCGTCATGCGCGACACCTACGCAATGTCACCTGCAGGGATGGCATCATCATCATCATCATCATCGGTTAAAATAGCAATGAAACGGGACTTCCTGTGTCTAAAGAATACCAGAGATCGCTTACTCATAGGACTTGCCGCTGTGGTTATTTCTCCTTTCATGGAATTGCGTGAAAATGTTGGATCATGAGAAAAAACAATGATAATTTACGCGGGATTTGATGTAGAATAATTTCAAAGGTATTTGAGAAATCTCGCGAGATACCCCCAAGAATGGTAATTTGTAGTTCCTTTGTTGGTAGCATAAAAAGGAAAGTACCGGATTCATTAGTAGTCTTAGCGACGCCAAGTGCAACCCCCGAGGCTCTCTTATTCGCTCCGATGCGTCATACTACCCCTTCAAACTCAGCTCGGACGAAAGTGCGAGGCCGGAGCTTCCTGCTGCTCCAACGCGCACGTGTTTTTCCGTCCAGCACGTATTCGTACCTATTTTTGGGTTCTCTATTTATCTGGCCGGAAGCCAACAATTTTCGGTCATGCTCGCAACCAACCAGACGCTTCTATCGAGCATCTTCTTCGCTTCTCTTTTCTTTGACGCTCCATTTATATATTTTCTACGTTTCTTTTTTGAGACATATAGAAAAGCTGTAGTTCTCGTGTCGCATTCTTTATTGCTGATTGATCTTAAAAAAAAAAAAAAAAAAAAAAAAAAAAAAAAAAAAAAAAAAAAAGTCTGCATGCGCCTGCTTTGGTTATATTTCCTAGTTGTAGCCTAATCTTGAATTTTCTAAAATATTTTCAATTTTTAGAAAGTGATCCAAACCGTATGTGAATTTAATCCGTTGTTAAATAGTCAGTATTTCTTGAAGATTTTACAAAAATTAGTTCCAAGTGTTTGTGGCGTAAACGGCGAAATGGTCATTTTTTTTTCTCACTACGTAAATCATAGAACGATTAGGGAGTATCGTTTAGGCCACACTAGTATCTTTTATTAGAAAATATATCTGCAGAAAGTCCTAATGAATTTTTCAATCAGTCAGGTGAAATACAAAAAAATAATAATAATAAAACAAGATTTCAATAATAACGATAATCCCAATACCAAATCTATCAAAATATTATTTTAATTTCGTTCGATAGGCTAGAGGGGTTTCATTCAATTTCTGTTAAAAAATAATATCAATAAATGATGAATTATATTATTTCTAAAAATTTCGGTATAACCCTGGGAATTTTGTTGTCATTTTAGTGGCTACCTAAAAAGTTTGCGAAAAGCTAAATCGTAGCCATAAACCAGTGCAACTACCCTACTGAATTTTCTATTTGGCATCCCCAACCATCGTGCACGATACTTGGAAAGATTATCGACATTTCGTTGCAACAGCTGAGCTGAATTCGAGAAGAAGGATGCCCGGGTCCGCGACAACGTCGAATAACTGTCGTATATAAACTGTATTGAGAGTCTCCGGAAAGACTGATAAAGGGTAGCGAGCCCGACGAGCCACCGTTCTCAGCTCGTCACCCTGCGTTCGCTCCATTATCGAGTTGGACATTGTTTTCAACATACCTCGTCCTTCTTATTAAATTACAATATTCATGCAAAACCGCATTTTATCATTGCAAAGACATTATGCAACAAAAATCTGACATTCCTATCTATTTTTCCAAATACAGAAACAAAGCATTACATTAACCCTTTGAGTCATACATTTGTCATTTCCGAAATTAACAAACTTACTAATAATTGTCATAAACAAGTTAAAAATAGTTGGATCTGAGCGAAAACAGGTGGGTGGTCGCTCAGCAACCCACTGTGACTCGAAGGGTTAAGTAAAATTGCACGAGGTGATCAAGAGGCTCAGCTTCTTATTTCTTTTACCTTACGTTCGTTACACTTTTGATCGGGCAATTATTATATTTCTTTTCAAATGCCTTGTCCTGTATTTTCAACTAAATTACAATATTCATCCAAAAAGCTCACTTTGTTTTATGTTTGCAAAGAATTATGCAGAAAATATTTGTCATACCTGTACGTTTTGGGGGGTTTTTTTGTTTGTTATCGAACCGAATGTAATACTTTACATTCGGTAAGATTTCACGAGAGGTTTTCGAGGGTCTTCCCTGTTCTTCTTATTCTTATTCTTTCGTACGAAGTCGGACCATTCAACGGAGCGTTAGCTAGTAGTAGGAAGCCTTATTAGCGTTTACCTCGAGCGTACACGCGACTGGGGAAGCCGTTGCGGCGAGGCAAAGCGCAATTAGGAACAGCAGTACCGATTAAGTCCTTGCACAACGGCTATAGCGTCATAGCCGCTCCTATACTTGGCACCTTGGCTCGCCTTGTCGTGCTGCCGCTGCTGCTGCTGCTGCTGCTGCTGCTGCATACCGTCTCCGAGCTGCACGTGCCTCGATTCTTGCGTATGCAAGACTTTAACAAACATTTTTCAATATATCGAGTAGATTAATTTGCCATTATAATTGGATATTCATTTTTATTGTGTTTGAAATTGCTTGATGATATTTAAAAAAAAGAATTGGTCACATAGCAAAAGCCAAATGCATAACATATATATTTATATGACGATAGAATGATAACTCTCAACTGTATTCTTGTTGGAAAAGAAAAATTATTTCCACAAAGCATGATAATATAATACTCTGTAAATCGCGAAAATTATGTAAGTCTCTCTAATAAAATTTAATCATATTTTTCAAACTAAATATAGCCAATTCCTATTGCCGGATTCAGAGCTATATTTGATCCACCCACGCCCTTTATTTATGAGAAAAAAAAAGGTTACAGAGTGCAGTGAAGTCCTGACGAGTAACAAAGTGAAGCTGATCGGAAAGTCCGCGAAGCGTGTTAGGGTCTGGGGCGTGGGGGGAAAGCGGGGGTTTGTGTTGGCGGGGGCTCGTTGGGCTCGCGCCGAAGGGTGGCGAGCATCAGCAGCTGGCGACGTCCCGTACAAATGTTTGGCGCGCACTGCGAGGATCCACGCTCGGGTTCAACGACCTCTCGACTCTGTGCTTTGCTCCGCAGCTTCACGCGCCGGGACCCTCGTTTTATATATATACATATATATATATATACATGTACGTGAACGCACATGCATATATACCGACGGATCTATACAGCCGGGTAGCGGCGGCAGCAGCCGCAGCAGCAGCGGCAGCAGCAGCAGCAACAGCAACAGCAGTAACTTCAGAGGGACGCGCACGTTGCGTTCTTGGGGTCTTTTCGTATGGGCAACGCTGCACCTCTTATATAAAGCATCCAATACATATTGCATAGCCGTGCACATACACATAAAGGAGCTTTTGATCTATGGCGACGTTTCCTTTGCACTCACGTGTCTATCTCATCAAAATTCTTTTTGCTTTTTATATGGGGACAAGTACGTGCGACTTATTCGGCGATTTCGAAACAGAATTGCAAATTCCGTTGTAATTACCGAATGTCCTGTTTTATTGTAAACTAAACTTAACGGTAGATAAAATTACTAATTAATAGTAAGTGGAACAATTGCTCGTAAGCGTCTCAAAAGATAGAAATGTTATGTTTCTTCCGATAAATTAGACAATTATGTATTTTCTTAAGTATCCTCTGAAATAAATCAGTTGTAACGTCGTCCAGAATTGAATGGGAAATTCAAAATTTAATCATCCAGCAGAGAGTTCTACGGTTTGATCTTAACGAAATACTCTTTTTGTAAAACGTGCATGAACAGCAGTGCTTTCGATGGCAGTTTATCGAGCCAAAAGTGGCTAGTTTCATGGCATTGTTGAAACAATCGATCGACGCGAGTATAGCTCGCATTTCTTTCACTTTCGTCCTTTCGGTGTGTCACTTTTCACTGTTCTTCCCTCAAAACTACCATCCAATGCCACCACTATTCATGCACTCGTTACCAAAAATATAGTGAGTGTCATGGGCCGAAATAAGCACTTGCGACGATTGTGAGGTTTGCTGCCCGAGCGAAGCGAGCTTTCGACCTTTGTTGCACAATATACTATTTTTTGCGTTTAACGAAGTGAATTTGAAATTCAATTGTAGACACTAAATGCAGTGTCGTGTTTTATTTCCATTGCGCATTAAAGTTTGCAGTATTTCGGAACTAGTCCTAATGAGGGTTTGCCCGAAGGGTTTTCGTTGATACTCCTGTGAAGCTGTTAAACTTTTCAGCGTTAACAGGAGATGCGGAATCTCCTATAGCGACCCATGTCATAGCTATCTCTGCGTGGGTGTGCGGGCAACGTGTTTTGGAGCAGATGCTCGAATTATCATTCCCAAAGTTTCTATAGTTGTAGTAACTCTCTATCAGGGGCTTCCGTGCTGGAAGAGAGATGTGTATCGAATATTATACTTGGGATTATATTCATGGAGAGATATCAATGTGTACATGCATGAGCGCATCTTAATATAGGCGCTGTAAAAATAGGGTATTTTCGAAATATTCAGTATGTTGAGTCAAAGTATTTTTCCAAATTATATGATTTTTTTTTTTTTTTTCTCCAAACTGTGCATCAACAATTCGAAATAAAGTGAACCAACTTATAAACGCAATTGTTGATGTCAATTGGACGTAGAAACAAAATAGTTGTATTTACAGAGATTTGTATGAGATGTTTCCACCGCAAGTAAAAAATTATTGTCGCAATGAAATTCCTACATGGAAATTGTCAGATTTCAAAAATTGTGCTAGAAATTTTTTAAATTATAAAAACAGGTGTTTCACGTCCAATATTTCGTTTCTCTTGGTATACGTTACAGAATACGTTTTTGTATTACTATTCATGATTTTCGTTTTTCGTTTGTTTCAGGAATGACACCAAGGAGGATGTGTTTGTCCATCAAGTGAGTATATATGTCTTGAGCTCGTTAATGCGCGACCTTTTTCGCACTAACGTGGGAAATCGTCGACCTCGATTCACCGATTTCTGCAGGCGACCTTTGATATGCTAAATCTCGAGTGCGGCACGTTGGTGCACGTGGCCCTCGTTCCCCACTCTGTGTAAGAAGGTCGCGTTAATTTGCGTAGGAAACAGCGAAAAAGAGCTACTTGAAAAAAAAAAATGTTGATTGTTTCAGTCGGCCATTGTTAAGAACAACCCGAAGAAAGCCGTGCGCAGCGTAGGCGACGGCGAAGTCGTCGAATTCGATGTGGTTATCGGCGAAAAGGGAAATGAGGCGGCCAATGTCACCGGGCCGGAAGGCGAAGCGGTCAAGGGCTCGCCCTACGCCGCAGACAAACGTCGTGGATACCGCCAGTGGTTCTACCCGAAACACGGGGGAGGCGGTGGTGGCAGAGCTCCACGTAGACCACGTGAGGGTCAAGAGGGCCACGACTCCGGTAAGTTACACGATAGCATTATTTCCAAACGGTTTATCTCCAAATACAAACTCTTTGTTTCAATCACATTTCGGGCTTGACATCATGCGTATCAGCTGTTGAAAAATTCGTAAAAAAGTACTTTATAAAATAAATATATAAACAAGTACAAATAAAGATTGAAACGTTTTTTTTGCGTTCTTACAAGAATTATCGGTACCGGAATTTTTTTTTTTTCCCCCCCGACAATATGGTTGGGAAGAATAAAAAAAAATACATTTTGTCAGAATTAACAATGATAGTTTATTTTTTTAAATGAAATTTACTGAACAATTTATTTAGCTGGTAAATAACGTTTTGGCAATGTTACGTTTAAAGGTTAGTTATTCCCAAGACGTCTTTAATGACGTCGATTTTACTATTTTACCGAAAAGAGTTGAAATTCTGAATGGATAAAACTTTTGCCGGGTAAATTATGTTTAAGGGTGGGTTACGTTTAAGGCGCTCCTGACTAAGGTCAGAATTGACGTGTACTTGATAATATTATTATTGAATAAATATTTCCAAAAATATAAAGTCGCCATAAAAAAAAACTAGAAGAAATGCTTAGAAAAAGTTGAAGGAATATTTGGTAAAAAATAGAGTTGTTGTGAAAGAAATAGTTTAGTACATGTAAATATAAGAAAAGGTTACGTTCTTTATTTGAATGGTGTGTGTTTTTGTGGTTTGCAGGTGAGGGTAAACAGGGGGAAGAGGCGAATGCCGGTGAGGGTGGCAATCAGAGACGCTACAGACCTCGTCGGAACTACGACGGGTACTACCGTGGGGGTTCGCGCAGAGGAGGCCCAGGTGGAGCGCAGCAGGGTGAGAATGGCGGCGAGGGTGGCGAGGCTCGTTATGCCAAGGGCGAGCAGGGCGGCGAGGGTGCAGCGGAGGGTGGCGGCGGTGGTCCCCGCGGTGGTGGTCGCGGACGTGGTGGACCTCCGCGTCGTTTCTTCCGTCGCAACATCCGCGGAGGGAGAGGAGGAGGTTCTGCCAGGCGACCGAGGAGTCAGGATGGCCAGGTAACCTTCATGAATCAATAACACCCCCACATTAAATTTTATTAACTATAGAAACATTGTCAATATCATCTCTCGATATGCCTTCGCGTATTTGTTGAATCGAGATTTCAACAATTTTTATTAAGAACAATCGATACAGGTGAGTAGTGATTATGGGGACGGTGGCCGCGAGAGTGGCCAGAATGGCACTTCCCAGCGGCCACCGAGACCTCGTTACCGGAGACGCTCAACCCGTCACCCCCGATCCTTCAGTAGCCTCCAGATTTCCAGCAAAACCGACGCTGCTGCTGCTGCACCACCACCACCACCACCACCACTACCTACCTCCAAATCAGCCGATTCTCCCAAATCCGCTCATATCCTTTCCGGGGCGCTCGATAAATCCCACCAGGTAGATATCGCAACATCTTCATTATCAAATAACGATGGCTCCCGTTCGAATTAGAACAGTATTTTACTATGAAAATAGTTACTATTCTAGAGTCAAGTGCAATCGGTGCTTTTAAAAAAGATGGCCGCCTTCAGTGCTCTTTTTAGCTAATTCCGAATCCCAATCTCTGTGACTGCATTATGCACGGAGAGAAATTTCTGTGTTGTCGCGAAAACAATGTGGTAACAAAGAGGGACAACGAAAATGATTCCGTTCGACTGACAAATTTTTTGAGCTGCGTTTATGGATTTTTTTCTTAGCCCAATAAAACTATTTTTGTCGGCACGTTCTTTGTTATTATTCTTACGAGACAGATATTTTTCACCGTGTGCCATCCGCGACTACTTGGAAATGCTGCCCGATTTTCGCTCGATTTTTTTCTACTACGCTCAACGACTATGACTGCGTTGACAATACACACTATTTCTCATTATTTTTAATATATTCATATAAACGTTGCTCATGAAGGTTGCAAAAGATTCAAAGTTTTTGTATTTGCACAACAACGGAACAACTAAAAATTTTCTGAAATATGAAAAGAAAAAAATTCAATCGCTGCCCAAACTTGAGTACAGAGTTGAAAATTTATTCATCCAGTGAAGAGTTATACTAATTGATGCAAAGCTGCACGACAACTTCGCTCCCCCATTTTACTCGGCATAACGTTAGCCTAACCACGGAATATTTGCTATTCAGTAGTCACTTAGTAATTTGTGGGATGAAGGTCCCTTGTGTGGAGCAAAGTGTCAAGGAACCATTCTCAGAATTTACGCTTTTCCGGTGATCCCGTGCACTATCCGTTATCTCTTATATTTTATCATATTTAACGGACATATTTAATCGAACCAGGATAACCCTTTTAGGCAAGGAGTTATGGGTAAATGAACTTGCGGTGTGACGCTCACCAATCACAAGATTCGCTTTCTACGACACTTTTTACAGGGTTCTCCGGAATTGCGGACAGTTGTCGGGATTAACGAATGCGGTGATCTTAAAGAAATCAACTTTTGGAGGGTCTGTTTTTTACCTTTTTCAAATTTACCTTTTTTCGAATGTCAGCAAAGTCTTTGAAACTTCTCGACAGATAGGGCTCAAATTTTGAGAGTATGCGGAAATTTGACAGAATTGGGCTAAGCTTCTGGTTTCCCGATACACAAAGCCGTTCAGTCGGGAGAACCGAAAAACCGGAAAGGGGGGTGATGTGCGGGACAGACAGTCTTATAGGCGTTTAACATTTGGCGATGAAATTCCCAGCAGTCTTCTTAAAACTATAGACAAACACTGATGTTTATTACGTCCCGTATGTATATATATATATTTCGTGCATAATTTTATGATCTAGAAGATAGTGGTTGTTTATTGTTTTTATTTTAGCCAAAATATTAAACAAAATATTATCAATTTTTTTTTGCACACTATTCGAAATCTCAAGAATTTACAAGGAAATTTGAACGTTAGAGAGATTCGGAACTATTTGTTAGGTAGAAAACAAAGCGAATTGAAAGCTTCGCTGGCACCGCATACGTCTTTACCCTTTACATACATCAGAAAGTGTACGAATCTGGGGCTAAAAATCGAGTGAGAGAAACAAAGGAAATAAAGAAAAAAGTTATTTGCCAACGACAAAATTCACAATCCTTGCCCTCTGGTCCCCAGTCGTTTCTGTGTTTGTAGTGAGCACGCGGCCATTATGCACGTTAGTTTCTTTTATTACATTGACACGGGCCATTGTAATATCGCTCAACGGCAGTTATTCCGCGAGACCTTTCGAATTTCTTCTCATGTGAGGCTATTCTCGTTGCCGGCGTTTCTGCGAAGTTAGTGTTCGACCCACGGCAAGTGGCTCGAAATCCCTGATTTACTCACGTACTTCCTCGCCCCACGGGGCGAAAATTGTCGTTCCGTTCATAAACGAGATCACCATTCAGTATTACGAAAAAATTCTTCCACATTGGTTTTCAAATGGAATTCTGCTACTACTTGGAACCTTATATCTCTGAATGAACTAGTCTTTCGGAAATTTTGAAGGATTTCACGAAATTTCGCCGGCAATCGTAATTAAAATGTCAATTAAATACTATTAATTGTTATTAAATTGTCATTTTTTATTTTCATACCAATTTAAGCAAGTACTCATAAATATCGAATCATTTATCAAATAAACAATGACAAGGAGATAAAAGTGTTAAAATGTTTGCTGCTCTTATAAAATAGATGATTGGCTCTGATGTGATTGGGAACTCTATTGAACTTCACAAATCGAATACTCTTTGAATGGTCTCGTCCCTTAGAGCGTTAAGACACGCGATGCCCATACAACTCGTACTCTTCGAAATAGAAGTAGCGCTTGGCACACACTTTTGCACGTCTTCCTTTGTACTATTTTCAGCCGGAGCAGAAGTCGGATGCACCTAAAGATCAGGATGTACCAGCCAATGCCCCTGCTCCACAGGTAATTAGTTTTTTATGATTTTCTTTTGTTCAAATTCTTTTCTTATCTCATCATTCCGCGACGGTATTGTTCTCCAAGAAAACCCATCGATAATTATCTTGTTCAACCTTATTCTTGTCCTTTCGCATGACTTACCTTCAGACCGAACTCTTCAATTGAAGGTTCCACAAATTCAAGAATGCTCAGCACATACTTTCCCAATCGGAATTTTAATGCAATTTGGTTTTCGGTACTTTTGATCCCCTTTTAAAGAGTACAAGTAAAAAATCTATGTTATTGAAAATATTTGGAACATTGTTTTTGTATAAATGATTTAAAAAACGCATTAATTGAAAATTATTGTTAGTGTTGCTATTGTTACCATTATTATTCAAAAACATTATTTCTAGTACCAATTACATTTTGTTCTGACTCAAGTTTTTGGTTGTGAATGTCCATATGAAATATCAACTATCAAACAACGTATGAACTATTCGAGTCATTAAAAAAGTTAAGCTCGAGGACTAATAAAAATAGAAACAAGCGTTTGATAAGCTCTATTCTCTAGTTAATCTTCCTTGTTGCCATTTTCTTAATCAAATGGACGTGACCCACAGGCATATTTTGTTTTCGAAATCCTGCAAAGATGCAGAGGATTTCAGTCGATTCTTCTATTCTTCAATTCCTTTTCACATAATGACCGATCGGAACTCGCTCTTTCTTCTAGCTGCGAATAAATAACAATCTCCTGGTTTTTGTTAGTAATCGGATATTATTTTCCGTCTTTCAGGAGAGCCAGCCGGTGCAGAACACCGTCACCGAGAGCACTGCTTAAGCCAGAATTAATCGCTACCATCACACATCCCAGGAATCCTAAAAGAATACGAAATAAAAAATGCTATATAACACGAACACCCGTTATACACTAAAGATGATGGAGGTTAAGGAGCAGAAGCGACAGCAGCGAATTCACTATCAAGACATCCGCAGCAGCCGCAAGCAGGCAGGCAGGCAGAGGCAGACAGGCACAGCAGCAGCAGCAGCAGCACCAGCAGCAGCAGCAGCAACAACAACAACAACAACAGCAACAGCAACAACAACAGCAAAAAAGCAACAACAGCATAATATAACAAATACGAAAATCCAAAAAAAAAAAAAAAAAAAAATCTTATAAAAAAAAATTACCAACATGAAAATCACTACTCAACACTCTCCCCACGAAAAAAAACAACAAAAAATAAGCAAGTAACATTAAGTAACGTAAGGAAAGAGAGAACATCCGATCCTCTCGCGTTTGAACAAAATATCTGCAGTAATAAAAATAAGAACCGGCGGCGTTGGGAGGAACGATTTCAACACTTGCCGTGGACAGCAATTTTTGCATTACATTTTTGTTTTTGTTTTTGTTTTCAAGAAGATTAGATTGCGAGTCTTCGTTTAATAGCCACAGTTTATATTTCGTGGACAAGGCTCAACTCATGGTACAGAACGAAATCAACATCATTTCTTAATTCTCTCTTTTAGCTTTTTTTTTTTAAATCTTAAACTTAATACCTAAAACAACTTGCCGGTTTTCGATGTGGCGATCAACAAAAACGTATAACACACCTGGGTTTGAGTGCAGAGGTTACTTTAAAGTAAACCGAGAACGAAGGATAGAGTAGAGACGAAGTTTAAAAAAATAACAAAATAACACTCGAACGTTTTTCCCTGCGCGGATTAACTTGCAACTTTTTTTTCTTGGCGTTCGCGAACAAAGCACACAATCGGCTTGTAATAAAAACGGCGGAATGAGATAAGCAGGCAGCCAAACACAAATTTAACAAACGTTGCTCGTTCTTACAGGACCAACGGACAGACGAATGACGAGCGAATGAAAGAGGCGGCAATATACGAATTATGTTCTTGTTTTTTTTTTTCTTTTTTTCTATTCGTTTCATGCGTTTTTCCGTATAATTTTGCGCAACCTTCTACCCGATTCTTCCGAGCAATTAGCTATGGTACCAAGTAACAATTTCGTTTTTTCACCGCGATTCCACGAATCTATTTGAATCCACTCGTGCGATTCGTTTTTTTCCCCCGTCATTAGTGTTAGTTCCTTTGAGCGAAGCTGCTTCAAAACTTAACAAAGCAAAGGGCGTTAACATCGTCGATAAATTGCGGTTGATATCCTGCGTTTAGTTCGAAGGAATTTTCATTTTTTATGAGAAAAAAAAAAGTTAGTAATCGTGAGACTCATGTTTGATGCGCAATTTATAATATTGTATATTTAGCGCGGCGAATGCGTCTCCCAGTTTCGCTATTTGAGTGACCACTCCCTTGATCATTGTAATTGCGCTATCTTAACATGATATTGTGTTTTATCGTTGATAAAATAGCGTAAATATAAAAAAGGCCCCTGGCGGGTCAAAATGACAGCGTCGGACGACGACGCTTGTCGAAAATGTTGATTGGACTAAACGTGTTGTTTGACCGTTTGACAATCAGAGCGTGAGTCGATTACCGAAGTTTCTTTGGTATCGGAAATCATCGACAATCGTGCGAAGGCCTCCAATTGTCTTACACGTCGCTATAAAAACTTTTCAAAATGTCGGTGACGGTTTATCGATTACTTAGGCATCGACAAACGCTATCTGTACTGCTCTAGTGACAATCCAAGTGTGACTTGTCAAGAGAGTGCGTGAAAGAGAGAGAGAGAGAGAATAGAGAGAGAGAGAGAGTGAGAGAGGGAGAGGAACAATTTATATAACTTTGCATGAAAGAAAGCACTTTTAAAATAAAATTTTTTAGTTTTGTAGTGCCGCCAAGAAATAAAGTATACAATTCTCTTTGTAATCGACCAGCCTCGTGGCCAAAAGTGTCGCCTCTTTTATTTTCTTGTCTCTTCGTTATTCCAATTTGTTCATCGATGGAAGTTTTGATTTAAAAAATTGACAAGTCCTATCGGTGTAACGATTTCCAAAATGGTCTCGTCTCCGATATCTCCACTTACACTCCACAATTTTACGTGAAACACGATAAATATACAGACACATCGACGAAGGAAAATCCGCAAATAAATAAGTCACAACGATTTTCTCTCTTACCGAATTACGTAGAGTTCAGGGAGAGGGACGATTCGTCTTCGGCGCTTCAGTATTTATTAATTTATTCACTTGTTTAAAAAAAAGAAACAACAGAACAACCCGTGTTGAGTCCTTGTGATGTGTATAATATCTTTGTTTGTGTCTAATTAACTGTTTGAAGGAATACGATTAATAACCAAGAAGAGAAGAAAGCGAAATCAGCAGCAGCAGCAGCAGCTTAATAGCTAGAAATGTGAGAGCGAGGGTGCTGAAACAAGATTAAACGACTCGCGGTTACGTTATGTCCGCAAATTAAATTCCAGCTGAAACTATCTAGGATGTCGTCTCAACGTTTTATTTTAAACAAAATTTCACAAACATTCGCTCAGGAGAAACATCCATACGTCATGCAATGAAGAATTAGTTTAGGTTAAATACGTTTTGCTCGATCCATCGTGAAATTTTCGGGATGATGTACTTTCGTGGCAATTGACGAGTTTTTATATGTTTTTAGTATTGCCGTTCATTATCATTGAATTGTAACGTTCTATTGATAGTTCGATAGATATTTACTTCATAAAAAATTGTGGGCACGCAATCCCAGAATCTACAATGAGAAAGGTTGTATATCGCACGAATTTTCCTTTTCGTATTTATGCGCTCTGACGACGTTGTCAAACAATTTCAATGGCTCGTCGTTGAAACGTGAAATCGTGAGTACGAATAACGTAACCGCGTGGTCCAAGAAGCACCGTAGAAAATAGAGTTTGAAAAAATGATAAGAAAAAACTAAACATTTCGATAGCGCGACAGGCTTGCAAAAAAGTGTAAAAGTCGTTGGGTGAAGGACAAAAAAAAACTAGAGCCTTCGAGAGTAAAACGAGGTGAGGAGGAGACAATTCAAAAGTTGGAATAATGTAACTGCGAAAAAGTACAATGCATGTGTTGACTGAAATCGAAGCTACGAGGAAAATGTGAAAGTGTGTTGGGGGGGAAAAAAAAAAAAATGCTAAATCAGGAACGTTATACTCACCTTAACGATTTTTACGAAACTCTTAGGGTGAGGATTGCATTTTTAAAGAAAAAAAAACTAACGTATAGTTCCATGAATACACGCAATGCGATACATTTTTGTAATACGGAACCAGTCAGCCAGTGTGTCGATGTCCAGCGGGTGGTGTGCGCGCTATTAATAGGCGCGCGAAAAATTTGTTAAGGAGCATAACAACGTTAACAACCGTGAGAGATGTTTGTCGAATTTTCGAGACACGACACGCGCGCCGCTTCAATATTTTACCAACGTGATTCGAGATCAGTGTTCGTTAAAGAAGTCTCCGGGAAATTCATGAAATAACTTAGAAGCAAACGGGAGAACATATAACGAGATCCCGGTCTCTCGCGTCTCCTTGAATGAAAAAACAAAAAAGAAAAAAAAAAACGGAAAAAAAAAAACGCTTAAGAGTAGGAACAGCGAGATAAAAATCATTCTTCAATCAGATAGAAATTTTCAAGAGAAAATTAGCGTTCGAGCGCAAATTTTTTTTCGTGAATTAGGATCTGAAAATTGTACTGAAATGCGAGGAAAATGGGGAAACTCGATGGAGATTTATCGAGTGAATGGATCCTCTCGAAGCTCCACACTTTACACTGTTCATAAATAACGGAATAACGATGAAATATCGAATTGCAATAATAACCGATTAAACAACTATTACGTAAAACTACTAAATGCGACAGTTGTCAATTAGTTGTCAGAAAATAAAATAATTGGGGCTAACGAGAAACCGGCATAATGAGAGATGGATGGAAGAACGTCGAGTGGCTTGTTTAAAGAAGATGACGAGAAAGAAGAAGAAAAACTATACGAAAAAGAAGCTGGAGTGAGGAGGCGTTCACTTTTTCGAACTGAATCTCCGCGTAACGAGATCGACGGGCTGGCGAGGAACCGTGCGCCGAAATTTCCCGTCTGTTTACTTTTTTCAGTACCGATAAAGATAAATAAATAAATAGACAACAAAAAAAGGAAAAAAAGGAAAAAAAAGGAAAAAAAATAAATAAAAATTAAAATTAAAATAAGATAAAGAAATTGATGAGAAATGAAATACAAAAATAACGGGCGGGAACGACACGTCTCCGCACCTCGCGTCGGCCGCCCGTCGACTGCCCAGTGAATTTTGTACCGATACGTGAAGCTCTAAATGCTAATGCTAATTTCATATATGGAATTTAATTTTTTCACGAAACATGTGCATTATAAAAAATAAATGGAAGAAAAAAAATCGTAAAAAGTGATGAAACTGTAAACAAAATTGTCTTTATTATTCAACCTCTTCCTTCATCTTCAATATTTTTATTTTAAAAAAATCAAAAAGTATCCACTGGTCTTGTAGCGTTTTTTTGAACATCTATTATACTTTGGTAAGTGTAATGTTGAATTATTTATTTTGTTAATTGTTCTCAGCTCAATGAGACGAAATTCGGAAGACGCAGTTCGAACGGATGTTGAAAATTTTTTAAAACACTATTACTTGAATAATTATTAATAACTCCGAATTATATGAGAATCGAAAAATACACTTATTTATATCGTATGTCTATTATTTTACTTTATTGATATATTGTTGCGTTTATCGTATATGAATAAACATGAGATTTCACATACTATAGGGAGAGAATATTCAGAGTCTAATCGTGAATGTGGGCCATTGACGAACTGATTGTTCGGTAATAGCTCTCAATACTATCCAAATAAATGAGAAACGAGATTGTTTAGCGCAATTGAGTTGAGGAGTCATTGAAGCATGAAACTATTTTCTCTGGACTATGTAGATATATCCATGTCAATAGAGATGCGGCACCACCCCGCCGTCGATCAAATTATAAATATTCAAGTGATTTCTAGGTGTGTCCTGCTGCTACGCAACGCGACGTGATCGGATTACATTAATGAGATCACGATTATTCTTCAACCACCCCTTTATATAAACACGAAAAAACTCAAGGGGTTTCGTAATACTTCTCTTCGAAGGTTCACCGATTATCGGAAATTTTCGAAATTTCCCCTTCTCCATCGTACAGATGTTCTAAAGCAATCGTTTATGGAAATAAGTCGACAAAATATGGATGTATTAATAATAAGGATTCGCAATATATCGCACGAATGAGGAGTTTCTCAATGACGTTGCCCCGTCGTACGCCATACAACAAGCTGCAACTATCTTTGGAATACATCGAATACCTGGTTTATTATAAACACCTTGATATATATTTGTTTTTCTAACTTAACTTTTTTGATTAAGCGTATTATAAGCGTATTCGGAAATAAATATAGACAGTTGTTTCTGGGAAAGATATTCAGTATTCAGTATGAAAGTTACCGAATTCTTGTGAGTTGTTTCAAATTTAAGTAGGGTAATTAAGCACCGGTAATTGAAAATTCACTATACCAAATGAACGATCATTTTTTGCAAATCGATAGGAAATTCTGACCAAGTTACCAATTTTTTTTCGTCAAATTTAATTATTTTTTAGCTATCTATCGCGATTATGTTGTCGCAGAAGCCTTTTTTATCCTGGTGTACCGGTGCTTTTGGATTTTTAGTACATGGTATTCATTCTTTGTGATGAAAAGATGGAATTGTTTTTAGTTTCATCGGATAACTCTGGTTGTCCGCCGTTAAAATTTTCAGCGACAGTCTGTATATATTACATTGTATACAATGACTCGTGATTTGGAAATCTTAACGCTTAGCTGTTGATTCACTGGTGACATGTCAACAAAAGCTGGTATACAAATGTTTTTGTAGCATGGTCGATGTGTCGAAGCAAATAGGACGTCCTCGATCTATCAACTTTCTCGACAACTATCTCTTTTGTACCCGCACATGTTTCACACGTTCCCTCAAACAGAGATACAGAAGAAAATTTTGCACTTTGGCTCCTTATTATTTTTAAATTAAATAATGATTCGATCTTCGTATAGAAACATCGAAAAAAGAGGAAAGCACTGTGCGCTTCCTTTATTCCACTAGAGACATATCTGAAGAAAAAAAAGTAATTATCATCAAGTATCAGAGAGCGAAATAACGTTCTTGAGGTTGATCAAAGTAACGGGGAATAATGTCGATAAAAAGTCTCGGAAGGAAGGAAGGAAGGAAGGAAGGAAGGAAGGCTTTTGGTCCCCCGAAACTTATTGAAAATCCATATTCCTACCGGTCTATAGTGTTTTTTTTTCTGTAATTTTGTAATCGACATTTTGCAATCTATTTTGTATAAAAAGTGTTCATCATCGGTATGATAGTCATCTTTATATCTCTAAGAACGACCAGATCTATGGAAATTACCGAAAATGTCGGTCATAAAGAATGGCCCAACATTTGACATTTATTGGGTTTTGGGAAGCTGCTCAACTGTCGGTAACGCATCAATACCAGTTGCAATTTTTTTGCTAATAAAAATAATGATAATAATAATAATAATAAAATGTAAAGGACTCGTAGAGTCGTATTTGCAGATAGCTAAGGTTTATTAAATTGTGTTAACACTCAACAATAAGATGTAGCACATAAATGATCCTTTAGAAGAATGAATGGCAGATGAAAAAGGGTGTAGATATTATAGAGAAATAATGAAACAACGAGTCTCTACTTGATAATAGGTCTCCAGGTGTTGCCTGAATCAGCGAAGCAAGCGGCAAAAGCAATTTCCGCGAGGTGAGTCTCTCGATGTGGTGGTGCAGCGACACGATGGAATTTCTCGAGAGCGTTCGCAAGAATGCCTATAGCTTCATTCGATTTTTCCGCTTCCATGGCCTCCAAACCGCGTGTATATTCGGTTTCGCACTCCTCCAGAATACGCAGACTTTCCTCGAGATTTTTCATCTTCAGACACTTGGAACACTTCATTGGGCGATCTTTCTTTCTTGGCTGTGCAAATAAGCCCTTGCATCCATCGGTCGGACATCTGTGAAAAACGAATAGAGAAATTTCTTCAATTTCGCACTGCAGTGTTGCCGCAATTCCTATTTTATTCGTTCGAACGCATTTGCTCCTAGTGAAGCTAGATTTTTTTTATTGTCTTCCCAAAGAAAAGGTAATTTGTGTGTTTACCGTGTTCCTACTTTTTATTATCATCACTCCTTTAAAGTAAATTAGGGGAGCAAAAATTTCCTTTAAAAAAATAGAGTTTGTAGTTTTACAGGCTCTATGGATAGATTTAAAAAATTCCTAATTGTCTATTTGTAAAAATTATCGGTTCGTCAATATCTCATCGATATTCTTTTTCAGGTTTTTTTGTTATAGTCACGTGTCACATAGGCTCCGGTATCGGGAGAAAAATTTACGGAATATGTATAAACAAATTGCTTCGGGAATAGAGAATGCTCGTGTTTACGCTGCGCGATTGAGTTTACCTGATTCTGGGTGAAGAGCTTGTCAAGTTATCGAAGCCAGGCCAATCTTCGGTACACGCTAGACACACGCATCTGAACCAATATCTTCCAGCGAGTGATCTTTGTCTATCCTTCAACACACGCTTCGTGAATATTGGTCCATAATTTTCTGCGACGACATCGCCAACTTTCAGTGGACGTAGAGCTCTTATAACGATGTTCCGACCAGCGTAATATCTGTGTAAAAGTACCAACTTATTTTTTATCATTTCGACGATTTTTTTTTATAATTCATGAAAATCGAAAAAATTTTCAACACAAAAATCATTTATGGAACTTTCAAGTATACCATTTCATTTCTATCAACACTATTACGGTTGCGATGATGAGAACAATATTGTCTTTTACGATATCTCGAAAGGCTATTTGATCGTCGGTGAAATTCCGTAATAAAGGAAATTTTATAAAGAAAGATGATAAAGACTTTTGTCAATTTTTAGGCCCACGGGCATATGGAAAAATAATGGCCGAAAAGGGTCGCGTATTAAAAAATGTATAATTTTTGCTTTCAAAACATTTTAGCTCAGAGCGAGTTCAAACAGTACTGTAAAATGAAGGGGAAAAAAAAAGTTTGCAGGTGAGAAAAGTATTGCATTGAGTGTACTTGGTGAATAGTTCCTCCCTAGAATGAGTTCGGAAGGCACGTTAATTGGATGAATCTGACGATGAGGTTTATCAATGCGACAACCCGGCTCGATGTACTTGGACCGAAGTGAATCGACGACTAGATCCGGTACATGTACCGGATGGGAGACGGAAATGATTCCAACGCTAATTAGGAAACTCGAGGATTTGCTCGATTCCGGAGGGTTTCCGAAAGCGAGCTCGTACCTCGTCACCGCTGGATAACAATCGTGGTTGAAACGTGCCACGCTGGAATAAATCGCAATGCCAATGTAGACCGTTTTGTTGCCGCGGAACCGATGATCCTTCGCCAACCGCGTTTCATAAATTTCGTGAGCATTGAATTGCAGAAGTTGGAGATTTCTCAGCAGGAGAGCTCCGACCTTGACTTCTTCCTCCGTCGGTGGTTCTATATTCATAAACGAGCCCATCAATTATTCATCAATGACATCGATGCAACTCGATATGATAATATATATCCTATCATATATTATCATTCTATAGAGAATTATAATGAATATGGTGTATCATCGTTTACCAAAGAATGTACTGTGTACACGTTTTTTTTAACCGACTATATTTTCAGATATTTTGGATGATTTATCTAAAATGAGCTAGTCTAAAAAAATGATATTTTTGGTTGACGCGTATTTCTTGCGGGTGGTTATCTATAAAACACTTTGATTAGTGGATGTTGGAACTCTTTATTATATGGAATCTGTACCGATTGTAAAAAATAATAATAATACTATCCCAAATTTGCTTCTTTAGTGTTAGTCATTATTTTTGTTGTTGTAATCCGCTGCATGTTTCGACTATCGGATTAATAAAGATTCATTATGTATGAATGAATAACGAGGAGCTTGAAAGCGAACTTGCGATGAAATATGATTATTATTACCATCTGGTTTCGATGGGGTTTCGAAGAAGTGTACTTTTTGCAATCCCTTGAGGAGAAATACAGCCATGAGAGTCCTTTCAAGGAAGTCCTTGGGCGAGCGTTTCGCCGCGAGTGTCACGAGATCGTACGCTCTCATGTCCACTTTACTTCCCTTTGATCCTTTCTCGAGATTTATATTGGACTCGCCAGTACGTACAGAATTCTCTTTTAGTTTTTTCTTTCTCAGTCTACGCTTCGCTGATTTGCTTAGGTTCTCTTCCTCTCCTGTGACCGCTGTGCTTTCCTCACGTGCGCTACTTGACTCGTTGCAAGTTGATTTCTCCTTCCGCAATTTTTCGCAAATCAATCGACATCGATCTGGGCCCTCTTGGGTCACCATTCTCAAAGCCAGTGTACTGAGAACGCTCATGCCTGATCCTGTACATCGAAAGAAAATTAACCATTATTATTATTCATTTGAAATGGAAAATATATTTTTCATAAGTAGTAAATATTTTACGCAATATAATTTTATTTGTCGTTTCGTTAGTAATTTTCAATGCTCGGTTCATTTGAATAAATTCGTTTAAAGAATACCAGATTGCAATTACATTCGACATATATTTCTCGTCAATTGAAGCTTTCTGTTGGCTTTGACGCGTCAATACGCTGATTGACAATCTTAGAATATAAATTATTCCATTAAGTAAGACTACCTCAATACCTCGAATAATCTCGCAATCTATTAGTCCGTGGAGCTCACCTATAAGAAGCGCAAGGACTTTGCATTCGAATTTGTGATAAGTAGCCAGCGCTTGATCCCTGCATTTCCTTCGGCAAAAGGCCACGCTACTGCACACCGGGCAGCCCACTGGAGCTCTCAGTCTACAACGAACGATGAGAAAATTAAAATATTAAAGTTTCAAGCGATCGAGGTTATCGTATATTCCCTCCAACTCCCACTTATATAACTTTATTCAACCGATATTAAAAAACCAATGTCTATATTTACGTGATACATAATGTCCTGCATATTGTTAAAATTTCAAGGAAAAGCGATGTGGCATTAACGCTTTCACTTACACAACGACCCTTGGATAAATGTAATATTTATTATTATCATCGATAAATAACCGTACTGTGCAAAATGTATAGTGCACGTAGGAATTTTTGTGGTGTACTTGGACTTGGACTGTGTTGGACTTGGCTTTAATAGATTGCAGAGCTTGAGAAATTTATACGACATTGGAGTTTTGGTGGCGGTGGCATTGCTATTGGTTACAGGGGTCAAGCTAAATATCGGGGAACGTCGAAAGAAAACTATTTGCCGAACACGGTCGAGCGCACCTCGCACATGAATCACCGTGAAATCGGACTAACCTTAGTCATAACTAATTTTTAATATTAATCCTGGTCACGAAAAAATCCAAAGCAAATAAAAAATGCATGTCTGTATTATTGGGGCTTTTGTTGCGCTGAAATCATTGCAGTTTTATTACGTGAAACTACCACTATCGCTTCTGTAAGAAGATACGTTAGACGTCAGAGATTTTACTCTATCGATCCCGCACATACATCAGTTGCCGCGTGCATAAACAATTCGATCTTCCAAAGTATCCCACTTATGTTTCATGTACAATGTTCATTGCGTTTCCTTTATAATTCAATGACAAGCCGGCGGGAAAAAACACCTATCGACCGTGTTCGGTTACGGTAGTACATGTATGCGAGACCAGCACTATCGAATTCTTTGCTTATTCAAGCATGCACTGACACGCGTGCTGTATCGCATGGTTGAATGAAGCGTGGTGTGCATGTAATCCTGCGCGCGCTTCGCTTCCGCCAAACACCCCGGTAATCCCCAAAAACCTCGACAATCCGACACGAGTTTATCCATAATGAAAAAGAATTTGTTGCCGCCGACTATTATCAAGTGTAGTATTTGTAAATAGTTCACATATTATTGTGTATCTATTTGGTTTGAAAAAATGGTCGCTATACTTCATAAATAGCATCCCAACGACACGAATCTCAATATCGAGTCAATTGTTCGATCGGGCCACACACAACATTACATTGCTAATAAAATAATGATTTCATTATAATTGAAATTGGCACGAAAATTCGATTATCATTTATTTCGGGCGTATTCACTGGAGCGTTTGATGTGTGTGTGTGTTTTTTAAAAATTATAAACGACACGCCCCTTGTGGGTGGCATTACCGCGAAAATCCTCAGCCACTCATGCTACCTTTTCGTTGTGCGCATTGCCGTTAGAATTCCCATGTCAAGAGATTTTTTTTCACTCGTATTCATTTATTATTACAGCCACTTTCTGATTTTATGGACCTCTACTTAAATTTCCTACGACTTCCAACGTCACCTTTGATCAACCGTTTGGTTACCTCATTCAAATTACCTCGTTAATTCCACCATCTCTTCTTACAGTTCCCCTGTATCTCCTATCTACCGTTGGTTGCCATTTTTCTCCTCTTACTTATAAACCATGTTTTTCCGCTTTCATTTCTTTCCCGTTTTCAGTCTACTTTTCTTCGTATCCTTTCCAGGTGCTTCACGTCTGTCTTGTTCCTCTGCCGTATTTATTCTTTATTTGTTTCCGCGATAGCCTTGATAAATATATCGATATACTATAAACATGTTTTGTAAAGATTGCCGATATGGTGACTGAGTGTGCATGTGTGAGTAATCGTAATAATATTTTCAACGTTTGACTGGAAACGCCGAGTACTGAGCATTTTTTGCAAAGTTATTTCAGCCTGGATATTCGTTTAATCACTCGGTCGTTTGGCCGCTCATGATACTATTTTCATAATGCCTCGTTCGTTCGGGCTCTGAGTAAATAGAGTCAAATGGTAATAATATGTCAATGAAAATGAAAAGTTTTCAAATAGCTATATTCCGGGGTGAAAAATACATCTAAAAAATGACAAGAATTACGAAATTCCGATATTTTAGAGAAATAATATTCCAGTTGAATTTTTACACTAAAAGTCGGATCTCTGAATTCCGAAATTTAAAATGAACTCGCGGCAATTACAATCGTGAAATAACATGAAAGACCTTATATGGAACATTTGTTGGTTGGTGTTGATGTTTTCATGATACTTGATTTTTTCGTGCTCTGAGCGAAAAATAATAAAGAGCCAATTTTCGATATTTTTAGGAAAAGAAAATCTGACGAAAAAAAAGGACAAAAGTTTCTCAAGGACATGTTGAGGAACCTCGGATCCCGCACTACCAGAGGGAAATTTAATAATTCCCGTGTTTCCGAGAAACTGTCGCGACGACCATCCGCTTCTGTCGGTACAGTGGTAAAAAGTATTTCCGGCAGTAGTAGAAGGAGGAGGAAAATAACGCAAACCAGTGGAGGACAACAACAACAACAACAACAACACTCTGAACAAATTCGAGGCAAGAAGCGTTAAAAAGCACAAGTGCCTGAGAGTGAAGGCCCAACTTTTGCGGCGTAGTCAAAGGGAGCAACTCCAGAGAACATCAACAACTCTTATTACATAGGTTAGTTAGTAGACGTTCTAAATATCAGCGAGTCCAAGCAAAACTGTTGTTGTCATTGGTACGGCGAACTTTCTCGTTTAATCGACACTTCCAACACTGGCGAAAGTTGAGAATTTGGCATCGAGGATATTGTAAAATTGACGTCCAAAATTTTGCGAGTATTTGACTTGAGAGAGGGAGGACTCACGAACGGTGCTACAAAACTCTCGTCGCCCATAGCGTATCGTGCGCGGCACTATGGCGGAATATATGTATGTTAAATGAACGCCCGGAAGCGTTTGAAAATTTTACGCTAAGGCCGTCAAAATGTTGAGCATGTTTTTGTTGTTGTTACAAAACATTTTACGATATTCTTATCGATGAAAAATCGATTGAATCACGTATCCCGTAAGAAAATCAACAAAATTGAAACGTCTATAAAAAAAAAAAAAAAAAAAAAAAAATTCGTGTACTCATCCGGAATGATAATATTCGTAGATACATGCTTCAAATTTGATATGAAAGATTACCGATACTATATTCCCATAAGAAGCAAAAGAAAAAAAATTTTCCTGCGAATGATTCATTTTCAGTGATTCGCGTTATAATTAATAACGTTATAAGATGATGTAGACGTTTTAAATAACAGTACAAGTGCTTTTTTTTTGTACGCTTTTTTATGAAACAGTAGAGGAATGTTTTTCGTTGTATGAAGACGTGGAGGACTCCCGAAAGTTTGATATCCGTTTCGTGTGGCTAAAAAATCGTCATGTTTAATGGGAAAGCGGTCGTGAATATAATGTGATTTGGATTGAGAGTTATTTGAGAAGAATCTCTTAACCTCTTTAGAAGAGGTGTAATATATGCGGCGGTGTACACCCACCTCGATAAACAGTGGTGACAATGGGTGCCGTAAAACTCGGGGAGGAGAGAGGAGGCGAGCGGAGCTTCCGAGGCCAGAACGTCGCCGGGTCGAATATCGGCTGCGGCAATCGCGTGCTTACCCGCGCTCGGCGTCTCTCCGATTACGATGAGCTTCGAACATCCGGAAAGGCTCTCGTCGTTATTTCGACTACCAGTTACCGGAGGTGCTGCTACACCTTCAATAAAAACATTCATCTCAATCAAACCGATCAATTAAAAACAACTACCACTCTTTCTTTTCCATCTTTTAGCCCATCTTCCTTTTAGTACATTCGACAGTAAAAGCTTTTATCACGATTGCTTTCGGAAAAACCTTATTATCAATACTCATTGAACAAATTTATTTTCGATAAATGCTTCGTACTTTTCAAATCGAGTTCGATGATGATACGAAAATTGTGAGTTGGAAAGAAGCACTCGTGTTTTTAATGGACGAGCACAGTTGCGATTGAAATGCAATCAAAACCTATTTAATTAAAAGTCATAGTCAGTTATTTCAACGATTTCAACATAAGAAGTTTTATCAACAATATCATCAGTGAGTTTTAAATCTATTGGCCCATTTTAAATATATTTTCCGGTGGAAAATTTCATCATTGTTGGATTTAATTTCAGCGTGGCGAGTTTGTTCTGTGAATCTAACATTTCACTAGGGCATCGTTGGCTGCACCATTATAATATAACATGCAAAAGTAAAAATGAATGCGAATATCGAAAGAGGCACGTACGTACGTATAGAGACAAAGAGATTACAGTACGAAGCACTGTAATCCTTTTTTTCCGTTCACTATAATTATTTTTAAATGTGTTTTGCGCACGGGGGAAAAAAACGCAGTATCTTTTATTCGCGTAAATTATTCAGGCTTATCCCACGAGAATTTCTCGGTACGGGACGTATTTTTCTCCATGGACGACAATTCTTTATAGCGACTGCATCTAGGAAGCCTTGGGAATTTTTCATTTACACACCCTCGGGCTACGCGATGACCCGAAGATTCAATATTATCCAAAATGAAGGCATGTCTCTAGGCGTGCCATGTATACCTAATAGTCACAAAACGTTTACTCGTCATTTTTAGATAAAAGGAGTCTAAAAAAACGTTGTGACTTACGTAATTTACTTTCGCCTTCTGATATCCTGAAAAATAAACCTACATCATTGTTCTTATGAAAAAGCGAATACCGAAGAAAGTCTCTGAAAAGTGTCGCTGGAAAAGGAATTAAAAAAAAAAGTAACCCTGGAATACGAGATAGAAATAACCCTGAAAATAAGTAGTTTCGGGAAAAATACATCTCGGAAATAATCCGGAAAAATCCGCGAAAAAAATATCTTCGTAAATGGACGATAAACTTAAAGAGGTTTTTCCTCCCTGGTTTTTATCCGGGCTTATTATCGGGTTTTGTTTTTCGTAGGTTTTATTGGAATATTTTTCTTTCGTTTTTTTTTCCGCGTTCTATTTTTCGCAGAGGTTGATTTTTCTAGCGTTATCCTTACCGGGGTGTAGTTTTACCGCCAACCTGAAAAATCCATGTTAACAACGGTCTATATGAGAAAAATGAAAACAACAACATGGAATTAGAATTACGTACCGAGCGGTTTGCCACTCTTAAAATTATTTGTTATTTACCATTTGAATTGTAATTTTTATTCGCGGTAAGTCATTTCTGATTACGAATGAGGAGATGAAAAAACGTATTTTCGCGACTTGTCGTTGTAATGCTAATGTGTTTTTTTTGTATATTGGATGACTGGAGGTAACTGCTCATTGTAACCGAGTACCTGTCCTGGTCCGCAATCCTTAACTACACTAAGACGAATATATATAGTAGAATAGTAGGTTCAACTATACCGATATAATTTTTCCCAGGAGGAACTATCATATCGGTCATTACTGAATACTATGTATTTGATTAGCTTGCGGTTATAATTTTTTTTTTTTTTTTTCATTTTCGTAACCATTGAATATAATCGCTTCACCGGAGAATTGTATTGCGTGTTGTATCGTTCCTCCGAGTATGTATCTTTCTCTCGGTGTTAATCCGTTAGCTCGTAGGTTCTGATGAATCAGTCGGTTGCGTCAAATGATTGTTCTATTAAATGAATTAGTTGTCGCTGCCGAGTAATAGCTTTAGCCCGTGAATTCCTTCATTGAGCTGACAGATATTGTTGTAGACCACTAAAAGATTATTCGGAGCAACACTTTGCCGTTAAGAGTATGATTATTCTTTGGTAGGGCAACAATTGATTGTTAGCTGTAATGATAAAATTAACAAGGCAAGAGACTAATTGGTAACGTTTATTCCTCAAACAAACATAAAATAAATTATCCCAACAATTGCTGAGTTAGCTCGGTGATCGATTAGTCGAGAAAATGATCAATTGTTCGGATACTCGACGGATTTATTATGTTATAACTAAAGTGTTCGTCACCCGTGAAAACTAATGATTTTTCTCCACTCGATATCGTCGTTGTTCGAACGAATTTGTTGTGTTTACAAGCCAAATGAAATATTTTTCTGCACCTGATTATTAATTCGTATAATGCTTTCGTGTTTGGATTATTGGCTACACTTGAAATGCAGTTTCCAAACAAGAGACTATTGATGAAAGTTATCGGGATATAGTGTACGCCGGTCTATGTAGCTGCTCGAGCCATCGCTCTATAGTATAGTACGTCGGGTGCGGTTGCTATAAACAGAGTTCCGAGCTTTCGTACACCCTCCAACGCAAATTTTGTTGGATCTGCATATCGTGCTTCGGAATTGACGCATCATTGTGCGCCAATCGAAAAAGAATCGAGTGCAAGCTTCAAAGATCCGCTGCGTCGAAACTGTGATAACAAATTGCACTCTTCGCTGATTGCGTCACCTCTCGAATTTTCGACTGCTTCTCTCAAAAGCTTCCACGTGGTTTTTTATCTCGTATATTCGTGTTTACATGGTAAAAAAAAATTCACTACTATCGAGATGCAAAAAACAAAAACACGATTATTCTCAACGTCGGTCAATAGAAATATTTTTTCTTTCAAAATAAATAACGACAACTATCGGCCGTAAAACCGGGAGGCCGAGTTTTATGTCACTGCCAGACTACGGACTTTTAATCTCTTACTGGTTAATAGTTTCAACATGAAAAAGTGTCACGATATTGCCGTAGTTTTTAAAAACATGGTTTTTATAAACTCTTCCGGATATCGTAGCCATTTATAGGAAATAAAAATATTCAAACGCCGAGTTCTGATCGTGCGATGATTTTGGATCAGACGCTTATTTGTCAAGTCATGATAAATAAAATCAATAAAAATTCAAGGGGTGATTTTAGTGGGTTTTAAAACCTCTTTTTTCAACATGGGAAGCGTTTTTTTGGCACGCTCGCGTATACTTTGATAACTTGTGTTTCGTTGAAATATCTAGAAAGTCTTTTATTTATTCTTACTTTCTGAAACGTTCGAATACCAAGCTAGAAATGTTATACATATGCGATATTCTTTGCGCACTGCAGGCTTAAGGGATGAACCCTTTTATGTAGTAATATATTCTTCACGTGGAATGATCGAAGATTATTTCCTCAAGAATCGAGCTTTCCTGAATAATGTCAATGCTATGGAATAACATGCATAAATAATAATAAACGGGAAAGAATATCGATTTACCCAGACTAATAATATTTTTCAAAAACAATATCGCTGAAACAACACATTTTTGTCCTGATAGTTGTTGTTGTTGTTGTTGTTGTTGTTGATGTAAATACTGGGAGAAATGTTATTTCCTTCGTATTACAACCCACGGGAGTGTCGATAATACTTATCATTCGTTTTAGCGCAAGGATTAAACCGGATTATCGATGTCATATAACGCTGTGTACCTATTATTGGCATGAGGCAGTTATTATCTTGTGGATTCTTGACTTGAATTCGAATAGAATGAATTATTTTACTATCGCTCGAAATTGAACCACAATTTGATTGCTATGTTAAAGTGAAACTGATTTAAAAGTCAGCTTAAGAATAAAAGTAATTTCCGGTATAAATATCAGATGGCAGTGTGACTTTGGAGTTGATTTAATGATGGATGGTCTCTAAAATGAGGGTATCAATTATAACACTTGATCTGTAAATCGATTATGCGCTCTGAATTAATATAAGTTTTGCTTTGAGTTGGAATTTGCAAAATCCGTTTGATAAATCTTAACCAACTTTGACTTGTCCCCCCCGTAAATCCACGTGCGCGATGCAGTTGTATAGAAGCAAGGAAGTTATATTACGAGGGGTTTAATGGTTTGCGGGAGGATCGAGAGAACGGATGTAGCAAGCAATTGGTGGTCTCAGAACTGCCCTAAGGCAGCATGACGTCTGTTCCAGAGAAGGAGCAATACTGCCAAGGGTAATCATCGCAGCGTGAATATATATGCGGCATAACGTGGTACATAGGTGACTGATCTGCATGCAATTTAGTTTATATACAATTGCCTCGCAAACGGAACGTCTTGTATATACACATTGATTCGATTTTCCATTAAATTGTAGATTATTCCGTCCAAATCGAATCCAGTAACGTTCGGTAGTTAACTAAATACGTTCTGCAATTTCAAATAAATTTATGCATGACGTTCACGCGGGTCTTCATATATTAATGCAGAGAGACCGAAAGATCTACTTGTGCCATCCATATACATTTTCGCAAAATGTTTACTACATTCCAAGATAACGGAAAAGATAGTTAAGAAAGCGTTTATATTTTTCTAAAAACGTTCCATTGTCTTTTCAAGACTATATAAAAGATCGACCAAATGATATATTCTTCGAATCTTCTTTTATTAAAATTTTTTGAAATTTAATAACACTACTTCAACAGTGTAGTGAAATAATTTAATTTCCTTTAGAACATGCTCTTTGCTTTGCCAAATTGGTGTGGGTTCTTAGATACACGACGAGGTAGAATATCGAACGTGCTCCGTCTTATGGAGGTTTACTACGGTTTACGATTAATTTTGTGGCAAACGAAGCGAGTGGGTACGGTTATGCTGATGATGAGTGAAGTAATTAGTTACCGAGGCATGGATGACGCTTACACAGTGATAATAGTATTTTACGGAAATGTCGAGTTAACTTGAAGTGAAGGTGAGGAATTTCCGACTCCTAATGCAGGTGAGCAGAATATTTTAATGCCCATTTGTTATGCCTCATAGATTTTCCGGGACAAACCTTGCGCGGATCAATTAGGAGAATGACATTCTACGAAACTTTAAATTCTTAAAAAATTCACTCAATTTTTCATGGAAAAGTCAATGGAGCTCCTATATAATTTTGCCAAAATTCAATTTCAGAATCATTGTTTTTAGCGACATCGATTCTCACGGACCCACTTATATTCCATTTAGATTCTCATCTCGTCTCACTGCTTCGTATTTGTCAGAGTTTCACGCGTTGTCAAAATAATTATTCTCGTTATTATAATTTAATGAAATATTCGTCATGCCAATTTGTCAGAAAGAAATGGCATCTCACTTGACATGACATCTGACGAGGTATGTCGTTAGTTTTTTCGTTTTTTTTCTCTTCACACCTTCTTTCTATTCTCGAGACTTTCTTCTTTGTATTCCTTACCACGTGTTTTTCTATTCCACGTGGAGGTGCGTACAACGTGTATTCTTTATTTGCATGCACTTGCCGCGTCATCGTCTTCGTCGTTCGCGAAGGATATTAACCATTCATTCGGCTTTCTGGTAGAATCAACGGGAGGTTACCATGGAAACTTTATGGGAAGGGGGAATTGATGTACCGTTGGAAAGAGCCGCCCTCGGCATCCTCCGGTTAAACTATCGACGTACACAGTTATGGCGCACACTTTGTCCAAAATCTGCTTCAATTGAGCTAACAAGAACAAAAAAAAATCTTTAAATTTACTTGGTAATACGTTTCCCATCGCGATGAATCCTTCTTGTAGACTTTAGCCTATGGATTAATTTTTCTCTAAAACTTGATGTTTATGAAGTAATTGACATGCACATTTGGCGAACGATCGGCAGAAGAATTTTTAATGGCTTCAAGAGGCTTTTCCCAAAAGTAAAATCAACATTCAATATTTTGTTTTCAAACTTTATCGGATGAATGAGTGAAACGTGTCGTGTGCCCGTAGCGCGGTATACGGAATTATTATGCTCGGAATCTCGAGACGCCATCGACGACTTCTTTTTTTTCTCTCTAGGAGATATATGGAAAAATAAAGTAAATAAAGAGAAAAAGAGCTTGAAGAAAATAATCTTATAAAAGTAGCTCCGAGTGCTCCAAGTTTGGTTAACCGCGTGGTGAAGGCGCGACAGCATAGAGTTTATCTCTGAAGGATTCATTTTCTCATCTTAATAATGCTTTCTCGATTAGCGCACTTGAAATCAATGATGTTCAGACTCCTTAAAGTCATTGCTATGAAAACTTTTCATTAATCGAATAATGAAGTGAAAGATAAGATAATTGCTCTTAGTGCCTCGTAAAAGCCGCCAAGAATGGCGGGTGCTCTCCAAGAAGGTCTCGACTCGAGACCTCCGGAGTCCCTAAATTTCTCTTGACTTCTTAACAACACTTTCCCCCTTCAGCCTTTTACTCTACCCAACCACTTACATTCTTGTACGGCTTCGGCTCTGAATAATCTCTCATTGCGCGCATTTCCTGGATTATTCATGCAACATGAATAATCTCTGCCGTTAAAACTGCTGCTTCTCAAAAGCTTCTGGCCTCGATATGCAAATGCGCTTCTTGGTATAATGGTACAATATTTATAGAGTAAGCCCCACATCTATTACAGTATGTTGATAGAGATTAAGAGTTTGCACCGACCCCTTTTTCTTTATAAAAATCGAAAAATCGAAAAATCGAAAAATCGAAAAATCGAAAAATCGAAAAATCGAAAAATCGAAAAATCGAAAAATCGAAAGTTTTTCTACCAACTTCAAAGTGGGCGTAAAAAAAGATAAAAGTTTTTACTATATTTTGTACCTCAATACTAAAGCGAAAATTTTTGTTGTTAATTAAAACAAGCCAATGGAAAACGGGTAAAAATGATTTTTAGTGGTTACCGGCTAAAAGTTTCGACGAAAAAAATACATTTTCGTAATGAGCGAAATTTTTTCGAATAGATAGGCTTCGGAATGTCGAAATTTTTAAGACGAGAGACGACGTTTCAATAAAAAGTTGGAACGTCTCGCCAACGGGGAACTTGCTTCTGCAGAAGATGGTCGAAACTCATTGGAAGTTACGTCCTCGTAAAATATTGAGTATGCTAAAGAACTACGGATATAAATGTCGGTTATGATTTTTTGTTTCCCGAAAGATGCAGAAGACATTTGTCCGAATTAGTCTAGGTGTGTGGCAATATTTTATCATTGATACCATCGGAAGTGGCTTGCGAAGTACGGGCGCCCAACCTCGCATATACGGAATTGTGAATAAAATTTATTCTTCCCTCTATTTCCGATTGTCTATCTTGCCTATTATATTAGTGTGTTTCGATGATGTGGAGATGTAGAAATTTTAAGATTCCGGGGTAAGTATAGCAAAGTTGCTTCCAAAACGTGATTATAAGAGATAAACGTCTCGAATACCATTTGCACGTATGACATTTATTACCTTCATAAAAATTACCGTTGGGCAAACGGAGTGAGTAATACTTTTTTCCAAGTGCAATATTCTCTTTGCCCATTCCATCAGTGCTAATATTTTTCTGTATTGCACTGACAATAGTCTCGTTGCACCGCTGGAACATATTTTGTAGAGTTCAATCCTCATTTTGGAACAACTGTGCCCTACGCTAGTATAGGAATTTCCATTTGCAGATTATCCATTAAAGATCCGATTGCTCACTCTCACGGTTCATTTTTCCCTATCTAGTGTTCTCGTTGGTAAATCTTATTGTAACTTTTGCCAAATGGGCGGAAATGGAAAATTCTATTTTGGCATCAAACCTTTATATAAAGAAAATCGGATATTGCGAAATCAATGTCGTCGAGTGAAACGTTTTGATAATTGGAAGAAGCGGAAAACGAAAAAAAAAGTGCTCACACAAAACTTAACAACAACAGAAAAACTTAGAAAAATGTTTTATTATCTGTGTTCACCCAGTAGAATTTAGAAACCATTTTCTTTAACATGTAAAATTCAATCTCAAGCACAAACTTAAGATCAAACTTGGGACTATAAATTCGACTTCTGGTCGTGTCTTGAGGGGAGGAAGTGAAGTCTGAATAATTCAATTTAAAAAATTGAATATGATTCATATTTTAATGCATATACGACTAATGTCTCAAGTATCGTTTCCGTTTCATAGAGTTACACATGGCTTAAGCACCGCTTTTACTTTTAATTGCGTAACTTCAATTACGGAACTATTAATGGAAGATAGAGCACATTAGTACAAGTAAATTAAATGCGA
Source organism: Tromatobia lineatoria (assembly GCA_949699805.1). Classification (NCBI taxonomy): domain Eukaryota; kingdom Metazoa; phylum Arthropoda; class Insecta; order Hymenoptera; family Ichneumonidae; genus Tromatobia; species Tromatobia lineatoria. The sequence goes on along the minus strand of OX453041.1, from coordinate 20,861,658 downwards.
TGGCTGTTTATCGAATCGATGAAAAAAGCAACCTTGAGGATAAAAACAAAAATATTTTCTTCCACTTGGACGGTGTCTCTCCGGACGGGGAAGAAAATGATACTTTACCGAGGCAAATCAATGAAGCAGATTATGGGTAGAGGGAAAAATTACAAAACTACGCTGAAAACAAACTTGGCCGAAAGTACAAAAAAATGCTTCAATCGAGTAGCAAAAATGTAGGTTGTGGGTAATTTCTAAATACACGAGGATATAGATGACTCTTGAATTTGTAAATTCATCTATTTAGAGCCACCAGCTCCGTGGACATTTCATATTTTTGTGGTAATATTGGTTTGATTATCTAATCGACATGAACTTGGTTATTATGATAATTTTACCGGAGAATTTTCTTGCTAGTGGAGAGGATCACCAATGATTGAGCTAGTATTAATGGCGGGAGTTTCAGTCACGCTCGGTAGGATCGATCTTCCTGAATTTCCGGCGTTCGTGGCCGCCGCGCGCAACCCTCGAGCCGCGAGACCGAAATATATCTATCTACCTGTACACTGTGTCGAATCTCGATTGCTACCGAGCATGTAAATCTTTAGGTACAAGCGTACCCGAAGATTACGTATACGTTAAGTCGAAACTCGGTAGTTTCCAGCCGCCTGTCGGAGCGTCAGCGATTTCAGTGAACCTCGAATACGAGACAGTGATGTTGCGGAGTGAAAACTCTCGGAAGATCGAACTGAGAGGACAAGAAATGTCGATTTCCGTGGATACTTCCACCGTCAAGAGTCCCGATGTTGAGCCAATTTTAGTCGCTCTGTCAGCTATTATATTTCTCATTTTGGCGTGTCAGTTACGTTGGCTTTATTTTCTACATCACGTGTTAGATAAATGCTCCTACTCTATGTGCGCGCATTTCGGAAAATGCGTATGACAATATGGTAAATACGCCCACCACTTAAGGTCATAATTCAAAGGTCAAAACCTCTACTTTTCTATTCAGCTATTGAATTACGGTGCGGTAGAGACCAACGTACGATATACCTATATTCTCAGGTATTGTTAACTGTCAGTTTGCTGGCATTTATTGAATTAGTAAAATAATGAAGATATTCAAAAGTTACTTACGCGTCTTAAATTGTTTTTTCAATTGATTCGCCGTTTCGGAAGATCCGTACGCGACGAGGGACTTATCAGACACAGCGAGATGCCGATTACATTCTTCGATCTTTCCCGAAAGTTGCAGCCTGCAATATAAGTTATATTCAAATTAGGAGAAATTTATAGGCACTCCTTATAGTTTTTACGATAAGCATTAAATGTATGAAAAAATTGTCACGCTCTGTAATTTATTATTTTCGCTGACAAATGAAAATCTTGGGAAATTCAACACTCAATGTCATTGGAGATACTCAGGATGCTTTTTATTTCATGAATACTGGTAATGCAAAAAAGTATGAGCGAAAATTATTTTCTTTTATGTATTATTTATCATATAATATGTTTTGAAATGTGTTTTCATGCAAAAAAGTATATAATTTCTATCCGCTCTGGAATCCGTGAAAACGGGTCGAAAGATCCGTACGTAATAATGTGCCCGGATATTTGTGAAGCTAATTTGTCGAAAAACGACAGAGGGTGTACCCCTCTGTCCTATACTAGCCCTAATACCCACCGCATTATATACGGAAATAGGCAAATTTATCAATTATCTCTAGTTATCAATTATATATAGTTTAAGCCGTGATTTAAAATGCAAAAACGTCATATTTAAGGGTATGTGAAGAAAAATAGCTAAAACTCAAGTTTATCATTGTACGTAGTTGGCCGATAAATTCATGCCTCATAATTCGTTCTGCAAACTGGAAGAAATTGAAAATTTTCATATCACACCTGATATTTATTATCGACTGTAGAGGTCCATTTCAATCTCTTGATGGAGAAATAATACGATCACATTAAAATTGTAAACTGCATACCAACTTGTATTGAACGACCTTCCGATCGATATTTAGCTCTATAGTTCCAGTCTGTAGACTCGGATATATATTAGTAAGTGAAACTGCAAGCGCCTAATTATTAAATGCTTTTACCGGGATATGCAGTTATTCGTGGCTTTTTTTAGAGCTTTCGCATCGTGCAATATTGTCTGATTATCTAAAATTTTCAAGTTGTGCTCTGGAATATAAAGGGCCAGAAGCGTATGTAACCGGTAAGATTCTTTAGCTGGAGGGTGATTTCACCCTATTTCACGTTGAGAAGGAGATACCGAGTTGCCGTAGCGTAAAACGGTTGGCTTTCCGGTGGTCGTCGTAACATTTAAAAAATACCGTCGAGCATAGTAAGAGTAGCGCGGTAGCGTATCGTTGAAAAGAGATTTTATTATGTATTCAACGTTTGTTAATATTATTTAATATAACAGTCATCAAAGGAACGGTCAAGGATGTTCCGCAAATTTTTTATCCAAGTTTTTATCATATTTCAGTCGACTAAAGACGATTAACTAAATACGAGTAGTACTACTAACTGTAAATTGTTTCCGTAATTGGTGGCTTATACGTTGGATATGGTTGGTCGAAGACCAAAATCATTTTCCCCGGCCCAGAGAATCGATATTTTCAAGTCGTTGGAAATAATAGTTATGATAATCGAAATAAATATTAATCAAGTGTTTCAGTCATTTTTATATTCAATTAATAGACAAATAATATAAATTAAATAGATGAAAAGTTGTAAATCTTGAATCTACATGAAAAGTAGAATTTTGCACATTGGTGCCCTGATATTGGAATATGTTAATATTTCTGTGGAAATTGAAAAAAAAATTTCAATTGGATTGTGTGCTACGAGAAATAGAATCCGCGGTGTAGCTAATCAAACGTCTCACGTTTCTCCATGGCTACCGTAGTCGAAAGGAAGTTGCTCACATACATAAAAGTCAACTTTTCGTAGTTAAAATTTTTTCTACATTACTAATGTACCGTTAATTCAGTCTCTCTTGCAGCTGGAGCAAAGGATTCTTGAACGTCATAAGCGCAGCCGTAATATCAGTTTCAAATTTTCCGGTCCGTCCGAACCAGTTTCCGGTATGTAAGACCGTAAATTGCAAAAAAGTTGAAAACAGTAGATCCAAAAGTTAGAGAAGAGTCAAGAGGACTGCGTGAAAAGCCCCGGAGGAAAGATGAGTCTATGTTGGATAAAGGAAAGTTTGAAATACGGCGCGGGTTACGAGTGCGATGATTAATCCCTAGTGAATTGAAGCCGAATATATCTTCTCTACTCTATAATAACTAACCGACTACGAGAGCGTATAGACCTAAAGTGAAAAAAAGAAATACAAAGTCGAGCCTTTCAGCCTGCTTTATCACACTCTTACATCAACTCTGGCTTCTGTATCAAGGAAACTTTATCGATTATGAACTGTGAAGCGAATTTCTAAAAAGGTACCCAAGATTGCCTACGCAAATCCTTCGCGCTATGGTCTGGAAATTTATAAAAAAAAAAAAAAAATGGCCGCGAACCGCCGAAGAGACGTCAATACCATTCGGAGATACTACCGAAGGGGGTTAGTTTGCCAGAATAAACATCAAGCCAGTGATCTATGGTAGAGTGTTCGCTCTGTATTTAGTTCATTCAATTATTTCATGTTAATAAATGAGAAAAAAAAGATGAAATGAAATAAATAAATAACTCGAAACTCACAAGTCCAAATGCTAAGCATAATAAGTTTGGTTTATTTGTAAATTCAATTTGGTACTGGATAGAGAAATACAAGAAAAACAAAATATTACCGACAACAAAAGAATTCTTTACTGAAAATCTACGACGGCTGCTCAATTCACCGTCAAGATTTTCTAAAGCGCGCAATAAACGCATTGATTATTGAAATTGGAATGTCAAATGGTGGCAATTTCAAAGTCCAAAGTGTTAAATTTTCAAGTCAAAACTACAATTAATTTGTTACAATTAAAGTGTAAGTTTTGTTCAATGTCAATTGATAGAATTAGTTGTTTAGTTGTTGTATGTTTTTCCTATCATTAAAGCCTGAAAAAAACGACCCGCAACAACGAAGCGTGCTCTCCGATGGAATAGGAAGTAATTGATACGGAAAATTCATTACACGTTTTTTTCTCTTGTAAATGACCGGTTTTCATCTCTCCCGCTAAAGTTTCAAAAGGCTTGTGGACATCAAGAGTTCGTAGTCGAGCTCCATCAAGGTGAGCCAAGTTTAAGAACGAATGGCAAAGCGAGCATGGAAATTGCAGCTACTCTTCTCTCCACTTAGTTTCTATGATTCAGGGGCAGTGATTTTCTCCTTATTCGGAAAGTGTTGGGGTCGAAAGTTTAGCGTGCACTTAAACGGAAAGCAAAGTTCCGAGAAGGCAATGCAAATTAAGCTGGATAAGCCCAATGGGTTTTATCGGATTTCGTTGAGGATCACAGCGATAGTGATAAATATAGATTTGCATCTATCATTTTGGCGAGGGTGAAGTCACGCTTTGCTCAAATTACGTACATCCCTTTCGTTTACCATGATATAGGTATATACTATTTGTCTAACAGAATTTATTAGAACTTTTTGCATTAATCCTTGTCATTCAAATTGATCCATTCGAATGTTTGAATCTAACTATTTTTATTAATTATTTGCAGTTACTTCATCTTTAGCTATAGAGTATGTACAAAGAAAATTACCCACGAAGTGACAGGAATGGACCACCGATATTAATAAAATCGTTTAGAATTTTCATGTGTTACCGAATGAATTCCCAAGTTTTCAGTGGTTCTCAGTTTACAGCAGCGTTCGCAATATTTCAACCTCGCACTTAGTACAACGACGGTAAGTTGTCAGCGAGATTCACCATTGTCGCCATATTACCGGATAATGCGGCTATAGGTACAAAGCGTACCCATATAGTTACAGGACCGCGGTCGTTAGATACGAGAGAGGATCGATATCTCGCTTTATTCGCTATTTCGTGACGTTCGTGACCGAACTACCGGAATACTCGTTAACGTGGCGATGCGATTTCGTGCGGGCTTCTCGGCGTACCCGATAAGACTTGAAATAAGAAGAAGATAAACGCGAGAGCGCGAAGGAAGGAAGCGAACAAAAAAGTTCCATACTTTATGGACACCTTTTGGAGGCTTTCGATCGGGCAACTACAGCACGATTTTTTAAAATGCAGTTTTTTTTAATACCAAAATTTGCTCAAGTCATTAGAAGAAAATTAACTTGACTACCACATATTTACGATAAATATGTAATTTTTGTGCTCAGTTAAAATGAGTGTCGTATATCAAGACAATGCGCCAGATTACGGGAAAAAACAGCTGAGGAAATTAATTCTCGTAGCATGAATTTACATTTTTTTCATCCTTTTATTCGACGATGAGGACGAGCATTTATCTGCCTTACTTTTTTCGAGATTGCTTGAGAGTATCAGTCCTTTATAATAACAAAGCCAGAATTCTTTTGTAACCACCATTTTTTCCGAGGAGGGCCCCGATAACAAAAAGTCTAAACTTCATAATCCACTTATCCTCTGGTATTGCAAAAAATTTGCATTTCTATTAGTTTCACGACGTCGTTCTTAGTCAATAGTGGATATATACTTTTTGTATATACAATACATATGTGAATATTAAAAAAAATGTATCAATATACATTCTTCATTTGATAAGTACATTTTTCAAGACTTTATTGAATAAATAAAGTAAACATTTGTTAGTATTTTACTTTACTTTTTCGTGGAACTCTCTTGTTGCGATATCGCACGAAAATATTGGTTTTCCGATTGAGGTTTTTCCATTGTACCGTACCACCTTGACGTGTGTAGTATATGCGAAGCAAGAGATCGTACATGAAAAGCATAAGGTAAATCTGATGACGGTATCGCTCTTGTTGGCCATCCCCAGTCACCCTTGTTACTTTATTCCGAGACTTGAAATTTCATTTTGTACGATTCTAGACTTTGGGCGCGGAAATCAAATGAATCGAGGACGTACGAAGGTAACACTGAAATATCAAACGATATAACGAATTACGATAACTGCACGTTATATGAATTGACACTTTAGCTTTGGAATGTGAAAAGATGTCCAGAAACGTGTGAATTTCCATAATATGTTGCCGATAAATTCTTTAGATTCCACTAAATCACTATAAATAAATTTAATCATTTTTTAAACCATCACGGGATATGTATTTATAAATATATGTTTAGAAGATTGTTAGCTCTTTCTGCATCTATATTGCAATTGGTATGTTTATCAATGAAGATAAATTGGTTGATATTTTTTGTTATTGATACGCACGAAATAAGAGGTAATGTATAATGAGTTTTCGAAACAATTGCTCTTTCTCGGAGTTACATAATTTTTACATGAACCCTTTCATTCGGCTAAAATTCCAATGAGTCAAATGTTTTCATTCATCAGTGAACAACGACAAATGGCCTTTTGAGGGAAAAAATCCATGGTGATGAAGTATTGTTTCCGCTACTTCGATAATATATGTTGTTTTCACGATGTTGGTGAAATAAAGAGGGAGCGCCGCTCGATTTAATTAGCTGAAATGTCGCACCAATGCCAATTCTCGTTTACGGTAATGCACTGAGAAAAAGTGAGTCGATGTAGTACGCGAGACACGCATCGGAATAGTTATACTTTGGTGTACCGACCGCTGAGGTGCTGAGGTGCTGAGGTGCTGAGGTGCAAACGTGAAAAGTACATTGAGAGTTTTCTTGCAGGTTTTCCGATAGTTAGGCTATCCGACAGTTACCGAATATAGTTGAGCTAAAGATACGTCCGTGGAGAATTCCTATGTTGGTAATTGAATTTGCACCACTCGGTTGAAAGTTAAGTTTCACATATGCCGGGAGAATATTCCTACGGGGTTTTCTCTGGCGGAGCTGATTATGACGCTATTTATGAAGAGCAGGAAGTTATGCATGGTACATTAATAATCACATTGGCACATTGTGCTTGCGCATATTCGTTACGATATCTAATTCTCGATATGACTATTTTCATGGTTTCAATAATTCATTCTTAACTTATTAGTGCGTACGTTGAGAAAAATGTGAAATTCATTTGAAATACGTAAGATGTGTGAAAGAGAAAATGAAAACAACTCCTCTTAGACTCTGATTATATTGATATCTTCTTGGAGACTCTGGTTTTTGCCGACTCTGTCAAAATAAGACTCTCCGGAAAACTTCTTCGAGATCGTTGTTGTGGAATAGGAATTTCGTATATCTCGATGATGCCCTAATTATGAGTCCGTTTAGAACGCATCTCTCAGGCGTTAATTATTTTAATCCGGCTAAGGGCATGAGAAAACTGCACAGTGGTTTTTTCCAGTCCCTCCAGCTGCTTGTCGCCAGATCTCGTTTTATCTAACTCTCTGAAGTACAAGATTATTTATGTATTAAGCTGAAGAGCTTTTCGACGCGATTTCTCGCAAGCGTTCTCGCACTCGATTCGCTCGCTCCCAAGATTTCACACAGATATTTCTATATGTTCGGGCGGTGGACTCTGTTGAATCGAGGGAGCTCGGTGCATAATAAAAATGCGGGGCGGCTTGTCGGCTTTCGTGACGATCTTTGAAGCAGCTTTGCTTGCATCTTCGATGCCATCGTCCACTGTATACCTATATACTTGTCTCTCTCTCGCGCGCTCTCACTCTTTTATCTGACAATCCGGCGAGCGCTGTAAAAATTTTGCATACCACAGCTTTGTTCCAGCCTTTGACTCTCCATAAAAGACTCCATGTTTGCTTCAGACACTTGGGACACCGACCATTGACAACCCGTTCAAGTGGCAGTGATTAAAGGCCCGCTTTATTCTAAACCGTACGTTAAATGTTGATTGCAACTTACTTACGTTCGTATCACATCTACTTGTCTGGCAAATATTTTTCATTCATTTCATTTTTCTGGTACTAATGTAATAACTGGCTCACTAAATATGATTTTGCTATTCATTTACCGTCCTTTCCCAGTTTCTTCATTGAGAGCCCCCGTCGAGTGTTGTCCGCATCCACTCCTCCTAATATGCACTCAGAAAAAGTGCCTCCCGCTCAGCAGTTGGCGCGCAAACCAGTGCCCTAAGTGCGGCTAAGCGGTCACCCATCCAACTTTTCCGCTTAACTCTGGGAGCCGAAGCCATACAGCGATCGCGCTTATGTCGGTTGCTTATCGCACGTCTTATTACAACTTACTCTTTATATATAATAGTAATATAATATATTCTAATAATAAATCAGTGGGTACGTTTGCATGTACTCACAAGAATATCATGTTAAAACATTTTTAGCAGTTTCGTATTGAGTTTCGTAACCCTTTGTAAAGACAGTTTTTTTTCCTCTCTAAAGATATTTGCACATTGATAATAATAATAATAATAATAATAATAGTTAAAGAAAAATTGTATAAAGTTTGATGGGAATCGCGCGTATGTTAATTTGACAATCTGATATATAAAGACAAATGAGTGTCAGTTTTCGTGCATATACGAGGATAAAAGATCCTTTGACATCGTCGACGAGATAAGTCTTGAGCTCGGTTTTCGTATAACAGCTTTATCGCGGACGGGAAGCTGCTTAACTCTTTACTCCCAAAGGGAGCGGCAGATTTACCCGAGTCACCGGGTGAAATAACCGTCTGTTCATCGTGATGCGGTTATGTTATCATGGAGCGAGTTGTATAGTAATAACTTTGTCGACGCTCGACGAAACCACCGCCAAGATTTACCGCACATCGTTACAATGCACGATATTACCGACGAGGATAGAGAAATCCGCGGTTATAGTCGTATATTTAATCGAGGCGACAATCATGCATTACCGTCTCGCCTCCACTCGCTTCGCTATTATTACTATTATTACTATTATTACTATTATTATTATAATTAAATTCGGTGTTGGGATATAAGGGAAAGAGTCGCTCGCAGCTATGAGCGACGCTGGATAGGAGACTTTGGGAGAGCGCGCGACAACAACACGAGTGTGGCATCATCGGGAGACAACAGCAACGATAGAGTCGCAATCAATTTTTCATACCCTATACAATTAACCGAGAATCGCCGATAGCTGACTCGCCTAGCTAACTATAATCACGTGCTATTTTTAGTTATTGCTTAAATGAATTTGTCAATCTATCCGTAAAACTGGAACGTTTCAAGAATACTTGCAGATTCATCAATATTTTTTTGCTTGTTTCTACTTTACAGTATTGGTCTTTTGTTTCAGTGAAGATCTTGTTGTGCGCGTAGGTAAATAAATTTAAAGGTCGGGGAGTTGCGAGAATTTCACGCGAAAAGTTGACTTTCAGTTCATAATAGAAAGTTGAATAGCTTACCTGTCTGTTGGAGGCAAATCCTCTTCTGCGGCGAGTTTGAGGTCCTCCAAAGCGAAGTCGTAGTTCCCAAGCGCCATGAGAGTGTCCGCTCGTGCTAGCAAACCCAGAGGTAAACTAAATCCTTGGTCGACCGGTGGAACTTTTCCTGAAAGCATCACAAATTACTTGGCAACGAATATCACAAGAATTTCTGCTAAAAGATGAATGTGTACTCGTCTCGGTTTTCCCATTAAATATTATGGCAATTCGGACATGCAAAAATCATTACACCTTCATACATTATAAATCCTCGCATCCCCTGATGATAATGATTCATGTGCCTTGGTCCGAATTTTACATGTTCTCACTAAAGTAGAAATAAACTAGCATATAGCCTTAGTCGCCTTTCCTATATTTCTCTCTTCTCGCTAATCCATCGCTATAAAGAGCTTTAGCTTTTATATATTTTAGCGAAACGATAGAATAGATAAGAGCTTACCAACAATAATGGAGCCTCCTTTATTATTGCAGACAGAGACTTGGTATTATTTACATTAAAATTGTATATACGACAATTCACCCCGTTTCGACGAGGATTTGACCTCCACCTCTCCGATTTGGCCCATAATTTTTTGTAGGCTAAGTTGAATCCTCAAATGAACCGGATTTTTGTTTTTCGTCTATGGCAACTTTTTGTTTTGTTTTTTTTTTTTCATTCATAGCCAAAGTGAGCAAAATTTTAAATTCAGGATTATATTCAGAAAAAAATGTCACTATTTTTCGTACAATTTCATTAAAATATTTTTCGCAAATTTTATTTATCTTAATTTCGAGCACTGCTGGTAATTGTTATAAGATTATCCTCATTGTTATAAATTAAATTATAATATATATTCGTTTTATGAAATAATATATCGATATATAAAAAACATTGTAGTTGTAATTTTTTAAAAATTGTATTGTCGTATTCGAATTTCAAAACAAGAAATGAAATAGTTTTGAGTGAACTTACATTTAGATTTTAAATAAGATTTTTGTTTGTCATTGGTTCTATCTTGCAAACATTATTTAGCCGTGTATTCACATATTAGTAGTGATTCTGGTTTTTCGTTCGTTCCTCGGCAAAATGTAGACGATGAGAGTTACCTTTAATTTCAATGGATTTGTACACAACGCTCCGGAATATATGTTGACTACGCTCAATATGTTGTTTTTCTACTGAGTTAACTCGTATTGATCAATAAACCTTTGGTCTATCTGTTATTTTTAGATTGGTCCGTGCATATCTATATATTTCACCGGTTACTTCGAAAGTCAACACCATATTATGTGTGTAAGTAGGAATATCCGATGAAATTTATTCAATAAAATAATAATTTACAGCCATTTTCAATTAAATGGGGTCACCGACTCGGAAAATTATATTGACCTTTGTGAATAACAAATAACAAGCCGTGCTTGAGTTTCGTTGTTGGCTTTAACACAATGTTCAATGTTAAAATAAGTCGACAAGCGGAAGTCTTGAGAATTGCAATATAGATCTAGAGATTATTGTCATACAAAATAAGGAAAACACAACAACAACAACAACAACAACAACAACAACAACAACAAAAAGAAAAAAATTCTAAAATTCATAAAAGCCACAATTTGAAATAATGTTAAAAAATCAACGTTTTCCAAATAACTATTTGAATTGAATTTGTTAAATTGCTTTCGTATCCAGGCTTAAAACGGTTGAAAAAAATTGTTCTTAAAACTCGATGCAATTTATTTTTCGTTAAATTTTCTTTAAACTTATCACACAATACACGTTCCATATCTAATACTGGGGTTCGCAACCGAAGGCAGTGTTCGAGGCTGTCCCTTGTCCCCATGTGAGTTTGCCATGAAAGACGAACAAAAAATTTCAGTCCATGAACTTAGTCCCAGGTTCTGACGACCTTGAGCGTAATTTTTTTAACTAATTTATCAGGAACGTTTTGCGAAATATTTGAGGGGATTCATTATCATGAGGATAAAAATGGAGACCCAGCTGTTGAAAAAGAAAATTCATATTTTTACACAGTCGTCTTAACGATAAAACGAAAGAAAGAAACAAAACTCGGTATAAACTCGGTAGAGTCGAAGAATTTTGAGACACGTTAATATTATAGTCGCACCGAATGAAATGAAAACGTTGAGGTAGTTAAATTAAGTTGCTCTAATTGTTGGACCATCCAAGAGTTCAATTAGTTACATAATAAGTGTAAAGGGTAAAACCTGTTGCAGGAGCTCGGAGGACTGCTTGGCTGAAAAGCAGAAGAGCTTTCTCGTGATCTCCGGATGCAGCAACTTCGAGTCCTTCCAGTCTCTTGTTTCTCGAGACGCTCGCGTCCTTGTCTCTGTAGAGATGCTTCACTCTTCTCAAAGTCTCCAGGACAATTTTCTTGACTTTGAGATCGGTGAGAACGATCCGGACTCGTTCATCGTCACTCTCCAGTCTCCCGAAAATTTTGTCGATCCAAGTATCGCCAGCCTCGTCTGTGACAGACTCGCTGAAGTCCCTGAAGAATCCTTTGGTGCCCGATCTCAGAGTTTCCGAAGAGCACAGATCTCGGTAGTATCGATCAGGTTCATCCATCTTGCCTGTGTACGCAAAATCAAACTCAATTTTCATCATTTCCCGTAAAACTCTCTTCGCACTTTGTTGTTTTACAACCTAAACGAAACAAATTCTTTTTCACCTTATTGCTGCCGAGTTAAGGGGCTTTTGCGCGCTGGTAACGTTTATTTAGGCGAAATAAGATATACGGAGTGGCGAACAACTGGTCCGATGCATAGGGTCATGAAAACTGTCCGCTGAGATCCGAGCGTCTGTACCAACGTTCCTTAGTTGTAATTTTAGACGACGTTTCGTCCCGCAATCCGCCGCGAAGCTTTCGGGACATAGGATTACTATTTTCGTCTCGAGAGGTGAGTTTCTCGCCGGCCGGCGTCTTTAGCGTCTTCGATCTCATCGAGGAGACGAGCACGTCTACTCGGAACAGAAGATGCCATGGCCCGACGGCGGGTCCTTACAACGCTCACCATGAGTCCTCACTTAGAGTAGCGGCCATCAATATCTTTCAATACAAAAATCCCATTTTTTTCGTACTTTCGGCCAAGTATTGATTTCAATCGATCATTGGAATCGAGTTTTTACATCAAAAGCAGCAACAATACACTTTGAGTTTAGTGAAAAAGTCATTTTTTTCTTAGGTGTCCCACTTTGCCCCGCACACTCCCCTATCCAAAGAACTACGCGGATCGATTATATCAATAGAATCGATTAATGGTCGATACAATATCACTCGCGGTAATTGCGATCTTTACCCCCATCAAGATGCGCAAAAAGAATACGAATATAACATGTGAAATTATAAGTGATGAGCGCGGGCGAGTGCGTTCTCACTATCTCCAGTCGTCCGCGGACTCTCCCGAAACGTACTCACGAAATTAATCCCCTCCAAATCTACCATAATTTTCTAGTGCTCTAAGCAAAGATTATTCCGCGAGAATATTTTTAGAGCCTATTACACATTATTATATTCAACTCCAGTCGGCTGCGCGCATATCTTGAGCGCGAGAAATCAGTGCTCAATAAAACTATCAATTGTAGACATCTATCAATACAATTTGGCGATTCTCAAAATCGGGAAAAGCCGAAACAAAAAGAGCTATTGGAACCATCATAGCGGGAGCCTCACGCCCGCTATCCAAGTGACGTCATTACCGGTTGTCCGACACTTATCCCGGCCTCCACCTCGACATCGGAACCCGACTTCAATTGTGAGATGAGTAGAGAGATTTCGAAAAACGTGTGGAGAGTCTGTGCGAGATTTTCATTTATAAAGTGAAATTTATGAAACGATATATATATGTATATATGCATATTGAAGCTTGGACATAATTTATATACGTAAATGGTTAAATGATAATGCAATTTGTGAAATAATATATGTATGAAGGGTGAAATGATCATGAAATTTATGAAACGGTTGATATATGAATATGACATGATAATGATATTTAGGAAGTGAATTATATTGAGAGGTATATTAATTAATAAGCGTTCTTATTTCTGCGATCGTCGAGCCTGAACCTTGAACGATATTGAAAACAAATTTTAAAACAAGCCCTTTTTTTTTTTTTTTTTTTTTTTTTCCTGTACTCAAGAGCAAATTTATTACACTATAAAAATCCAGACGTCGATTTCTTTTTTCACACGTATGTAATGAAAAAGTAGAAATAATGAGATTTTTTTTGTTTTTCGCCCGTTGATTGACCGAAAAAAAGAAGTGAATCGCTATCCAGGTAGCGTAAAAGATTTAGCTGTAAATTTCATTGCAGTGGAAGAAAATCAATATAATAGATATATAGCGAATAGTTATACCGAGCCGAAGGAGCTCACGCGCATTAATCTTGGAGAGGTCATGGAGCGGATAAGTGTCCCTCTTGCCTTATCGTCGCGGCTGTTCTCCGGATAGAGTAGACAAGGTCTCGGGAAGAAATCGATCACAGGAAGCGAAGGGGTCGGTGGGGTTTTGGGAGGAACGCAGGAGGAGCGCGCGCGAATTGCGTTTACACGGCCACGCTCGATCCAGCGTCGAGGAACGCGAGAGGCGAGAGGCGAGGGACCGAAAGCGCGCGCTCTGCGAAAAGCGCCGGCGTCCCGAGGCTCTCACCGCGCGCGCGTCGCTCTCCTCGTCATCGTCGTCGTCGTCGCCGTCGCCGTCGTCGTCGCCGCGTTCCTCTGCCAGTCCGTGTTGCGTTCTCGTATCGTTGGTTGCGTCTCGAGGAACCACCGCCTATCCACATCGGTAAATCCCCGGCGATTCTCCGCACAAATCACGGTCGATCTTAAAAATCATTTTAAAGAACGTCAAGCAATACGGAAAAGGAACTTTGTTTTTTTTTCTTTCCGATTGTATTTGACAATTTAACGAACCATGAATACACCGAGTTCTTCAATTTAAAACGACGGAAGATGATAAGAACATTCTACAAGTGTCTCTATGGCCGTGACAACCAAGCCGTGCTAACGATAAGCAGATGGATTACCGGTGGAGGAGACTGACGGTGGATTCTTTATAACTTCGTAAGCCGCAACATGTGACAAAAGTTTAAACTTTATAACGCGTTTGACTTTGATTTTTGCGTTTTCGTTTGATTTGTCGAGTTCTTTTGCTAAAATTTGTCTTTTTTTCCCCTTCGGAATATCTGTCGTTTGTGCTATATGTTTTTGGAACGTGTTGTTTGTTTTTTTTTTTGTCACTCGGCGTAACGCGTTGTGCCGGGTTGCCGCGAATGTTTTTGTATATATAGCCGTTTGACACGCTCCACTGGCACGCCATCCGCGTGTTTACAAACATTGCGCGCGTCATCGATCAGCAAGTGCCTTGACTCACGACGATTCTCAGATTCGAAAACGACCTTTGGGATACAACGGTTTCGACTTTATTGGGACGCTCTCAGGTTCGTCATAAACACTTGTTATAATTTCTATAGATATTTATCAACAATTCGGATTGTCGGTAATTCATTTAACATATCTAAATGATATCAATAACATTATTTGGTGGTTATTATTCGCATTTCGCCTATCGCAGGGTCGGCCCGGGTCAGTAGCCAGTCCCCACCCTGGTCTGATCCAGTCCGGATCAGTAACCCCATGCGGTCGCATCCGACTTCCCCCTCTATAAGGTATTTGCCATAGCATTTCTGCCAAGGGCATAGGAAAACATTGCGGAAAAAACGTTATGCCGATATAGCCGGTCTCGAGTTCGCCTCACGGCACTGGAGCTACTTCGCAATTTTCGTCGAGAATGTAAACACAGACTACATCTCTATACATGTGACCCCCACAGTTACCTGTCTATGTCTCACGTATAAATCTGGAGCTTCATCGCGTCCATGTCTTTATTTTTCGACGAAAATTTTCGGCGGTATCGGGAATCGAAGCCACGACCTACCGCGATGCTACCACCGCATCGATAATTTGGTGGTTATTAACATAAATTGTTTCATAGGTTCATCAATTTTCCAAGTTTTCTCTTTACTTTTTTCCCTTTCTAGTTCTGAAAATTGGTGAATATTCGAAGTATCCTTTTAACAAAGAACACAAAAGCACATATTTGCGACATTGAAAGTTGACGGGTTCAAGGACTTTGGAAAGCGCTACACTAGACGAACGGCGTTAATTTCAAAATATCGATACAATTTATAAAATTTCAATGCTTTTGAAGATAAATTATCCAGCGACATGTGCTCTTAACATAAAAAAATACTAAGAGCCATCAATGTTGAACTGATGGGCCGTTTTACGACTATATTTAAAACGGCTGTTAGTCCAATTGTAACATATACAAATACCAATGTTGCTTCGATTGTAAAAAGTGATATTTTATTTTATTATTGGAAGAACGCTCAATGATAGTTGACACCTTCTGTAACAGTATTATCCGCTTGAAGATTACAAGTATTTGTTTTCACTAGTACCTCTTGAATCGGCAAGTGCCTGAAATTCCCAAGCAGAATTCACGAAATAGAATACGAATATTATGATACAACGTTCTCAACGGTAATTGCGGTGCTTTTAGGCTCGTGACCTTGTCAAAAAATACTTTATTTAGGATTCCGATAAATGGAGCTAATTGATTTGAGAATATTTTATAACATTAATTAAATTATTTCATGTGACATGGTTGTTTTAAGTGGTTTCACGTCGAAAATTTTCTCTTTTGCAATGAATTTTTGATTCCACTAATCATTAACTCGAAAATCGTCATTTAATTGTTATCTGTATATAATAATTTGTCGAAAGGAATATTTCTCTGGACGTGCTTAATAATCGATTAAGCCTCTGGATTTTGACGTCATGGTGGCAATGAATAACATTGCATTGTGTTTTGTTTTGTTGTAAACTTGTAAGTGCATTACACAGTGAGGTTTATTTTTTGTTGTTGAAAAATATGGTCAACAAGGGAAATATTGTTGATACAAATAATAAAAAGGTCATATTCTTATGACACTGATGCTCAATTGACTAAGCTATTTTTTTGGTTACCAACTACTTTGTTGGGTCAGTTGAATAGTTGCTTTTCGGTACTTCGTCGCCTGAATTCTAGATAATGGGTATCAGTTTAAAGTTTTCGACTCTTTACTTCCTTTATTTCATTATATAGCTGGACAATGCTATGTTTTAACCTTTTTTCGAAATTATTCCTGTCAGTGCATTTTTATAGAATATAAACAGTCAATTGGCAAGTAGAAAACGTTGAAAGTGGTTCATAAAAGTGACCTCTGAATCGATTAATTATTATTTTTATTGGTTTATCTCTGTATACCTTGTTCAGGCTTTTACGTTTTTGCCCCTCTCCCCCTTTTCCCCCGATAATTTCATAGATTTGTCCCCTTTCCGAGTTCCTTCATTGAGACCCCTCGTCGAGTATTGTCCGCAGCGACTCATCCTAATGCACTAGTGTATCGCATTAGCACGAGGGCACAGGGAAACTGCGCAAAAACCTGGCCGATACAGACGGCTTTAATTTTACTGACTTTCTACTGTATAAGGATACATTAGAAAGTCAGAAAAAGTGCCTCCCGCTCAGCAGTTGGCGGGCAAAGGAGTGCGCGGCTAAGCGGTCACCCATTCAAGTTATTGGCCGCAAATAATGCTGCTTAACTCCGGGGACCGCCGAAGCCACACACCGATCGCGCGTCCACTGCTATCGGTTGAATCGATTAATTCGATAATAGTTATTTCGTCTACCTAATAATTATAAATCATGTTTGGTCAACAACGGCAAACGTCGGATTTTCCTTTCAAAAAGAACTGGGTAATATGCGTTCAAGTTATCGCATCACTAAACTCGGTATTACCTCAAGAACGATGACATCTTCGCCATTTATTGTAATTTTATTCTTTAATTCAACACAGATTACAAGTTTGGTAGAAGTTGTTTGCCGTCTTTGGTATGCGCAGTTGAATTTGCTCGACGCAACTCTCTGTTGTTACTGGTGCTCAAGTGATTGAGAGTCTAGTCTTCTTGAGGGCTTTCAGTGGCTCGACAAGTTTCGCCTCCGAAACTCTTTTTCAGGCGCTCAACGTCTACTTTATTCACCCTAGTCAATTTTTGTTGTTGCGAGGACTATTTTCCTTGGGTTGTTGCGCAATCATGTACGACGAGACTGCCAAGTTTCTTCAACGCTACGCGAAAAGGAGAAAAAAACTCTGTAGAACATTTTCTTGAGAATTCGTCTCCCCGAATTTCTGAAATAATTTAATTGGTGTTGCCTTTGTGCACAATTATTTTTGCCACTAAGGCTGAAGCTACTGCCGCGAAAAGAGTTTTCACGCAGGTTCTTATAAAAGCTTATTGCTTGGACGCAAAAGAATCTTAATATTCTTGGCTTTTAGTTGGGAGTATAATTTATTAAGTATTCTTTTTAGCACGCCAAATTCATGAGTAAGAGATGTTTACGATTTTATTTTACGGTTGGAACAAAAGTTGCGAAAGACAAATCAGTCTAATCCTTTCAAGAAATTTAGATGAAAAAATTAGAGTTTTGCAATGCTGTCATTTTTTCATCGATCTTTATTTTAAGTAATTTGTAAGAAGTGTGAGAAACTTTTTCTTTTCATCAAAAGGAAAATTGTTTTTTTTAATGCGGGAAATAACAATAATAATAAATGCTCGATTGTTCTTCAATTAGCGCGTACTTTGTAAAAATGATCGATTCAACCGTTAAACAAAAGTATTCACACTGAGAGAAAATTATGGTATTAGTAACCATAAGGTGACAACTATTCATTTGTAGTTGGTACAAACATAGTTGTTACCACTTATTTAGTTGTCACAACTATTTTTATAGTCACCGTAACTATAAAAAGACTAAAAATCAACAGTTGTCACTTTATACTTAACTGTACTATGATGATTTCTCTCAGTGTACATTCGAACTAAATTCCAAATGGGCAATTAAAAATTTATTTTGCATTACAAAAGCGTCCAGCGGTCAAGATTTGAAAAAATTGTTGATCGAAGCTTTGATGAATATAAAACCCAACCCAATGGAAAATTTTCGAACCCTCGCAATATTTTTATCGAACCCGAGAATTTGCCTAAAAAGTAAAAAAAAAAAAAAAAATTGAAAAAAAATAAAGATATGAACGTGTCGGAGTGTGATCAACAAAGACCCAAAGGTAAAAGACACGTCGTCCATGATGGAATCGTAAGAAGGAACGCGTTGCGAAAGAGAAAAGAGCGAAGGGTGGGTGAGTGTCCAATTGGCTCAAACGGATGCGGGAACTGAAAAACCGTGAAGAATTCGTGCAGCGTTAGATTCCCCGTTTTCCAAGTGGATCACAAGACATAGAGCACTGCAAATTGAACGAGTGTGTAGAGAGGGTGTATATGTGTAAGGCTCTGATGGCAATGAAGAGCATATATATATAGCAGTGTAGCACGTGTTCCGAGTACAGATAGCTCCAACTTCGCTGACACTCTGTCTTGCACCCTAATAACACCTACACTACATGTACCCACTGACTAGTACGTATTACCAACCACAGTATTCCAGGGGACAACTTTGGGATCAAGTTGACGCGCCTTTTTCGAGCTCCTTTAAATTAAAAGTAGTCTTTTTTTTAAAATAAGTTAATTAGTTTTCATTCTTCCTCCCTGTTTCAAGCTTTTATCTGCGGGTGGTCTTACATTATTAATATAAAGGCGAAACATAAACGATATAGCTGGATCAATATTGTAAGTTGGCCATTGCTGAGAGGGATTTGAAAAAATTCCACCACGAATTTCATGGCTTGTCGCTTACTTATTTTATGTGTGTGTGTGTGTGTGTGTGTTTTTTTTCACGTTCAATATTGATATATCATTAACCGCTGATTGTAGCAATTTTATGATGTGGAAGATTGTATCGTTGGAATACAACTAAACTGCGACAAAACTCCCATAACTTGAAACGATTATGAAAGGTACAAACATATTTAAAATACAAATTTCTGAGATAGTCAGAAAGAAGTAGGCGAATTGAGAGGGAATGACCCATATAACGAATCCCTTTTATTGCATTGTAAGAAATAAGGCTCTGAATTTGTACTCTTCTCCGATCATTCGATTTTCGAATTGATTTAGAGGATATCATTCATCTGGCTCAGTGCACCAAGTCATGTCGCTCTAGCCTCTTTCGAATAGAATTCACAATTCATGGATTTTCCAACTTTTTCCAAAGCACATTTCTCGCTTTTCGTTGATAAAAGTAACCAAGTTTCTTCATTGCTTTCAGAACAAATATTTCTTTCGTCACCTGTTTCAATCCAACATATTCACAATCTGAGACTGTGATCTTCTTTATATCTTTCGGTTTTCTTTTTCGCTTCGACTAATACTTTATCTCCGAAGACTTTTGCTCGTTCTCAAGATCGCATTCACGTATATACATATATAGATTTCGTTCAGCTCAATAAAAGTTACTGGAATTTTCCATCCTAGAAAGAAAAAATTCCTCATATGATCTACTTTATAAAGATCGTACATTTATATCGCGAAAAACCCAACACCATTTGTTCTCGAATACAAAAAAAGGTAAAAACTGGAATAAAACTTCATTCACAAATATTTTTAAATTTCGGAAATCGAAATCTGAAAAATTTCATAAGAATAACGAAAATATCTGTGTATAAGAATTTTTTCTTCGAAATGGATTTACCAAAAGTACCGAGTTGAAAATATCTCTGTTTGAAAGAAAGAATCCGATAAAATGGATTCCCGTTGAATCTAACTTGAACAAAAGTGAACAAGAATATACCAAGCTAAAGAAATCCATAAAAAAGGCATTCTGTACGGTAATTGTTGCTTGAATCACCATCGTTTGAACGATTAAAGGTTTTGTGAAGAATCATTATGATGAAGATAAATGCAAATATTGTGTTGTTTAGTAATATTGAAAGAAACATGTGAGCTTTCTGTTTTCAATTTGTTTGGCGGTTCATGTTTACTGACTATCAGTGACTTTTCCCGAGAATGTGCATTCGGAAACTTTGGAAGCGGTGAAAAAAGTTGGATCGGTGGCGGTCAGTGAACAAGCCGTATGCTATCCGTATGTGTGCAAAGCGAAGAATCCGGAGAACACGAAAATAACACTACGTTTTAGCCACTGCATTTTTAGTATAGTGCACATCCACGCCATTTTTATTTGTTTCGTGGAACTACTTACGCAGATTTGTCTGGGATTTCGGGGAACCTCTAGTCTGGAAATTGAATTATCGTATAGATTTTTCAAGTACAAATAAATCCGGACGTAAGAGACGTAGGTCTTGTCGACGTATACAAAGGTAGTACAAATGTTTTCGGCAATCAACGACCTCAATCGTCCTCAGAGCAAAGGACGTTCGAGCTGACAATTTTTTTTTTCGTAATATTTATCGGCAGATCGTCGGAAATTCTTTTCTGTCGGACTTTTATCGACGGATTGACAGAATGTTTATTCCGACTTTTACTGACAGATCGGCATCGAGAATTTTATTTTGACAAACTTTGATCGTCAGCCCAAGCTAATGATTTTTTTTTTAACAGATATTCGTCAACTATTCGACCTCTTAATTGATTTCTGACAGATTTTCATGTACAGATCGATAGAAACTTTTTCCTGGCAAACTTTTATCGACAGACTATTCTCAAGACTATTCTGAGCGAATTTAAAAAGAATGATCAATTCAGTTTTGAAATAAAGTTTGGGTACCCTGATACTTATTCCATCTATGTATCGTGTAATAAATAACACACATACGATTTTGACGTATCTATTCCAGGGAGATCTCGTGTATGAAGTTTTCGCAAGTTAAATCAAGGCAGGTTTAAGAGCGATGCACTATTGAAAAAATGTTTCATTACCTGATGTGAGAACATCGGAATTGCCCATTTCTCCTGTTCCGTTACTGAATTCCCAAGGGTCGGGGGATTTAATGAACTTGGTAAAGTAGAGTGCCCGGCTCAACATACACAAGCGTAAGCCGAGGAAGACTGGAAAAACCTTTTTCGCTTACGTGCTAAAAAGAGCGGCAACATGGACATGGAGGGACCTCCACCTCTGCACGCGACGTCACTACGTTGTATCGCGGAAAAGAACTGCCTCGAGGTAGCCTGTCACTGACTCGATCGAATTAAAAAGGTGTTGTACACCTTTTACCAGTGAACATCTTTCAGAGATGCTCTCATTTCTTTCATTACCGTATTTGCTATTCCACTAATGACAATCTCTCATGGTATTTATTTTTTCCCATTTGTTAGAAAATACTTCAGCAACATTCTAGTGCATTATGCGTTTAATTAATTCATTCTCAAAACCTGTGCAAATTTTTTGGTGAATTATTATTATTATTATTATTTTCTTCAATTTTCATGGGAAACATTTTTCTACAAAATTTTTTTTTCCTACGACGCATGGAGCAACAAAAGTAAAAACAACTACTTTGTTTTGTAATAAAGTATTTTAAGAAAATGATTTTGTCCCGTGTAACGTCGAGTCTGCTATGAGCTTAGTACCGCGCGACTCATGCTTATTCATATTTTTCTCTGCACTGGTAAATATTTTTCGCCGCTAAATGAACAGAGTCCTTTATTTTATCAACCGGGAAAAAAAAACTTCGTACTTTGCGTAGATCCGAAGCGTGCTTCGGAGTGAAACTCTGCTTTATATTTTTTTGAGAGTCAACGGAAATACTATACGAATAAAAGTTGAAAATAAAATGAGTTTTTCTCAGCCTTAAAACATACAAAGAAGAACTTATGTACGGAAAAAGTGACAGGTGTCCCAAGTGAATTAAATCACTTTGTCGTTGGTGTATTTAAGTGAATTATTTTTTTCCGCGTCTTTAAGAAATTATTATTCTTTTTCCAACGGCGCGTCAGTCGTACACGAAAGTTCATAATGTCTCTCCATTTTTCAATATTTGGTGTGAAGACGCTACGGCCTCCCCTGATTTTCGTAAAATGTATGTCACCTAGTTTTGAACTTTCGATCTCGTCACGTTCTACTTGAAAAAGCGAGCACGCTCGCCATGAAGACGTAAGCACTCAAAAAAAAAAATCAAATTCAAGTTTCGTGGTACTGAAAATAATCGGTCAGGTTGCTTCGACATTTGAAACCGATATTATTCGTTCAAGTGTGAAATCATCGGAAATTTTCCAAGCGAAATTTAATTATAATAGTTAAAAAATTAATAGAGATAATACGCTATTCTCCGTATGTAACCTGTTTGCTTTGTAGAAATTAATTATGAAAATCCCGTCTTTGGTAAGGCTTATTTTTTTTTTTATGTAACTCTCATCTACTTGACAAAATCAAAATACTGAGTTTCCATATGGAAATATGAGAAAAAACCGCGGCATCTCCCGGTGTTTGATACACTATCTATTTTAGCTCAGCCACTCCATGTGTGGAACAAGCTACATGATACCGGTGTGCAAAAATGCGTACATAGACATACATGTGAGTGAGACATCGCAAGTTTCGCGTCAAATGTGTACCACTGACGGTGGGGTATATAATAAATCGGAGATATTGAAAACCGTGGTTCACCGGTTGAAAGCATCGATACGCGCCGCTGCGTTTGACGCTTTTTAATGTTTATTAAAGTAAGTGAGGTTGACGGGGTACCAGTATAACCGAGTATAGTAATATACATTATAGCGGGGTTGCATAGAACTATCAAAGCTGCCCAGTATGAATGAGCAAGCGAGACGGTAAAATACCACCTATTTCCATGTTATAAATGCTATCTCGCTAATGATGACAACCTTTTTATTCGCACACATTTCTACGTTGCGTATATAGTTTGATGCGTTATTTTATCCATTACCTATACAATACGATGATCTTAGTACAGTCAGCTCTTGGTATGATTTGTTAAATTGCAGATTTTGATTTTTATAAAATCAATGGAATATCGCTTGTTGAATACTAGGTGGAATAAATTGAATTGGTATTTCGGAATCCGCATACTTAAAATGCTAACCAAATCTCATTTTCGAGCATGGAAACGCATGACTCTTTCTGTATCTCTCCATGCGATAAGTACAATTCCAATGGATCATCAGTTTATGTTATGCTACGGTATGCTGTGCTGTATATTATTCTATATAGCGGAATCGTAAGTTCATGGTATACCATGAACTGCAATGTTATGCTGCGATATGTGCCATGATATGTGCTTTGCAACTAGATTGCAACGAGTTATAAGTAAATAGCGACCGTAATTGCAATTGTTGAAGAATTACTGCAGTTGATATTTCCTGTTTTTCATGATTATACCGCCGGAATAATTCTACTTAATATCTGTCGCTATTCTCGGCGACGCTATGACACCAATTTATATTTCCGTTTCGCTGATTCCTTCGGACACAAAAAATAATTGCCTACGATCTTCCAGGAAATATTAGTAATGGTTGGTGTATTACATTAATTCACGGGGTATCACAAATTGACACACAAAGATTTAATTCTGGCACCGAGGTTACAGAAGGATTAATAACAAGATTTTGGTATAGTAGGGACCGGTGCGAGTGTACAAAGTGTTGATCGTATCACTCAAAGTTTTCAACAATAAGTGCAACCGAGGACGAGAAGTGCGATAACTCGGAGAACGAACAACGGAACCCTCTCGGTCGCTTCCCTCAAAACTCCGTGTTGCACTTTACCCTCGTCATCATCCATATACGGTGGTTTCTCCGCAAGGTAATATAATCGTGACAAATGTTTCGTGAGACGGTCGCCGTTGAAAGGTCATGAGGAAAATATTACAAGTCCTTCGCTCTTGAGGCAATTAGAAAAGTGATTGCGAATAATTTTGTATCCTGCGTTGGGCAATGGACAGCGGAAAATGCTACCCAGTAGAGAATACTGAAATACCGGAAATGAATCCTCACAGAATGTACGACGAGTACTTGGTTCGCGCGTGCTGATATCGCTAGCTTTGACATCGTCATGACACGGGAACTCGTTGGATGCCAGGAGTTTCTCCGCTTACCACCGGAGAATTAATAACGAGGATACAATGCAGTTGCACGGTGAGACAGAATTTCTACCCACTCCGTGGCATAACCAAAATTCCTCGGAGCTCACTTTAATACAAGAGAATTTACCAAGTACAGTAGTTTTCTGACCAGTTGATGGATGATGAGGACAAAATTATATCGAGTTACCTTTGTCCCAATTGCAACAAGGTTGAATCAATAATCCCAAAAGAGAAGTGAATTATTGTAACCATTAAATGGGTTACGACATTCTTTACAATTGCTCCGGGCTGGTTTCAAAAATTTTTTTTTTCAAGTAAATTAAGAATTGCTCAATCTATCGGGCTTACATTTGATAAACCAATTGAGCAGACTGAGCGTTGTCATCATAGAAAGATTAATTCGTTTTTGGAAATATGAGTGGTTTATTGAACAACAAAAAAGCCATACCAAAGAAAGAACAAGTTTTTGAGTTAGTATGATTGTATGGCCAAACTATGTCATTGAATATTTTGTCTGTTTTTACAATTTTCATTTCGAAACCAACAGTCAATTTTCAAAGTTTTCACGATCACGACCGATGTTAATCGAGTCGTGGAATTAAATTTTTATTCCATCCACCGCTTAAGACTCCGCTGAGCCCGGGGTAAAAATGAAAGCCCTGCCTCTGGCTGCACCGTCAAACTCACTTGAGCTTTAATAAAAGGAACTTTCCGTTCCGGTACATACCTATGCATTCTTTCCTGTAGACTTGGTCCCGCTATTGCACCGCCTTGTCTACGACCCCGATTTCCTTGGTTCGAATTAGAAGGAAGCCAAGTTACGACGTTTTTTCAGCCAGTGGTCGTAACTCCTCCAGGTAGGACATAAACCTGAAGTAAATAGGGGAAAAATGCGAAAGAATGATTATCTTGACGAACGGAGATATTGGGTCATGTCGGCAAACGGGATTATACTTTCCTGGATATCGTTAATTCCAATAGTTGTGTCGATTTTGTTAAATTTCCAGCCAGGGTAAAATAGCGTCTGGAGTACGTCTCGTAAAAACCCGAGTGGATCAAAGCTTCGTCCATAAAACAATTTGTTATTATAGTTGCCAGAGCGATACTTTCATCGTCTTACCAATGAAACGATACAGTGTTTTCTTGAAGCATAACCTCGGCTTCCTTTCGTTGCTGGGAAATTAAGCTCTCATTATAATGTCGATGAGATCCCCAAGGAAATAAGGAAATAAGGAAATAATGGCTGCAGTGCACCAGGGTGTGCATACATTTTCAAGAAAAGTTCTCGCAACTTCTGTAGGGTTCTTTGTAGTCGAAATTAACGTTCCCCGGAGTAGTCTTCGTGATTAATTATGACCGGGCTATATAAGCTCCGGACAGTGTGCAATACGCTCCGTAGCCTGTATTCAGCACATTGTGTGAAACTTTGTATCTGGCGAAGTGGTCGCGTATGCTCGGAAAGCGTTGCGGCGTTCGACTACCGCGGCTCTATTAAGAACGAAACAATCGACGGTTGCGGAGTTACCGTGGATATCCAGATAGAGTCCTTTTTGACGTTGATTATATGGAAATTGTTACGTGTGCGTGGGTGGAATGCGCTCACGTAGCGGAACTCTTGTCATTGCAAGCCATCAACTCTATCGGCTGACTAATACGGACAAAAACTTTGCCCTCCATTTGCACGCGCAAAGTTACGTTTCTAAGACATATTTTTTTATCTTCTGTCATCCTCGGACATTGATGATCAAGAAGGTTTCAATCTCACTTAGTTGTCAAAGGAAAATTAACAAATATTACATTATTATACAAGCGCGGAAAATCCAAGTTTGTGCTTTTTCACTTACGATGTTTTATAACACAAGGGCTAAATAAAAACAAATGATATTTTATAAAAAAAGGGCTGTCGAAAAAGTACTATTGTGCATTGAAAATCTATAAGAAGTAGTTATTTTTCTATTGGAATAGAAAAATAACTACTTCTTATAGCAAGAGAAAACTAGCGGCTTTTCGTCTTTTATCCGCGAGATATCCATTAAGTACTGTGAAAAGGGTTAAAACCAACACCAAATGGATTAAAACATTTCGAGTGCTCGTGTAATGGCAGTCTCGTTGTATCGTTGGACACAATAAAATATATCCGCTGACTAATCCCAATACTCAACAACTTCCTTCTGATCTTTGATCATGTCAAAGAAGCTGGGACATCGACATGCGATTTTTTTAGATAAAAACTATACCCGAATTATTAGTTAATAATGGATGTCGTAGCTTCGCCGTAAGCTAGGCGCCTACAGCTGACGGCGCCCACACGATCCGCTCAAAGTCCTGGTCCTCGGTCTTCACCCCAATCTGCCTAAACATCTTCACTATATCCGCTGTAAAGACAAAAGGATACCTAGGCCAATTTAGGAGGATTAACGAGAGATCGCCTTGTAGAGGAACTCCTGGGAAGAAAAAATCGTTGAGGAAATACCCGTCGCGAGTTCGTCGAAATGCATCGAAAACTACTGTAAGCTTCCATGCGTAGTTTGAGTCCTGCACCACTGGATGATGTGGTAGATACCACGCCTGATCCTGTTGGGCCTCTCAAGCTGGAATCCGGACCATATGTCCAAGCTGCTCATAATTTTCCATAAAATCCCGATACGCTTCAGCTACTTGAGAATCGCCCGCGAACCCTGATGAAAGTATGGATGAAAGTGACCTAACCGCAATCCGGCGAGTCTCCCACTGAGCCCACTGAGGGGAGATTCGATTTGAACAGAAGCCTTACCTCATACCGACCCTGCGGATCATCACCACTGTCAGTCTCTACTCGTGTTCATGGTAACCTTCATTTTCAATGGTATATGACGGTCTGCATATACCACAGAATAGAAGATGACAGTAAACAACATATACAGGGAGGACACGGTGAAACTAGACAGTCCAATGCGGCTCCGTGAGAATTTAGGAAGCCTGATTGGCTACTGCCTACGGCCGCCAGTGCGTCTCATCCGAGGGGCGACTGTGTCCCCACGCGCCATCGGAATGGGCCAGTAAGGGTAGTGGTAGGGGCAAGGGACGTTACCTGAGCTGGTAGGGCAGACGCCAGAAACCAAGGTTTATTTACTACTCGGTCTGCACGCATAGAGTGGGAACCGTCGGTTTGACGCGCAAGCGCATTTGCGCTGTCTAGTTTCACCGTGTCCTCCCTGTAGATTAACGGAGTGACATGGGATACAGACTTTCGCATTCCCACACAATAGATTCGGTTTTGTATTCCGCTGGTATACGCGAATGAAACTTGCATTAGCTTTACGTGCTGTTGTGCGGTACCTAAAAAATTAAACAGTCGCACGTAGAATCCAAAGTCCGAATCTCAGTTCAATTAAGGCTTTGCAATATCTGCCCGAACGTTGAATGGAAGCTGCCATATTGAAAGCTACACAGGAATGAGATCCCATGCAGAAAAAGATAATAGTTCGGTATGCGGAGTCTCGGACGATGTGCGGGTATTTTCGGTAGGAGTTTACAACGAATCCTCGGATTAGTCAGACCATGCGATACCTTGATAAATGTGTCAGAAAAACGGTTGTGCCTTGTCTACTATCGCGGAACCTCGAGGACGCCAAATACTCCCTTTATCCCGTACTTGACTACTTACAGGATCCAGGGAAAGGAGAGCTACCGACCCAAAAGCCTTGGGAACCCTACAAACTCGGGATCGGGATAGATAATCCCTAAGTCGAACAAGTAGTTCTGAACCATAAGTGGAGGTAATAAGCACTTGGTACATGCCAGTCTCGTTCTAGAAAACAAGGCGAGGGTGCAAAATGGAGTAGATAATTAGGATAAAGAGAGGAACACATAGATCGTTCATTTTAGCTAATATAAAGGAAATGACATTTGAGTAAAGCCAAGAAATATATCGACGAGGAAGCAAACTAGGACTATTTGCATTTTCAATTTCACACCCATTAGACCGGAGATGCAACATCGATGTGTCGCATCGCCTCGATGGTGCTCGATGGTAGCTACGTTCAATGAAGTTTTTAAATATAATTATTATTCGTTACCCTCCATTAGCAAGTTCATCCATCAATTTGAGGACTTTCGCTTTTCTGAAGTTGTCAAGCTCTTCGATATTCACACTGGAGTATCGGAACGTTGCTTCTCCAATATACAGATTATTCATCGGATAATAGATAGCTCCTTGTTTGATTTCCGTGAAATGAAACTCGAACAATGCGCGACAGTTAATTCGATTTTCCCCACGGCTGTTTGTCCATTCGCCGAAGCATGCAAATGGCCATGTCTAGTCTATGCGATATGTATATAATACAAAATTTTTATACATTTTTATCGTAGGGCAAAACGGCGAAACTCAGTCACTGAGTATTATTTTTTATTTTATGTTAAAAAAAATCCGTTCTGCGAATAAGGAATGCTTGTTGGATACTACATCAACTATTACCGATAATTTATCGCCTGAAAATCGCAAAAGCATTGTCCGCCAAATCGGGTAATTATAATTGCCTGCCGAGAAATTGCCGTCAATTGAGGGGTAACTTTTGAATGTATAACGAAGCATAAGATCACCAGAATCAAACGATAATTACAAACAGAAAAGTTGTTGATCTTTTTATTATTTCAAATGTCATTGGTGAAAAAATAAGCAATCAAGGCTTGTAATATTTCAAAGGATCACGTAATCGAAGATTACCCGCTTATTACACATCTGCCAAATTTCCCTGTTAATGATGAAGAATTTCATAGAAAACCGTGATAAGCCCGGAAAAAGTAGTGTTTTGTGGCTATATTTTGAGCAGTTAAAAATTTAGAAAAACGCTTCTCATACCACATAAAAAAACAGAAGCCCCTCTTTCCAGTTGAGCTTTATATATATAAACGACAGTCTCTGTGCTTGATGAGCTCTTAATTAGCCTTAAATGTGTGTCTTGACGCTTAATTTTCCCGAGTGGATAATACAATAAGGCCGTGAACAGACAAATAGGTGCGAAGTTGCTCAAATATAAATAGCTCTGCGATAGCTGCGCAGCCGATGTCCAGTGTGGGCAAACACTTGTTTTCCGGTCATGCGAACGCTCGGGAATTCGGTTGATCGGGTGGTGGTGGTGGTGGTGTCCAACATAGGTTCTCTATCAACAGGGCGAGGGCATCATTCGCGCCCGCTTTATACGGGACCATCGGAACACATATACAATACAAATATGCAGTTCTCCTGGCAGTTTCCTTACAGTTCGAGTAGCTATGAGTAAACTCGTATTTCCAGATGAGAGCAAGTCTTGCTTTCGACTCATTTTTATACAGAATTTATAAATTTAGGTCCCGTTTGTAATTCCGATCCGATTGATATTGCATATTTTTTATGTTGCAAAGCACTCATCGGAATGAACTTGCATCTTGCAAAAAGGCTCGAAAGAAAGCGCCAATTTTGGATCGTGTTTCACACTGTATTTTCTGCAACAAGTGCATGAATAGCGATGCTTTGCGGTAGTTTTACGGTAGTTTCGCGGGAAGAACAGTGAAAAGTGTGGTTACAAGAGCTTTCGATCCTAGAGTTGAAAGTTCAACAGCAGGGATGAGTGTAACGAAATCGCCAACTGCTCCTGCGCCAACCGATCGTTAGAACATTGCAATGAAACTAGCCACATTTGGCCCCCAAAGCTGCCATGAAAACCGCCGTTTTTCATGCGTGTGTGTTACAAAACGAGTATTGCCACACGTCCATCGTAATATACAGATTCTCATAAATTATTCCACGAGTTGCCCGCGAGGTATCATCGAGCTTTAGCAGGTCAATTTTCAACCAGTCGTGCGATTAACGAATTCAATTTAAACGTGAAATCGGCTATAATATTTACGACGCTCATATTTACTCAGGCCACACGGTTGTATAGTATATACCCGCTTTCGGAGCTCACGAGACCAAGTAAACATTCACGTGGTAGGTATAGTAGCTTTTCTAGCAGGGAAATCTGTTGAATGAGCAACAATGCTGTTTGATGCGGTAGACTTATTTGTCGTCGATATTCCTTTGTTGTACCACCACTTTCCAATAGATCGAATAACGTTCCGTAAAGCTTACCGGTCTAAAACAATGCATATGAATAGTTATTAATAGTTATGTGGAATATTAATCAATGTATTTGTATATAGTCGTTCGTAAAATCATTGTAGAAAGTATAGATAATAAATTCTGGATAACACTTTAACGATGACAGAATAGAATCATAAGGAAATAAGCTTAGACACCATTTTTTTTTGCTAAAAATGTTAATTTTTCAAATGCAAAACTAGGTGGTGAAAAAAATCACTCTTTTCCGGACTTACATTAGATCCCATTCGAAATGCCAGGAGGCACTTTGTCCCTCCACCACATATATACCTTTTTATTATGTGCCTGCATGTACATAATATTTTCACATCCATATTCAAGGAATAATCGAGAGAAACTTGATTTTCAGTTTTCAAATAAATGTATTGATATTTTAGAGGCAGTCTAAAACTTTCCAAAATTTTCCGCATTAAAGTTGCTGCAGTGGACGGGAATGTACATTGCTGCTCGCCGCGATGATATTCCTGCCCGCTGCAGCCCATTTCTGTCATTTGCGGCCACACTCCTGCCCGTCGGCTAAGAAATTTAAACTTTCGTCTTGCTCTATAGACATGGAATATCGTCCTTCCAGCGTAAACCGGAAAAATCGATGGAACTGGAAAACAAACAAAAATACTTGGATTTTGTGCGACATATTTTTCGTTCTACCTAAATTCTCCATAGCAACCGGGCTCACGCAAACATATATAGAAGGAAACCCTACACGAGCATATTGATGGAGTGTACGCTCCCCTACTAATTCGACCATGGAGGATTACCGCCTGACTCACTTTTGGATCCACTACCCACCGACCGGTATATGTATACACAGAGTCACGCTCCTTAAGTCTCTCGGGCAAACTTGAGCTGAAAATACAAGCGCAGACGGCCTGAACTTCATCAGTTCAAGTGCATCATCCTCTTGCTGCTCTCATAATAATGCAAGAGGAATTTAGGACGACTTTGAAAACGTTGCCTCATACAACTGATAATTCGATTGTCACTGTACTCAATCGAGTCTAGCCATTTTGATTTTTCCATAACCGATAAAGGGAGACGTTTTTATCGTTTTTTTTTTTTAAATCATTGTGAAAAGAGTCTTTGTAAAATAGTTCAGGGGTGTTACACTAGAATCAATGTTGACGCTTGTATATTTATTTCACGATACTTATAAAGCGTAGCTGCCTTGCGAACCTTTAGAATTTCTCGTATATAAACACTCCACCTTCACGGCAAACGATCTTTCATAGTGTTGCAACATAATAATTATGGTGTCCAACTTGTTTACGGAATTCATCGGAAGAGACAAGTTTTTGTTTTTTAATAATTTCTTAGCGTGGCAGACAGGAAAGTGTCTGTTATCGTGAGTCACAAGTCAAGGCGACTTTGTGCCGGCAACAATGGAACCTTGATCATTTTGTTGATGAGATCAAGACAAACGAGGGTTTTCATTTCTCGAATATATATCGCGTCCGATGGACCAAGGGAATTTAATAATTTGTACTAACACAGAGATCAGAGAAAAAACACATATGCAGATATATGTATAGGGCTATAATTAGTGATACTACGCTCAGCTCTGATAATGTCATATGACGAGAGTTTTTCTCCCAAGTGATGCTGTTGGTAAATCCCATTCGCATATTTCTGTTAGGCTAGGATACCCACCACTGTACTATCGAAGGATAATAATAAGTAGAAACAAAGCTCAGTGTCACTTAGTTACCATAATAATTGAAAGTACGAAGAATGTACTACCGATCGCAATAGTGTTTTTTTTTTTTCCAAGTATAAAACGACGCCATTTATTTTCATTTTCATTTGCTAAACATATAAAATTTGTTACGACAATATTGGTCCACCGGAATATTGAAAAGCCGCTCTGTACGGGGAAACTCACAGGTTTACCACCGAATGAGCACAGCGAATGTAGGGGACACAGCGACTGCAATAAACCACCGAGCTTTCGGCGGCTTTCACCTTGTCGATCAGATCTATATGAAACCGGCGCTGTTGCTATGCGGTACTCGCCCCATGGCACTCCAGGGAAATTCAGGGTACTTTTGATCGCACTCTGCACCACTCGTTGTTTGGACGTTGCGTTATGACTTCAGTATGGAACGAAAAAAGTTGTTGGATGCAGTCGAGTGTTCGGTATTTGGAACACTGCGATCGTCGAATTAGAGGACTTCATTACTAACAACTTCCATCCCTTATATATGCGAATATCACGAGGTCGTCAAATGTAGAATTAAAAGCAAGTTCGTAAATATATACGCATTGTGTCGTTCCTCACTCTACCGAGTTATTAGCTATCATTCTGTACAAAATATACCTTCGATAGAACTTGTGTTCAGCTACAATGCATTTTAGTTTGTTACAGTTCGTGCGCTTTTCGAACCTATATATATATATATATATATATATATATATATATAGATAGATAGATAGATAGATAAAGAGCGAGATCTATGTAGGAGTCATTAGTAATGTAACTACCGATTACACTCGACTGATCAAGATGACCAGGCTGTTCGATGACATTATCGGTGCAGGAATGTCCATGAAAATCCCTTCTAGAAATAAGTTATCACTTTGCCTCCCAATCAACAACCTTCCCTGACTGTAGCTGTACTCGGAATTGGATCTAAAGTCCGATTTAAGAAGACGATGTGATCTACCTTTGTTCTTCTTAACATTTATACAATACCATCACGAAATTTCCTAGATTCGATTTGATTCGTGGTTCTCAATACCGCTGCAGTAGTAGGGTATACTATGCAGTGTGTCGCAGGTGCAGTATCCGCAGCGATGTGTCTCGATACATTGTCTGGTACAAATTGCTACCGGATTTCAAGTTTTCTACTATTGTATTATTTCACACTTTGAGTAATTCGTCTTTATTGTTTTTGAAACTAGTCGATTAAGGTCAATAAAAAAATGTTGTTAAGAAATGCGTGAAATTGCTTTGATATTATATAGTCGACTGGATAATATGTAATTGTAAGTTTCCTTTTTCCGTTGCCACGGATATCTTTTTCAAAGACCGCATGACCACCGAAAATATGCTACTGAACAAGTCGCGATATAGAACCCTATGATATACAACTATCTGGAAATTTTAGTAGTAAGCGATTTTAGTCATGTCATCCGGTATAATTTTTCTGGAGTTGGTGGAACGAGATGTTCCTTGTACTGAATCGGAATAGAGGTTTCCTAGTGCTAGCAAGTGACCTCGGATATCTTAGATGCAGCAACGTAGACGGTGAGATTTACCTCATAATCCGTTTTAGATAAAAGGGTCGGGCCCTAAGAGAACGTGATGTGAGTCTTGAGAGGCACCCTCTTCGAGATTGTTCCCTCCTGAGTGGTGTATTTTCATCCGAGGAAGCTCCAATTAAAATGAATTTTACAATGAATTTAACGTTTACGCGATAAAACAGATGTCTCCGAATAGCGCTTGTAGCGCTTGTACTTATACACAAGTAAAAGTAATGCTGTATTCAATCCTGAAAATTCTATGGGAAAATGTGTGTGAATAACCTCTAAAAAATGAGTTTTATTTGTCGCTTTTCATTATAATTATTTAGTTGTCTACGAAAAACTAGCCATACCATATCAGAAGATTACCGAGTGGTACATTTTCCATTGCAAAATAAATAAACGAATAAACTTCTGAAATGATTACAGGTAAATAGTCAATTTTAAGCAACGTATTGAGAAATGACTGAATTTGTATTACTGATACAGCAATAAAAACCAGATATAACTTGACGGGTGACATATTAAGGCATACCTTGATCGCCGACCTCAAAATCCTTTTATTCGTTCGAAAAAACGTGATCAAATTGAAAAGAAAAGCGAGCGGACAAAAAATATCGATCGGTAAGAAAAAGTATAGAGTAATCGCGGTCCGTCGAAGCTGAGTCTCGTTGAAAACAAAGAGAAATATGAGTGTTTTTACGGGGTAGACGAATTATCGGTGCAACTGGCAACGTATACCGGAGTTGGCGGGTTTTCCTGTTACTTCCGGTTTACGCCCTACGGGATATTTCCCTTCGCACTTAAACTGTTGGGGGGCAGTGAATGGAGCAAACACCCTTCGTCTGGACAAATTTCCATTAGAAATAACAGAGCGTTTCCGCGAAACCGGAAAGTCATATTTTTCTCGTCATATGGATGGGAAATACGAGCAGTCTACGTGCAGCTTTTCAAACCCGTCATTGAACGTTGAAATAAGTGAAGGTAAAAGACCGACGGACCTCCATTGGCGTACGTCAGGCTGAACAACAGTTACGCGAGCACTCGACAACTCCCTTCCTTCGATATTCACTCTTTTTAATGAAAAGCAAAGAAATGGGCTTGGGTGAAATATATTCTTTGGAAATTGCTACGAACAATTGGACGATCTCGTGGGTTGATGATGGTACAAGATAAGAAATGACACTAGAGCTTTATAACGTGTAAATTGTCCATGACCGAGGGGGTTTTAAACTATAAAGAACGAGAGGAAAATACAGAGAATAGTAGACCGAGTATATTTCCCTCTCGTCAACAGTGCCGTGGACGTGTACTAATAACAAAAGCCCTCGAGAGTATTATTCTCGGGGAGTGCGGAATCACGTCAGTGTGGAGATGATAAACCCTCTAGGCTAAAGTAGATAACGATACTATTGGGGTAAGTTGCGCGTATCAACGGTTGGTTAACAATCGCTACCTTTACCATCCTACATCAAGTCTTGTGACTGAAATCCTTATTAGAAATCCTTTGAATTTTACAACGCACCTCTATATAGTATATTAGTTAATGCGTACTTCTACCGCGTGAACATTGTATTCCAAGTAAATTTCTTTTACTTGTGCGCTTAAGCAAAGGCAGCGTACTGCGAAGTAGTAATTGGGCTCAGCGCCAACATCCATGTGATAGAGGATGCATGCGTCCGTTCGCCGCAGACGACTTTCGAGACAGCAGCTCCCTAGAGGATCCGATGATATGTTTCATGTATCGAAAAACGTCTGCATGTTCCACGTGCTCTTTGTTGCGGACAGCGGATACACGACACGAGCCACGAAGGGCTCGTGCTCTTGGGAATTGCATGAGACTTTTCTAACTATGCGGTACACGATATTGAGACATCGATGATGATGATGGCAGGAGGCACCGTGTCCAATATACTTTCCTCGATTTCCCGGTTAAAGAATTAGGAAAGAAGGCTCGATGCAAATTACCCGATACTTTAAAGATTTTATTGATCATTAGAGGTTAGGGGAGTCGTTGCACCATGCGAGCTCGTGTCCAAATTGAGCAAACACATTTCGATCACTTGACCGAGCATAATAGTATTAATCGGAAATTGGACGAGGATCTGAATTCTCTTGTATTATCATCATCATCGATAAGGCAAATAAAAGAATACGAAGAAATATGTCATGTCGGGGATAAATTGGGAATGGGCGGCAGGAGTTGAGCAACGGAATTGATGGACGCGTTGAAAAAAAATTCAACATATATACTATTGTCATTCGGTTTTTTTCTTTTGTAA
This sequence comes from Tromatobia lineatoria, assembly GCA_949699805.1. Classification (NCBI taxonomy): domain Eukaryota; kingdom Metazoa; phylum Arthropoda; class Insecta; order Hymenoptera; family Ichneumonidae; genus Tromatobia; species Tromatobia lineatoria. Next base: position 20,825,631 of record OX453041.1, on the reverse strand, counting down.
ATTAGAGAACGAGGGAAGAAGAGCATTCGAGTTGGGTTGACTAGGTCGTGAGAGTCCTGAGAGTCCGAGGTTTCGAGCGAGTCGAACGAGTCGAGCGCCAGGGTATTTGGCAACGGCCGAGCTTGCCACTGAATCCCCTCAGTCGTTACCGAAGTCAAGGTTCCTTGAGGTTGTTGGCTTATAACGCTACCCTCTTCTATTCTACAAGCCCTGCTTGATTTAAAGCCTACTCCCACGATCCAAGTGCGTAATACGAACGCTCCTTCCTCAACGTTCTCGATTTCATCAACTGCGCATACTACAAATTAGAGCAACGACAACAACACCTTTAGTCAATATACGAAAATTCTCGTGATTCATCCCTCGCGGCATTGATCTATCTTTCAAAGTTTCTTTTCGGAAGTTTACAAACATGACACTTGGCTAAAATTGTTCCAAAATCTGTTTTTGTTCTCGTCGGGTCTGCGTCGACCGCATTACCTAGATCTGGAATTAACGTATTTTGAAAACATCTCCAATATAGTAAAATGGTTATGTTCGGATTACGAATGTACATAATATCCACGGGAGCTTTGGAAAATCTGTGGAAATGTCCTAAGAGCGTTTCGAATCTATTTCACTCGTCTGACTTAGGTAAGCATGCTGCAACCTCGTACCACTTCCTAGAACCTACGTCGATACTTTTGCTCGTCGACTCCGATATAGTTAATTCCGCATTCTCATAGCTCGAAGCGTGCAGTATTTTTCGAGATTCGAGACTATGTTTCTGGACGAATGTTGAACAATTTCACATAGATGCCTGCGGATGAAACTTTCTATAACTGTTTAAAAGTAATTCGTCGTAAGTATCATGAGTATTTGCATTTCCGAGTGGAGGTTTATTAATCATGAAAGTAAATAGTCCGAATTTCTCTAACGAGGGCTTATCAAATACCAATAGTGCACGTATCCTACACGCGTATGCGGTATGTATAATATATAGTATTGTATGCGCCCATGATGCACGATTGATAATGAGGACTATGGACTGAGTTAGTCCACATACATATGATCGACTACTGAGCAGAGTCCCCCAGGATCGGGATAGCCGGATTATTCCAGGTATGTCAACCACTACGTGTGTTGATGCCACTACGTTTGTCGGTCGGAATATTACCTACACAGTATGTGAGGAATTTTTTTTTTTTTTTTTAATATCTCTCTCGCATCTACCCAGTCTTGACGGAGGAGGCCAAGAGGATTTCACTCAAATATTGTTATGCCTTTACTATTTTTACGCGATAAAATGTTAAATCGACAGACGCTTCCCCTTTACATGACACTCAAATACTTTGCCATATTGTATTCTCTGGGTTAGAAATTTTTTAATATCCATGGATATTCATTTACCTGGAATGAATTATATCCATCTAATGAACTTTTATTTTATAGTTTCATTTAAGGCTGCGGATAGAGTACGCCCATTGACAGCCAGCAAGATTTTTCACGAATTTAGAAAAAGCCTTTTTCGAATAGAAAAAACAGTTATAATATTATCAATAAACCCAACGAATCTTTCACCATTCTTGAATAAATATAAAAAGAGTTAAACTTTCATATTCATTTGAAATTCAACTTTATTGTTCATCTATATGCTTAATTGAGAAAAATGAAAAATTTCAAGTAACCCGAGCTTATAAAGATCCCGTAAGTGTCTACTAATACAAAGTTATGCTATCTGAAAGTAGTTGAATCGTTTGGGTAAATCTTATATACGATACGTAGAAACATTCGATCAAGTTGAAGAGTTTCAATACACAACGAACCATCTATTTGTCACAGAATAGGAAAAAGTACATTTCTCGCTTGACATATCGGATGAACGCCAAGAATTAACGACCTTTAAGTAAAAATGTGTACCAGTACACTCTCCGAATATAATTGAATTAGACATTGGGTAAAACCAGAAGAATTGGTTTAAAAACATGTCATTAAATTCAGTATTGGCACGCACTTAAAAATTATGTGAACTGAATACATGGGAATTTCTCTTGATTTTCTGTACTTTTTTTTTCTTTCATCTTTTTATTAAGTATCTGTAATTACCGAGTGCAGAACGAAACTCTGGACTGGCGGTGGGCGAAGCGGACAACCATTGTACTCGTCAGTTGGAAACTCGCCCATCATGATAATTAGCGATGTGAATGCATTAATTTTACTCTACATTTTTTTCGTGAACATGAGGATATTATTTTTATCCTTCCTATGCAGACCGTGGAAATATTGCGCCAGACTAAAGAGGTACTTTAAACAGCATTTAAACTGCCTCTGTTCCAGATATCGGCATCATTTCAATGAAAAAAAAAATTAATTCATCTATTTATCTTCAATAAATAATAACAATTTTTTTACTCCGAAATAAATAATACTTTCACGTTCTTTGCATAGCTGTAGGCGATTTGGTCATTATTATTCCAGAATAAATAATAATATATTCCATAGGTAATCGACAATTATTTTGTACCGACTTCTGCTAGTTTTACAGCGACGTTTATTTTCCCGATACTAGCATTTTTACGTTTTTATAACTTTCTTTGGCACAATAACGATGATAAAGAAAGTGTTCTTATTTTTGTGTACTGGTTTTCTCGTCCTACAGCGAAGTATGATAGCTATATAGCTATATATATATATTTTTTTTTTTTTTGTTGTTGTTGTAGTTATCGAAAAAATTACGGTGTATTATGCTACAAGCTAAAGAATCCTGAATGAATGTCGATTTGTGAAAAATTTCTCACACAATAAACATATTTTAGTATATTTTGACATATGAATATTTTTCTATGTTGTCTTTCATGTAGAAATATCAGTCGCATATTATTCCGCGTATCGCTTTTTTGAAAACTTTATTGCTCTAGAAGTACGTTTCGTCTTATTATTCCTGACCTAAAACAATACAATAATTGACTTAAAGTCGATAATAGTAAAACAATTGGCACTGTCCTTAATATTGAGAGAATCCGCTATTGAAGCTCTCGATGAAGTGGCTATAACGGGAAATACCCGCGGTGGTATCTAGTATTTTGATCAGTGGACGGTAAGGAGATATTTCAAGAGGCTGTTATCTTTCTGTTTCAGCAGCTGCCAAGCTTGCAGTCGGTATGGAAGAACCGCGGGAGCACGAGGAGGCCAGTGCCACCGAGAGAGCAACCGGAAATTTATCCCAAGAGTTGCTGTCAAGCTCTCCGGATGTCGCCGACCTCGAGAACCAAATTACCCGTCCGGTCGACGAAATTACCTCCGCCGGAGACTTGGAACCATTGACGCAATATCCTGAGACAGTGATAAGAGGAGAAAGCCCCGCGGTTGTTGCTGGCTACCAGGAGTCGGAAGTTCCAAAATTGCCGGAGACGGAGGTACAATCCACTAGTGAAAATAACAGAATAGGATATCACATGTCCATAAATAAGAATCAAGCTTCAGAAATTTCTATGCAGGATACACCGCCAAATTTAGTTGACTTAGGCTTGGCTAAAGACGTCACTGACAAAGTGTTGGAATCCTTGCCGCAAGACCTTGAAACTCTAACAAAAAATGACAATGATGAGACGGATTGTAAGAAATTAAAAGTCCCAAAGTCGACAATCGATGATATCCGTCCAAATTCAGAGAAAACCGACAAGCAATACAATTTTCCTGTAGATGAAAGTCAGATTAAACAAATGTCCATGCAAGATGCACTGCCAAATTTAGCTGATTTGAGCTTCGCTCAAAAAGTCACTGACAAGGTGTTGGAATCCTTGACGCAAGACCTTGAAACTCTAACAAAAATTGACAATGACGAGACGGATTGTAAGAAATTAGGAGTCCCAAAGTCGACAATCGATGATATCCGCCCAAATTCAGAGAAAACCGACAAGCAATACAATTTTCCTGTAGATGAAAGTCAGATTAAACAAATGTCCATGCAAGATGCACTGGCAAATTTAGCTGATTTGAGCTTCGCTGAAAAAGTCACTGACAAAGTGTTGGAATCCTTGCCGCAAGACCTTGAAACTCTAACAAAAAATGACAATGATGAGACGGATTGTAAGAAATTAGAAGTCCCAAAGTCGACAATCGATGAGATTCGTCCAAGTTCAGAGAAAACCGACAAGCAATACAATTTTCCTGTAGATGAAAATCAGATTAAACAAATGCCCATGCAAGATGCACTGGCAAAATTAGCTGATTTGAGCTTCGCTGAAAAAGTCACTGACAAAGTGTTGGAATCCTTGCCGCAAGACCTTGAAACTCTAACAAAAAATGACAATCATGAGACGGATTGTAAGAAATCAAAAGAACCAACGTCGACAATCGATGTGATCCATCAGAATTCGGAGAGGACCAAAAAAAAATACAACCTTAAGGCGGATGGAAATCAGGCTCAAGCAATTTCCATAGAAAGTGCTCCGTTATTTTCAGAAGAAATAAGAGAAATAGGTCCAGCCGTAGAAAATACTGTCAGGCCGTCAACATTATCAGGCTTGAAATCTTTTGAAGAATATTATGCGGGCGCTTCTAACGTAATTTCAACTGTAGGAAAAGGTACTGATGAATCAAAAAGGCGGCCAAAAATGTTCGAAGGAGTAAAAAAAAAATGGTTAGGGATTGGTCGAAAATCGAAAAAAAAAGTACCTACGGAAATCATTGAAGAAGCAGAATTTGTTGAACTTGTACATACTCCCGATGGTCCGGTATTGACAGGAAGAACCAGCGCGGATATTAGACGAACTACCTCGACGGGACGCGACAGAAATCCAAATCCATGGGGCTTCCTTTCGTGTGGACTATGTTGTGGCTTCAAAAAATGCAGTAAGTTTTGTACAGTGACGACGTTAGGCAGCCGCGTGTACGGCTTGAACACACTGGTGATGGTGGTGATGGTGATGATGAGGAGGAAGATTTTGTGTCGACGCACTCAAGTGCGAAGACTCCTTGATGTCATTGTCTGGCTCCTGCTTCATGAGCTCGCATTTCGCTGGCTACACCAGCGAAGCCAGCTGGCGCCAGCGATCCGATTTCGCGACACGGTAATGCCAGGTATTTCAGGCTTAGCCGAGACTACTCATACAAAGGAAATGAGTTTTTTTTTGCCCAAGCTTTTTCGCTATAAGTCTCATTCATCTGCATTTTCTTATGTATCTTGTTATACTGTAGAATTATTTATGTCGTTTAATGGTGGGATAACAAGGATCGATCGAACGATTCGTATAAAATAATCAATCGGGTTATCTTAATAGAAATAAGAATAATTATACAGTAATTAAAAATTTATTATAATTTTAATGGAAATAGCAAAGGTATTTCAATTTTTTTATTAATTCATTATTGGGAAGTTTACAGAACATTTCATAAAAGCTATAGATAAATGTCCGGCAATAATTAATATTTATTCAATTATACGATAAATGCTTTTAATTTTGGGGAAAACCGGATGTGGTCTCGAAATAAACCTGGTCGAATTTTTTATATCAATACATTGATTCAATTATTCATAAAACAAATAAATATTTATGACAAACTACGGTATCAAAATCGTGTAGGTATATTGATTCAATGTAAATCAACAAAATAATATTGAAGTACTGATAAGATGTATTTTCCAACGTCTTTATTATACCGTACATTAATTTGACATGATAGATGCTTATTACGTTAAATATACATAATTTTTGTTCGAAGCTTCCTATAAAACAATATATTACTTGTAAAAACAAAAATATTTAGCAAACGATCGATTATTAATTCGAAGCTCATTGTAACTTTCATTTCTATCCATACAAATAAAAAGAATTAACCTGTGCTCTGTAAAACGTTGTAAAAAATATATATACTTGAAAAAAATCAATCAACTGATAAACATTGTAACCAAGTGTTGGTGTAACTAACCGCTAATTATATAGAGTTGTTTAACTTCGTCTATGGTACTTTCTTTGAATTTCTCTGTCCGTCGTTGGCAAGTTTACTTCGGAGAATATTTCCCGTGCTTGTCTTCGCTTCGACATCTTGAGACGAAAACCGTATAAATCTCGTGTTGTTACGAATTGCAAGCTCTCTTTTCGATCTTGATTATGTCACCCTCATTCTTACCCGCTCATAAGCACCCGTGAAATAACCCGACAACAAGGAATGCTAAGAAAATGCTTCTCCGCTTCATCGACATTTACTACGGATCGCCACTATCACTACTTAGCAGTGGTAACACAGCATAGCCAAGTTAATCTGTGGCTGGTTTGCGGGGATGCTTTGGTGGTTAATAGATATTCCGAGGGAGGATTTTCTCGTTGAAGCCGTTTGGATGTTTTAGGCGTGTAGCCAATATCGGTATTCGTTGGCTATATTTAACCCCGGGGCAGCGGAAACTGCCGCAAACCCACACCGGTAGTTCCATAGCGTCGTTCGTGCGAAGCTAAATATAAAACGAAATAAGGGAGAACGATGGGAGATGAAGGGAGAATCACGGGAATGAGGAGAAAAACGAAGCAGGGGAAAAAAATTGACCAAGAGAATATGAGAATTGTACAGCGGCGAAGCTGAGAAGTACGAGGAGCAGAATCATCTCATTAGCTTTTACGGTCCTTTATCTTCGCGACGGGAGCCCTTCCAACGCTCGCTTTTACCGCTTTCCCGACGTTAATCCTAAATCCATCGGCCAACACTACTCTCTTCTTCTACCACCAACTAAAACATTCTCATTTTCATTCTTCTTTCTCCCTTTTCCCTACCTCGTTTGTATCCGTCGATATGGTTGTAATAATTTCAACGGTAATTTCCATAAATCTCATTTTCCATTGAATTTTTATTCCCGTTATAGGGGTTAAAATTTTGATATTTTTTATATTTATAATACAGAACAAGATACTTGTATCATAAATAAGAGGCTACGAGGCTTTTTACACGGTTAACCTCATCCATATCCATAATCATATCGATAGTTGTTGCAAAGTGTCTTGAAAAAAGAGAAGGCGTCAAAATCAATAAAATATAGCGGATTATTCTAATTTGTACGTAAATTGATATAAAAATTAATTTAAAAAAGTATCTACGCATGATTCTGGTTTAGGCGAATTTCACACATGTGTTGATGATGTGTACAAATTCTAAGGGTCATAGGGTGAGTGGTTTAAAAATATCATGGCCACCAGCCGGAAAATCGTGGTTGGGAGAGAAGGGCGTTTCATTTTTTTTTTCAAACCAGATTACTCAAAGATAGGAACCCGGAAGGAATGCTACTCGAAGTTTAATCAGCTCTTTCGGTAACATTAAAGTCACTGTACACTGTAAAGTTTCTCGTACATGTCCTCGAGTAGATTGTCCCTTTTAACAGGGGAAGAAAAAAAATTTCTTCTTATCCGAGAAACTTAGAAGCATCCTGATGTATGCATTTGGAAGCTCTGAAATGCGAGAACATAGAAATTAATGCGGGTGAGGTAGCGGCTAAGTAGTTGAAGATTGATTAATATTGTGCACGAGGAGTATGTTTATCTGAGTGTCATAACGGCGACGGCTTCCGGTAAAAGGAGATAAGTTGAGGGGCGCTCGGTGGCTGTTTTTGAGGTTGCTGGCTCAGCAGCTGCAACATAGGCATTGGCAAGATGAGTGGAGTAGCAAAAAGGGAAAACAACAAGCGGCTCGCGAGCCGTGAAAAAACAACCTGGCTTGGCATTCCATGATCCCGACGTCACAGCCCTCGCCTCGCCTCGCACGCCTCGCCTACCCGAGCAGCCCACTGACCTCACTGTTTGTTGTATGTACGTCCTCGTTAAAGAATTCTCAGTGGTCTCGTGTATATTCCGCTGCAGTGGAATCAGCGACGTCCGTGGAATTTACCGGAGCAAAGAGGCCTCCGATGAGGTGGCCTTCTTCGCGCCTCTCGTTCATTCGCTTCGCATTTCTCTCTCCTTTAATTGCCGCAAAAACTAACCGACTGTCGATACCTCGTGCTGCAAAGCAACCGCGCATTAACTAAAACATTATCTCAAGTGGACATGGCAAAAAAAAATAGATAAATGCTTCATCATTCCATTTTTTTCCCGTCACTCAGCCATTCGTTAAGCAATTATCGTTATTACATGGCAGATATAATGTCTGAACGCTTATCCGAGAAACTCCACAAGGGGATGTTGGATTATAATCTAGACTTTCTATTCATTACAAAATATAGCAACGATATGGCTATTGATTTTTTTTACCGTCTCGTAGAGTAAGCTTTGTTAATAACATGAAAACAATTTTTATTTATAAATACAAATGTGTAAGTTAAATAGTGTCAAGCCTCTGGATTAATATGGTCAGAATAATATGGGGGGGGGGGGGGGGAATACAATAATCGGGAAAATAGAAAATAAATGGAAAATGCGTAGCCAAGTAATTGCCGAGATTTGGAGGTGCAATTCCCATTTGGCAGGTTGTCCAGCACGGCAGCGAGCAATTAAGGGGCCCTTAATTGCTCATAGTATACTCGCAAGATTTTCAAGTGGTGTGTATAGTGTAGTGGTGTGCGGTGGTGCACGAGCGAAACGCGACACCGCTGGGCGATGAGCCCAATCCAATGCTGCAATGTATTAATATTGCGGTCTCGGCTCGCCAGTCTCACTCGTCTTTCATCTCGCCGTCTCTCCTCGTGTAGTCATCGTCGCCCGTTACCTCGTCTTCCTATCTCCGTCTCTTCTCTCTCTCTCTCTCCCTGACTTTCCTCTTTCTCGCTGCAAAAATCTCTGTCAAAAACAACTTGATGACTCTTAATGCGCTCTTGAAATTTTCGACAGGACGGAAAAAAAATGACGAACCCCCTAAAGTGAAAGCGTAAAGCTGTGTTATTAGGATTTTTCGAATTTATAAAGCAATTTTTTCCAACTGGATCCTTGTATTTATATCTTTGGCGATTGGAATTTCTTTTGGTCAAGCAACGAACCCGCTTCAAAATCATTCGACATTTGCTGAGTTACTACAAGGCCTCTGAATACAAGGATGAAATGTTTGATGTTTAATGAAAATCCAAATAAATGATAAAATAGTGGTTTTTGTGATACCAGTTGGAGCAAAGCAAACATTTCGATGGTGGACGAAAAGCGTGAGGGGACGTTTCGATGAAGGTTAGAAAGTTGGATGCAAGAGCCGTTAAGCCAAATGCTCTCTTCTTTGTAACCGCCATTGGGAGTCCGCTACTTCGTACAAGTGTAATACCATTTTAGTGAAATTATAATTTCATTTTTTTTCTCTTGGATGTTGCATTTCGACTTGCTGGCCATGGAATAGCTATTCAATTCGTATAACAATAAAATATTTTCGTGCATTTCAAAAATACAGGATTCAGAATTGCAAATCACTTTGCCGAGAAAATGTCTCTCTTTGGTGGATTTTTATGGGTCATAAAATGGACTGTAATGCGATACCGAGAATGTATATTGGTAAATTTCTCGTACATAGCCGTACGTGTGAAATACAATTATATTTTTATCGTCGGTGAGAGATTTAAGAGTACGGAGAAAAAGGTCTTTCGCATGGAGCCAAATGGCCGAGAATAAATATCGCGGTTCGGTGGACTGTGTTGCAACCTCGCGGGCTTCTCTTCTTCAGAGTCACAACGTGCGAGATACAAAGTGCTTGAATCTGCGCCAGAATCGAATGGCTTGCCGCAAGTACATGTTCTTTATGAAAAGCACTCGTCTCTCGTTTGTCGCTATATACTTTTCTCCTTTCTGCACGCTCCACATTGCAGGACAACAATGGTTCATTCTTTCGCTCATCATTTCGCCCGCCCAACCAGAAGGAGGAAGTAGCTCTAACGTCATCACGACGATTAATCGTGTCGTGGATCACATGTTTAAACAAACGTGACATTTTTTCGACAGAAATCTCATGCTACGGGTAAATAATATTTTCATTAAAAAACTATGTCATGGTTTCGAGAACCTTATCGCCATTTGCATTAAGCGAGTTTCGCGACTTAATTATGCAACACACGGATCTGAAACGTGCTCTAATTTAAACGTCGCACATACGGCACGAGAGCTTACATTGTATGTCATGTGCATCGTATGAAAAAAAGTCAAATTTTATGAGAGAACGTGAGTGCTTTCGCAAACCATTTGTTTCAATACCAATGATGGACCATAGTGATGGACCGCTCTGAAGATATTGATTCAATTTACATATTAATTCATTTATACAGTACGAAGGTGGTGTCAATTCGACCATTTGTCGATCAATAAAAATGTCTTGGATGTTTGATCATTAGGATTTATGTCGATGTTTTATTGAACCGAATATCAAACTGAGCGGCCCCCTTCACTAGTAACATTTCTCTTCTTTTATTCGAAAACTCTGCTTTTTTGCTGGTTAAATTAAAGATAAGTCTTAAGTTGTCGTACCTTCTTCTCAGTCACATCTCAAAACTTGTAATCTTCTACAGTTGATTCCCTTTTTGTGACAATCAAATTCTTTGGAATATGTTAAAATGCGATTTTTTGCATCATTGTTGAGAAAGAAAGTTCAGAATGTCTCAATTACGGTTGATCAATTCTCATGTGACTTTTGCCTATTTAGCCATAAGTAGTTAACTACCACAAGACTTCCCAACATGTTAAACATGTAGCTATTTGAATTTTCATTAAAACTAAACTATCGGATATGCCATTTTTCGTATAAGAATTATCTTTTTCGCATAAAATCTCGAAGCCTGCGCTGAACGTAGACTTGTCTCATGATGGCACTTCCTGTATAATATCTGTGCTAAATACTTGACTCTGCGTTGACCCATCAGCTCGTCTGCTCGCTAGTAAACGACATTCGATTAGAGTCAATAAAGGAATTTGCACCCGAGAATTGCGTTGTCTTTGAAAGGTGATGCAATCTCGATTTGACAGTCACTGAGGTCATAGGCATCAAGTAATCTTACGTGTATACGGGACAAAACTTGACGAGAAACAATCTTACATAATATTGCCAGAAAAAAAATAGGAGCACTACGTAATTCAGAGCAGAAGAAAGAGCGCGAGAATAACGTTGGGAAAAGTTTTTCCACGCAAATTTTCCCTTTCTCTCTCGCTCTCTCTCTCTCTCTACCTACCTCTCTGTGGAAAATCTGGCAACGTCGGAGAAGCACGAGCGGGAAACCATAGTGAGTGGTGGAAAAGAGCCGAGGAGGACGAGAAAGTCCTCCCGGACTTCAATGCGGCTGGGCTATAGGGCTATAGATATATATGTGTGTGTGTGTGTGTGTATATATATCTTTCGCTGGCTCGCTTCGTCCCTTTATCTCTGTCCCGGTTTCACCCTCGTTCGCCGATGTTATAGTACATATAACAAAGGTGGGAGAGAAACGACAAAGGTTGAGCTAGGTTCGGGTAGCAAAATGGCTGCATGATCCGGCAACGTCGAGAATCGACCTATCGATTCTTGATTTCCGACGGCCCAGTTTGCGGCCTCTCCTCTTTTACCCTTCCGATCTGGAAATTTCTCGTTCCCCTTCGCGTTTCCATTCAAACACTCTCTGGATACTCCATTCGTCGTACCGCCCCGTAAATACTAAGTACTACAGTAGTACAGGTCGTCACTGATCCGACGGGTACAACGATAATTCTACTTTTGTTTCGCTCGTATGATCGCTTACCGATCTACCGCTGCAGTTGCATTTATGGATACTCGATTAAACGTGGGTGATTTTTTTGTCTACTTTTTAGTATGTTCAAAATACGATTGAAAAAATGATTAAGTTTGAGTTCTGCGATTTTTTTCTTCTTTTTTTTCTTTTTACGAGAATCAAAATTTATCATTGATTATTACACTGAAGTAAAGAATTACCGCGTGCTCATCCTTCTAAGAAATCATTTATTTAAGATCGGAGGAGACCAAACATTACTGGTTGAAAACCCGCGGTGCGACACCATTAACATAATTGAAATATGAATTGTCATCCAAGATTAGATGATTCTTTATATGTTGTACGAACAAATATTTATTTATTATAGTAACTCTTTTTTTAGTCACCGAATTTTTTTTAAGTGCCTTACGTAGATTTAAAAAAACACGAAGAAGGTCGAATATCTATTTCTCATACCTCTTTTGTAGTAATACAAAGGATTTCTAGTCGAGTTAAACGAACTTTTACGATGTTCCTTTCTAGGAACAATTATAATTGACCTTCTCGTTACAACGACTCGATTCGAGTCGGCCGTCACGGTCTTATATTACGACGGGCCTCCATATCATATGAGAAACACTACTAGCAAACACACACATGCAAAGAGATCTATATTTACAATCCAATGATTATATGTGAGCACGGTTTGTAATAAGCAACGTAGGTAATTTGCGGTTCACAAGTGTACCACCAAGTTATTTGACTGATTGATAATTTATGTGGAGCGTAAACAATGCGTTTTTGCCCCCTTGCCTCTTAAATACTGTAGCAAATGAACGAATTTATTTCCAACCAAAATTGCGACACTGTTGATATTTTAACTCATTGCAACACACGAAAATAAAAATGGAAAAAATCAGAAATAAAAAGTGATGTTATCACTTAGTAACAGACTAGTGGAAGAAATTTTGTTTCACAAACTCTTAAAAAGCGTAATTATTTTTTGGCTTCGGCAAACAAATTTCTTTTTTAAATATACGTCGATTTTACAGAATTTTTTGCAGTCAATGTTTTTGTTTGTTTGTTTATATTCCGTTGAGCTTTTTAGTTTTCTTGAGGTTTCAAGTTTGTTGAATGAAAAGGAAATGAAACGAACCTATCCTGTTGTTGTGAATGTACCAGCAGTAAAATGTAAACATTCTTGTTTTTCTTGGAAATAAAAAGAAAACAAAAAATTGTTGCTCAAGTACGACACTGTGCAATTAAAGGCATTAAAAGCCGAGTAACGTGAGGCGCGGGCCAGCATAAATAGCTTTACGAGTTTATGGTACCTTTAGCTGACGTGGTAATTTCGTGCTACGTAAACTCTAACTCGCGGGTGTGATAAGATCTGCAGCTATTTGCTAAAAAATGCGTACGACAACTCGTTTGCGAGTGATTAAGAACATTACACTAAAAACGTCCGGTAAAGCCTGACTTCCTTTTCACACTCAGAGAAATCGCGAATTACCATTATTACATATTATGATTTCGATGGAATGCTTGTAAAAATTTGGAGAAGAGTTTTCGCATTCCACGCATGTCACACAATAGCGATAAACAATACGTCCGGATATAATGTTTCAGTGTCTCGAGTCTCGCGAAGATTATTCCCCGCAGATATATATATATATAACGACGCGCTTTGTGCTATGGTTTTAGTAATTTAAAACCCGACACCCCAAGTGTCATCGTTCATCGACCTAGCGTTAAGAATATCGACGTCAATCACGATATACGACGATGTACGCAAAAGTACTGGGACGCGAACGATATTAGCGTTTAAATTTAATAAAACTTTGCTCATGCTAATTTGAGCTCCAATGAAAAATCAGAGTGTCATACACTCTGCGTTGGTTTTAAAGTAAACGTCAGTTCAATGCATCGGCAAATATATATTGTGTAGTTTCTATAATAAATCTCTGTGATGACAAGGTCGTTGTTGGTTTGGAACATTAGGTGGTTGAAAGTACACTCGTTCTATAGTATACTCAATAGTGTCGTTTTTCGTAGAAACCGAGGCAGTTTGATGACAAATATTCGTCGCGTATTTCTACCAAGTCTCACATTCAACCCCCCGATCATCCAATATTTCCATTATTATGACTCGATTAACACAGTGTTGAAACGACACCGAATAGTGCCCGCCCAATAATTTAAGGTTTAGCTATTTCAATTAGATTACAGTATAAGTTGTGATCAATTTCATTGTTTATCAGAAATTCTGATTTCCTCACACGATGCTTTACACCATCGTGGCGTGGACATAATGGTATTAAAAATAACACTATTTAACGACGACATTTTTGACAGTGTACATTTTAAGGTGAATGCGATGTCCGCTGGGTGGCGAATCATCGGAGAGTTTCTCGCGGGCGAACATTGCCAACCACGGATTCCACAAATCAACAATGACCTAGTTGGATTTTGAGTCGATCTATGCCGTGCTATAGTTAATGATTCAACCATAAGTTAAAAATATATTGTTTTTGTTTCTATCTCTCATTGCGTATCGAGTTTTTTTAAAAACGAGTAATTGCAAATACGATAATAGTATTCTCATTGACGCCAGCTAAAGAATCGCCAAAGATTTACCGTACCTACACGACAATTACAATAGATAGGTTCGTCGAGTATTTGCTCGCGCAGATTCACAGGCACTTTAGTCTGTTATATTTCAGTGGTCAGAGCTCGACAGCCAGCCAGCCAGCCAGCCAGCCAGCCAGCAGGCAATTTCGCAGCGCATTATTTTAAATCTTCTTTCTCCTCTCGTTCCTACGTCACTCATTCGTCGTCGGTTACCACTTTTATTTTTTTTTCGTCTCTCGACCAGCGCCGCCTTCACGCGCGTGAGAACGTTCTTATACCTCCCATCGTTGGGATATCCCCATCAAATTGTAAAAAACTGGCGAAGGGGTGCCACACAGTGCGAAAGAGGATAATGTCTAAAATATACATAATTACTTCATCAGACACAAGCAAAATAGAAACACTACAGCCATTTCACCGGACTATTATAGAAAACATTTAAATATTAAAGGTAAGCTATATTAAAATTAAGATTGTTATATAATTATTATTAACTCGTAAGTAACTTGAGTATCGAAAAACTAGTTGTCGTCACAAAAATCGTAGATGATTAGTAATAATTTTTCGTACGCACAAAAACAACAAACAAGTTAAGCCAAGAAATTAAAAATTTTGTTTTCTACTGGTGAAAAATCTACTTTTCAATTTAAAATGTAGTTTTGGCATTGAAATCCAATGAAAAGAAAAAAAAAAAAAAAAAAAAATTAACATCCGACTTGTCAGACTATCGCGGTGCCGACGATAAAATCACGAAAATGAAAAAGAGATTTCAAGCGAAGACACGAACATTCTCGAATTAAAAAAAAATACTATTCGTGTAGTTCGTTGGCTATTTGAGTTGCGCTGGAAATAGGAAGAGAAGAACTTTGAGGGTGGACGGAGCGATAGGCATGGGGGCCGAAAAGATCGGGTTTCTAATTTACCACCCGTTTTTCACCCTAGCCACGCTGTGTGATCCCGACGATAGAGGGTTCGCAACCCCTCGTGACGAACGAGCGCTTGGAATCCCCGAGTGCACGCCGCCTGTGCCGGACCTTCCCCAACTCTTTCCACGTAGCCTAGTACCGAGAGCTCGACAAGGGCTAACGACACTGGCCCTTTCTATAGTTACATTTATAATAGTATAGTACCGCGACGCTTATTTGCCCTTATTTTAACAATTTCCATTGGGATTAAAACTTTTCGATCGTACCAACATTGTGCGCGATCGTTTAATTCGAGTTAGTCAGGGCATTTTTGTGTGCGCACAAGTGAAGCAGCAGCCTGTCTTGGATTCGGTTCATTTTTCACAAATTGTATGGACAAATTTAGAATTTACATCTTCTTCAACTGTTTCTTCAAGGGCGTGGGCCCCCAAATTTTCGTAAAAGTCTACACATTTTGCCAAGTAATTTTTCATAACAACTGCAGAACTTCATAATATTATGGAGTCTTGAAATTTTCGAAAGTATATGACGTTTTTCCATTGACTTTTGCAAAAGATAAGATACGGAATAAGAATTGTGTAGCTTAATGAAGTGATATTCAATGTTGCTTTATGTAAAATGTAGCGAACATGGGTGGAGGTTAGTTATTTAAAAAAAACAATGCAGAGTAGAGCCTACTGAAAGTGAAAGTGGGACATGATTTTCGAGCATCTAGCCCCGGACTTGAAAAACCACAGAGCGGGAAAATAGGAAACATTGTGAAAAACATAGCAACGGCATTAAGCGGTCAGACGCGAGCGTAAACGCAAGTTGTGAGGCCTCACAGAACGCCCACATCGGCATAGATGAGACGAAGGGTGAAATATACATAAAAAAGGGAGCAGTGGATAATTGCCGTCGCATGTTAAGCGTTTTTAATTGTCGACTGGCAACAGCGGTAAAGAGCAAGAAACATGCCGATATCATGATGGACGGGTGAACTTACGGAATAGACACTCGGTACTTCATGGGAGTGTGTGTGCGTGCGTGTGTGTAAGGCCACTTGTATCGTTATAGGAAAGACAGGAGAACTTGAACGTGTGCAGTCTAGATGCAACAAAATCACTACTTTACATGTACATTAACAGAGATGTATTACAAGCGCTCGAAAATTACGGTTACCCAGTGACACGCGATCGAGCCACGCCACAGCGAGAGTGGATTATCGCTCTTAATTAAGCGCTGTCGAGGTTAACGTTTTCATCGTTATCTGTAACTTTGCCAAGTTGCAGTTTCAAAACTGTTTTACAAGTTCATTTGCCTGTAGTGACTTGCAAGTATCTTTGTCTTGAAAAAACCAGGCTGCTCGTTAGGCTGTCTAATTAGAGTTCAAGACATTGCGTGAATTATATTTGTCAATCTGCGAGAAAACGATGACATTTATATGCGTGTATTCAGTGAGTCCTATAAAAAGCAAATAGTTGTGTGCAAATACTTTTTTTTTTATGCGCCCTTATAGAACAGCCTAGATCAGTTTTCTCTCGACTAAACATTTGCAAATAATCATTATCATTTTTTATAGCAAAACTTAAAGTTACCAGGTACTTTTTTGTCGAATTCTGTCGTAAAAAATCGATGAGCCGATCAATTATCGACGATGTCGGAATTAGAGATGGACCACGATTTTTCGCGTATCGAAATTTTTCGTCAACATGAAAATTCCCTCGACATTTGTGGAGACAACCTTTTGTCATATTGCGTGTTGTACCTTAACATTCAACAGGCTAGATAAATTTTCGTTGAAAGCCGCGTTGAAGAAAGAGATGTGTGTCGAGAATACGGGGTGAAAAATAACCGGAGAATTAGCCCTCCTTGAGCAGCCGCCACTGACTGGACTACAGCTTGTTATCATTTTCCATTCTCGGCAGCACCGTTGTCTCGAACAACGATCCTCACCCTCTGCTTGGTCTTCCGAGCGTTACATATTTTCGTTTTCCCGGCGTGTTTCGCTGGCGGGTTAAAAAGTGCTCGGTGAAGTGTCGATGTTTTTAATCGTATGCATCAACGCGTCGGACTGTTGGTCGGTCCAGTGTTGCTGTCGGCGAAGCGGATTAACGAATAATTCGACCAAAGTCCCTGAGGCTCTATCGGCGTGTATACAGTGATAGCAGCGCTACGGTGCGCTGCGTATATATATGTTGTCCGGGCAACGTTCATGACCGGTCGATGCCTCTTGTTATCATTCCGTTTCACTTTCACCCTCGCGAGATTCTATCGCTCGGTCTCTTCGTACTTCTCGCCCAGAGTCTCTGGCCGCAGGCTCGTCGTCGCACGATGCACCTCGGCTTCAGGCGTGGCTCTCTCTCTCTCTCGAGTATTCAAGCTGCGTCGCACAATTTTTCAATAAAAATTATCTAGGGCAGTCATTGCATTTTAAGATTTCTGCAATATGGAATTATCAATTTACTAAAATTTCGATAGATGCAAAGTTTTTATTTAGATTCTGCATAAAAATGAGCCTTGAATTATTCTTTTTATCATCATAAAAAGGGCGCCAACTTTTCAAAATCGCAACGGCAAAGAGAGAATTAATTTGCCAGAGGTGAAAAAATTCGAAAAATGGCGGTGACGATCCCATTTCCAGGCTGAACGACGGGCGCATTGATAGACTCGTAATGGCAGCATCAACAGCATCAGGGTGGGGGGTAGCAACGTAGCAAGGTTGAGCCGGCAGCGTTTGAGCCGCCCGTCGCGTCGGAGCACGTTGCATTGTTATCACTCTGTCCTGCTCGCTCTGAGCTGGCGTCGTTGTTTCAAGATATCGACCGGTATGACTGAGAGGCAACATATCGATTCTCTCTCTCTCTCTCTCTCTCTCTCTCTGCCGGCAGCGTCTGCCTATCTCCCTCTATTCGCCGGTCTCTCTTTTCTTCGCACACAACTCGAACAACTTCCTCTCTGTCATTCAGCCTTGCCGAGTCCATCTCTCTCAGACGGATCATAACACTCGCATCTCTCTCTGCCTCTGCGCGTAATAAATATCGCTCTCTCGCTCTACCGATTCCCTCTTTCTTTCACTCGTGCTTCGTCCTCCTTTTCCCCATTGCAATTCGCTATACCGCACTGTAGTATATACCACACGTCTAGTCTATTCGCTTTCTCTTTCTACAAAATCTCGCGTAACCTCTTCTCTGTCGTTTCTCTCGTACTCGGTTTTGGCGTCGAGCTACTACTACGCGGTACGGGGAGCACGTGGCGCAGGCGTGGGTTTGTTGTCTCTCGATCTCCGTCGCACTTTGTTCGGTCGGCGTGCGACTGTCTCCATCGCGGAGATCACGTTCAGCCGCCAGAACCTCGGCCAACGGCCGTTGCATTTATTGAACCGATTGTACGCTTGGTTCTCGGTCTCCCTGATGCCGGTTCGAGAGCAGCTCGCTGTCGGCCAGGCTTGCCTCCACTGTGTATACGTATATGGGTTTACGCCCGAGAGTAGTCTACGTTTACTTCGCCCCTCGCTCCTTCTTAGCGTTTTCTCAGTCATCCGGGCTATGTTTTTTCACGGACCACTACTCAACTACTACCACTACTACTCGGATTGTGTCGCAACGCTCCGCGCTCACGGTGTTCTTCCCACTTTGATACACGACGACTTTGCTTCTTTTTCTTTATATTATTATTATTGAGTTTCTTTGGTCATTTTTGTTCGTGGTTTAATTCTACTTCCACGGAACTTACGCCGTCGCTCTCGAGTCTCATTCCTACGCCCTTCGTTCATGTTTCAACCCACGCCTGTAACTTCTAACGACGCCTTTATTCATTGGCCGTTGTATGAAATATTCTCTGTCAATGAGGAAACTTTGGTTATGATGGTACGCGGTGGTTGCGATTAGCGAGATTTTATTATTAATCGCGACTACTTGAGCAAAACTTTTATGTTTGTTTGTAATGTAGTGTTTGAAACTGAGATTAAGATTATCATATACATAAGGCGTGAAAAAAAATGTCCACGATTGAAATATCGAATAAATCATGATACTACATAGGTATATCGGTGAATAAATCGATGAGAATGACTAAAGGATACTGATCGTTCGTTCCTGTCGCGCAACGTCCTCTAAAACAGAATTGGAAAATATCTACTACACGGTGGCTGGTATAGCGAGCATTTCAACCAAGTTTAACACACGCAGTGTGACTACTCGTTCGTGTAATACAATAGGCGTGTATGAACCGATGTACGTGTGTATACTCGATGCAGTGACGCAAGTGCAAATATTTGTCGATGGTGTGACGACTCGCGTTAGCAATATTCATTCCAATAACGCGAGCGGTATCTGTAAGCTTATGTGCGTATTCCACATAAACTACAAAAAGAAGAGTGCACAAAGACCAGGAACGAACTTTTAAAAATATATTTGCGGAGAATTTTATTGATTCTCATCAATGAACTCGACAGCGATAAATTGACGTGTATTTATGGCCAGATGTGCCTTTGATAATGTAGATTTTTTGTATAAGAATTTTTTTATCCATGTGGTGACCTCAATAAGCCGTTGACCTTGACCCTTGCCAATATGTGTCAATATTTGCGAAAAGTATTATTATGTCTGTTTAAATCAAACTTGGGAATATTTTGAGATTTCACTTTTTTCATACGGAAAACTTTTTCAGTGAAATTTTTATTCTCTTTGGAGATTTTTATATTGGCATATTCAGAATGCTCGGGAACATCGAGTAAAAGTAGTTTAAATAAAATGTCTGGCTGTGTGACTGAATGTGACATTCTTTTAGAATTCAAAACTGTATAACTCAAGAACTGTTCTACTAATCAAGCTAGAATTTAGCCCATAAGTAGAGCATTTATGCTTATCTAGAAATAACATGCTCAGATATGGAATTTCATTTTGAAAATTTGGGTCTCAAATATTGACCGAAGTAGGCACAGTTGGTAAAATTAATGTCACGAATATGAAGGTCGCAGTGCACAATTGCCATGTTAGAAAAATGATTGCTTGCATAACTTCGTAAGAAGCACGATAGTTCCAAGAACGTGAGGTAATAATGAGGGCTCGCAATGTCGAGGACCAGCCGCACGATTGGCCGCCCGGCTTCCTTTCCGCGCGTGGAAATACCCACGTGACGACGGAGAGCTATGTAGCTCTTTTCTCGATTCCCCGAAGTGTTATTGACTGTCGCTGCTTGTAGTAGATTCAACATTCTCTATATATGTATATATATATATATATACACACACACACACACATAGCGATATATGGCGTAAAACTTAGGTACATGTGTCGGTAGTCAGTACGTATTAAAGGTCTCGGGGACACACTTGAGCTTCGCGTCGTCGTTCGTCAACGATCCTCCATTGAATGACAAGTAGGAAAGCTCCTCGACTTTTTTACGTTCCCTCGATCTTACACTCGAAGCCCGCCTGAGAGCAACGCTGTCGCATCCCAAGTGTCCGGGATTCCAGCCGAACGATAACAAATGCTTGTAAACAAGCCGTAAACAAGGTTACGTTACCATATGACCCGCCAGTGTGCACGCGTACGTGTGCTATAGATATGCATGGCATATCAGTGGCGACGTTCCCGATAAATTTATCTACCAAGAAAATTCTCCATCTTGATGTTTCTTTATCCCTGATGTGACCTCTTACGATGTGTTATCTTTTTCACGACCTGTCATCGTTTGCATGCTCGTTCCGCGAACTCAACAAGTTGTTTGATGCACAGCAAAGCTTGTAAAATGTGTTTTATCATGGATCGTTCACCAATCAATGTAATAGTTTTTGGCACTTTTTTTAGCCAAAATTTTGTCAAAAATGTTTACCCAAATCAGGCATTCCTCTGTTTATCACCGCACGCGGTAGTTTTTTTTCGGATAGAAGTTTTCCTTAAATGTGAACGAAAACACGCGCACTTTGGATCTAGAGTTGAAAATTTCGAAATGCAGCAAAGGATTGTGCGAATTCTTCATTACATTGCAGCTAACATTTTTATTATTTCAAAGGGGGATAAGCAAGAAAAATCTCTAGGAAATTCCACTTTCCGTTTACAGTTGGAATAACAATGTGAACAATAACGAACCAGATGCGAAGGGTCACGTCGAATTAGCGTGAATTGCCCTATGCCCATATACATCACTACCAAGAAGAAGAAAAAAAAAAAAAACTAGGCGAATACGACACATTCCATTGTTGAATAGAAAAAACAGAGTTAAAAAAGAAAATATAAATACAGTAGAGTAAGGTAGTAACTGGTAAAAGCGTAGGCCCGCGGCGTTGAGAATCGGGCTTCCGAGCGCAATATGTCGAGAGAAATGAGATTGTCGCGTTGTAGCGAGAGGATCGATTTGGAGGGTTCCGGGGAGTGGCGCGTCGCCGGCACCACCTGTACGTGACGTCACGTTACGTCACGAGAGCTCCAGTGGTGCGTCGCGCCTTCCGAGGAACAAGAGTGCGCGCGCGCGTCTCTCATCCCAACACCACAAGTAGAAACAGCCGCAGCAGCAGCAGCAGCAGTAGCAACGAGTTCCTTTTCCCTGGTTTGCCCAGCTACCGCTGCTATTGCCTCCCTGGGGGATCTTCTTGGCTTAATGTACACTATAGTGTACTATTACAACTTATAGTGTACACCGCCCCTAGCTATGGTATATTTATATATAGACGGTATACAAGCACCGAGCGTAGTAAGGGAACATGAGAGAAAACAAAGAAGCGGCGCTGGCTTTGCGGATCCGCGCCTCTTGCCGCGCGTGCGCCACCTCAATCGAGTATATCGTACTTTTCCGGAAGACGCCAGCGCTCGCGCGTTCTAACTCATCGCACCAGCACCCACACGCTTCGGTTAGCGTCTCGACCCGATGAACCAAGACCTACGCCACTGTACTGTCTTCGTGGAACGCTATGACCTTTTATATGTCTGTCTTCGGACTCTGATGTTGCTCAATCTTTCATAAAGTTGACATTGTACCGGTGAAGGCGGAGATACCTTTTTTCCGCGAAATTAACATTTTTTTGTCGGTATTGCGATCTCGTAAATACATGTTCTAATTATAATTTCTTATAATTTTTTAAAATCAACAACGATATAATAAATAAATATTATGCTGGAATAACATAATGATTAATGCTCGAACAATGACAAAATAATGAACACGAAAAAAAATGAGCAATCTTTAAGTTTCCTCTTGCATACAACAATTGATGACAATGACAGCATATTTCGAGTTTTAACATTTTTTTCCGGTGCCATTTACGAATTTGTAGCACTTTATAGAAACTTTGGCAAAAAACGTTAAAGGCACAATTTTTTTTAAATCTTTCATATCCTTTATATTTCGAGATATCTCGAACTACCCAAATTTTAGGAGAACGTATGAGGTAGTTAAAATCTCCGAATCAAAGATTAATCTTCTTATATACGGGATTTTTCGCTGTTTTTCCTTAGCACTCAACCAAGTCCGCGAAATTAATTGAAACGCAAAGAGACGAAACGGAGACGAACTCAAGTATAGGGAGACGTGGCTACGTTGGTGACTAGGAGAAAGGGATTGTGGGTGGAAGACAGAATTTCCAAGTAGTCCCGCTTGCTGCATCTCCGTATTTATACGTGTGTCTATATGTATATATAGTTGCACGGAAATGAGGAGGCAATAGGAGAAAGGTACCTCCTACTCACGGAGTGTGATGCTTACAGCTCGAGTTTATACGCGTGATTTAATAACAGTGGACGAGTGGTGGTAGCGTAGGCGCGTCGAGGGGCCGAGGACTCAGTTGTGCGAGTGAAGGCGCTTTGGAATAAAGAGCTAAGGGGCTGGGATTTCGCTGCTGTGCTACCCGCGGCGGTCTATGCGGGCCACCACTCTGATGGCCCACCACGCAGCGTCTGCTCACTTCTAATGGCCCCTCTCTACACTCAAGTGGGAGGAAAATCCATGTCGAGATGGGAACAAAAATTTTCAAAGCCTTTTTATAACTCATTTTTTTCTATCAAATTATACTTGATGCAACATGTACTAGACTGTGTTACTAGTTGCCAATATATATATATATCTAAATCTTCTTATTATTTATTAGTTTTGGACTATTTTTTAATAAACTGTCGGAAAAATTGTGCAAAAAAATGTCATGAAAACAAAGTGGCTTTGTGGAAAAAACGAAATAACAAATAAACCCAAATCCTGTAGTGAGGTGAAAGCACAATTCGGAATAGACAATAGCAGGATTAGGCGACACCGCTGGTTGCTTGTGACGTCGTCGTCTGATGTGCGAAGTAGAGAATTAGCGGAGGAATGAAAATAGACAGTCGACCCGTTACGGACAGCGTGGTAGGTCTAACATAAAACTGACACCCGTGCCGCGCTACTGCGAGGTCTATGCTCAACCGAAACATATAACTACAAGAAAATTAAACAAAGACTGACATTTGGCGCACAAACGCTAATGTAATGGAACGCTAATGTGCGCGACTTCTAAGAAACGATAAACAGAGGCGCTGGTGGATATTGCAATTTTTCTAAAGCGTCGGAAGAACCGACAAACAAACTTCAGGAAATAATGGACTCGCGACAACTCTTAATTGTCGGTCAACTTGACTGTGTTTATAATTTGAACAAATTTTTCTATATATGTGAAAAAAGTCACATAATGTAACATTACTTATTTTTCGGTCTTCTCAAGGCCCCTGAACGACGATAAGATTTTTTTTTTTTCAATGACCTTTTCAAGTAATTGTTATGAGTTTCATGATCGAGAGTAAAGAATTTTGATTTTTCAACATATTTTTTATCCTATAACTTTTTGTTCCAATCATCATATTCGTATATCCCAAAAGAATAATTGACATTGAATCGTTGGAAAATATGGGATAAAGAAGCTCATGTAGTGAGATTGAAAGTAGAGGGCTGGTTATAATTCCGATGTAAAGTTTGGTGTGTATGTGGCGGCTTGGATGGAATGACTGTAGATTGTAATAGTGTTGTATTGGCAATGTGCGAACACAGCTAAAGTTGGTCGCGTGCCCACGTTTCAATGAAGAAGAGTGTGTAGAGTATGCAAGGCGCGATAATTGTGTGAGTCGGACAGTGACTCGAGGTATCCGCTGCTTCGCGTCCCACTGCCACCCACTTGCTCCACCGTATATATCCGTCACTTACACATTCATTGACGCTCCGAGGGCAGGCACTTGCGTCGTGCGCAGCGTTCAAGTGTGTGGCGCCGAACCAAGAGCACACCACGCACCCTGCCTGCGTCTCCTTCGTGGGTGCGTTCACCTCTCACAAACGTGCGAGCCTCGACACTAACGACTAACGACTAACGACTAACGACTAACGACTAACGACTAACGACGACAATCCTACCGCCACCACCCGCCACTCAGCATTTTATAGCCGCATTTTCTCTTTTTTTTTTCTTTCATTTCTAATATTCCGAAACATACCGGAAGAGCACCGGTTTTTTTTTATCGGGTCACCCTTGGTCCGGTACTTGGGGTTCGATCGGATTGTGTAGAAAGAAAAAAGAAGCGCCGCACATGCTCTCGTGGTAGAAGTCATTCGTCCTCGCTACCACGGTCTCATATATACAGCCCGCTAAAGTATTTTATATTCGTATACGAGCGAGACGCTTATTATATATGTGGGGGAGTATAGCAGCAGCCCTGACTGTAGCATGGAGTAACGATAGTCTTCGGAGTAGTAGTTACAAGTAGTGGTAGTGCGAGCAACATAGAAGCAGCGGTATACGGTGGAAAAGTTGGCGGGAGTGCGAGCGAGACGTCGGCGTGAGTGGTGTGCGCGTTAGCGGCGGCAATCATTCGGTTTAGTACAACGCGGGACGCCACGCGAGAAGCACGTTCTTTCCGAGCGGCGTAATCAACGTGCGTCCTCTTTAAACTCATGCTCTTCATTTCTTTCTCTATCCTCATGGCAAATTATAATGTTTGCCGTGCTTTGGCAGTGAGTTCTATAATCCGTATCGCTCGTGTTGTGTGTCTTTTACCTTCATTCATACCGTCTGTCTTTTTCTTTTTTTTCTCAACCCTCCATATTATTACTTCTTCTTTTTCCCTCGGGATCTGCAATCGCCGCCTATAAGGTTAACGACAAAGTGTTGTTTAAGTTGGCGAAATATATGCCAAGCTAGTGATGTGCAGGGTTAACGCGGAGTGATGTGTCATGTAAAATATTGATGTGTAAACAAACGTGTTCATCACTTGGAGACACAATTTTTTCAACGATTTTACGTCGCTGGTGGTAAACAAGTTAGAAAGTCGCTAATTACTACATTTTACTCGATTTGGAGCTTATGAAAAAATTGAAAAAAAAAACAAACAAAAAAATCACCGCGTTTCGGAGGTTTTAGTGGAATTAGCGTAAACGGTCAAATATTTGTTTCCGATGTAACGTGATGTAACGATGGTTCGGCGACTAAAAATCGAGATTTGTAGATTCTCAATCGCTTAGGGTCATCGGTAAAGGAACGTGTAAGCAAACGTGATTACCGTAGAGAAATGAGGGTCTATAATCTCTATTTTTATGTCGCTTGCATCCAAGTGGCTACACTTAGGTGAATCTTCGTGTTAATAAAGATCGCGTTTCGCGAGAGTTTTATCTTGCTTCGGGTGTTATCGGTGTTTATGGTATAGAGGAGAAAGTCTATCATGATTTTTGACGTTGATTGAGGGTGGTGGCTATTGTTATGTTATTTCAGTGATAATAGAACATCGGAAAATCGTGTTTCGAAGATTGTAAAGCATCTTAAAAAACGAAGCTACAATGTAAACAAAGGCGTATTTACGGTTACTGGAGTGAAAAGGTAAATGTGTTTTGCGTCGGATGAAAAAAGCAAGGGTGGTGGCTCGGTTTAGCCCGATTTAGAGCCGGCAGAATGATCGTTTATGGTGAAGATTTAACTTCGAGTTCGGTTAGAGCACTTGTTACGTGAGACACACGGCGCGCCTCGTTGCTTCGGTTTACAATTTACTATTTCCCTTGTTGAGTTAGTACTTACTTGGAAGTTTGGCTGCTACGTAAATTCTGTCGTAACATTATGGTTATGGTAGTAAAAAGCGAGAAAGTACATTGTACGAGAGTACAATGTTAGGGACGTCATGAGCGAGCTGCCGACGAAGGGAGAAGTAAAAGCTGCCCAAGTGTGGGGCGATATCGATCGTTCGATACATATTATAGCTGGTGCAAAGCGTCTTACGCCCGAAGGCAGAGCAAACGCGTCGTGTGCGTCGTCGTCTGGGCGTTTTCGCTTGGCGCGCGCCTTTCCGCGGTAATAGACACCGCGCCGCGCCGCACCACCACGCTTGCCTTGCTGCCTTGCCACGCTTCCTCCTCGCTACATACACTACCTTCCGCTTCTCAATCGAATACTTTCCGATGGCAACCGCTAAGCAATAATTCATCACTCAACAGTGTGTATTGTCAATTCATAGATGATTTGTGAGAGGGGACGCAATGCCTTGCTTCGTCTATCGTACCAAACAGCGACCATTCTCTAACTTGTATTGTCCATTTATGCAAGCCACCTGATTAATTTCGGTGCATCTGATTCGCGTCGTGCTGCTGTCGGACATTCCGAGAGATCGGAGAAAATATTATTAGGTGAGAATAATGAAATTCTCACTTTTCCATTATAGAACAAAAAAAAAAAGAAAAAAAAACCGCAAAATATATAATGATTTTAGTGTCGGAAATTGGTCGTGCATTTTTTAAAATCTTTATGCTATATCTTTTGAATATCAAAATTATGTAGCTTTTTCCCATTATAGATATGGAATACATAGCACATATGGAAAATGTGCATATTACGTTAATGTCTTGCGCGCCAGAATATTTTATATTTTGAATTTATTTTAGTCACATCAATTTAATGAGATCGTATCCGATTAATGCATCATCCTTGTGCGTTTGTGCGACATTGATGGGAAGCTGGTAAAACGATACAAATAATTAAATGAAACGCATTGAATCAAACATTATTCGAATAACTCTTCGAACACGTGTAAATCATTACGAGGAATATTATTGCAACAAATTATTTATTCCTAATAATTACACGAAATAGTTGATATTTATAATAATAAGTGCTTCTTTATTCCGATGTTGTATATGGGTGATCCTATTTTTTTTTTTTTTTTTTCCCATTCTGGGTAATCACTGTAGGAAATCGTTACTACTAAATTTGTCGGCGCGCCATCTTCTGCCATCGTCTGCTGTGTTTCTGCTGTTATTATACAGCGAAAAGTTGAGTAAAATGTAGCCAACTGTAGCGAGCTGGACTCCCGGAGCTTCGCTAGGCTCTCATGCAAATGCGATACATTTGGAAAGTGTGGCTGGCGGTAACACGAATGGAATTAATTCAGAGCAAATAGAATGTATAGGTAAAAATATGGAGACGATGAAAAGGAATGGAAATTAAATAACGTAAATTGCTTTAGAAACGGAATAAATATTTAAATGTTAAATATAGCAGCGACTACCCAAGGAAATAAAATCGTAATTGCTGTCGGTAATGATTTGTTAAATTCTAAAACTACTCTTCGACTTTCAACAACTCACTCTATTGTTACTTATTCTGCATTTAGTTGAAAAACAATTCCCATGAATTTGTAGTTTTTGTTGATTGAAAAAAAAAAAAAAAAATATTCAGTTTTACGCCGGTTTTGTCATGTTTTTCGACAGAATGAAATATATATCTGTAAGTATAAAATACGTCGCTTTAGTTGCAACTAAACACATGAATAATGGTAATAATATCCTTTTTTTTCCCCCCCCATTATCAGTAACATTTTTTAAAGATTATCTTTAATGCCATAATACAAGCGGCCTTCGCTTATTGCAATCAACTTGACATAAAAGTTTGTGGAGAGAAGTGGCATTTATTGGGCGATCTTTACGCGCGTAGTAGCGACTTAATTATGCTTTTCAATTATTCTCAAGAAGGTTACGATGAATGCTGTAAAGCAAATGTCCTTTACGTTTTAACTTGTTTTAACATAGCAGGGATGTAGTACTAATTTTCCTTTTGTTCGGGACATTGTAGCTACCTTAAGTACGGTTTTTAATTGGGTTTCGGTAACCGTAACACACCGGTGAGTAGTGATAGCAAACAAGAGCAAACACCGTTTGTGTCTTGCTCCGTTTGGCGTAACTTGCCGCATGCGCTGCCAGCGTTGTCAGCGGTGCTTTGACCGGGCTGACGCAACATTCGTACACTCTTATGCCAACTCTTTGGGTATAGCTTTTTCGTTCTCGTCATACCGAGAGTAAATTTGCTTCTCAAACGAATTGCACTACAGTATTGGAGTATCGGACTTGCGTAGAAGTAAAAAAGACCGCGAGGGTCGTTAAACCGATGCAATTGTCGTGTTATCAAACTTTATGAATTACTTTCAAAACCTCCACGTGCATCATAGAAATAGTGAATGGTCATCGTTGTTCCGTTGCAAGATTTCACGATTTAAAAGTAAACTATTTGTGTCCAGCCTCTGAGCACCTAATTATTCCCTCTAATGTCACGCATATTCAACAAATGTGCTTCGAGGAACCTCGCTTACAACGATAAATATTATTGATATTGTTGAAAGTTCATTGAAAAAAATTAGCGCGTACTTTTGACGAATGTTTCGGATTATATTGATGCTTTTTATTTAGGTTATTTAGGTAAGTTTTCGGGACGATTTGGTATCAATCGTGGTCTGATGATAAAAAGGAGGGAATATATGGAATGTTGGAAAATACGAGGTGCGACGATAGAGAGACAAAAAAAAAAGAATGTTCGACGAAACCAAGACTTACTTATTCATGTGCACGGTCACACGACAATTGCTGTACAAATTTTCTTTCGTGTAGAATAATGGACATGTGCATCTCGGGAACTGCATTTCCCGTAGATGCTCTTCCTCTGATGCCCCAGCTAATGGAGTATCAACGAAAAGAATGGAAGTGCGTGGGATGTTTAATGACCCGCCGGAAGCTTCCTTCGAGGAGCCCTTTGGAGGCCCTAATAAACTTGGACACTTATTCGATTGACTTGAGAGAGCGTGTGGCCATTCCATTAGCATTTGTCGCCAACTCATACTTTGTTAGTTTAGTTCAATGTTGAGTGTAAACAGCTAGGGTAGATCCATCATCCGTCGCATGACCAAAGGATTTTCGATTTGGTAATTAACGAATTCAAGTTGACTGTGACATTGACGTCTCCCCAATTCACGTAGACCTAGAAATTCAATTAACTTCTGGCTTCCGCAACCTCAAAATTGTCACTTTGCTTATCGTTATATCGGCCTTGACAGATGTCGAATCGCCCATCGTTTCGTTTTGTTACACGACATATATCGGGTGCTTCATATAGGTACGTTTCAAGTCCTGGGATAATTGGAAAAGAAACGTAGATACAATTGCTTACATTACAACGTTGAAAATTCTTTGTCTTTAATACTATCCGATGTCCATATGAGTTGACAATCGACGACCAAATTAAATCATGACTTACCGGGAAAAGCTACGCAAAACGTCGGTATGGTAAGATCGTTCGCGCTAGGATTTATGATAGGAAGGAGAGAAGAAGAGCACAGCGTTCGACGATAGAGCTCAGTCGATCGGCCGTAAATCACGAATATCTCTAATTAATTTCACGGGCGCGTTCCGAAGAAGAAATATCGGAACATGACCCCACGTGGTACTTTTCCATCCACTGGCGGGTGGAAAACTCATTGTACTGCCCCATTCGTTATTTGTATGACGTAATTTCGAATCTCTTTGTGAGAGTCACTGTATAAGGACAATGAATAAATGAAAATCATTGGGGTAACTAAATTTTTTCGTATTCGTACAACAACAAAAAACGCTTTGCCTTTCTTTCAATTAGACACCACATTGATTTCATCGTCAGATTTATCTTTTTTCCAGAAAGCCACACTGAGAGAAAAGTACATTGTTGAATTTAATATTTTTCTATCTGTGTATTATTTCGAAAAAAAATGCAATTTGAAACAATTCGCCAGGTGGTGTGGTGTGCAAAATTAATGGACGATTTCTCGCTGTTTATATTTTAAAGATATTCGGTAAATCCCAGCTTACTAAATCATCAAAAGTAGAAAGTTAGTTACCATTTGTCAAGATTTGCTCGATGCGCGACATTCTTTTTATATAGACGAAAAAAATGGAACACCTGCCAAAATCCTCTTCTTTTTACAGGCTCTCATAGTTTCGAATATTTCCTTTTACCATGTAGTTTCAATTTATCGGGGACTCGAGAATAAAGAAGACTCGTGTTAATCAATGGTTCAGCTTCGTGGATATCAGAACACACGAAATCGTATACATTATACGACCGGTTTTATTGAACGTGAAACACACAAGGAGTGTTTATTAATTAATGCTTAATAAATAGTAAGAGCAAGTGGTTTAGAAATCATTGAGAAGTTGATACACAAACACGATGTCTGACGTCAGCCAGTAGCGAATTTCTAATAGCACCACCCCGTGGCCCCGGGCCATCACTTCATTCACTCGACGTCCTTGTCGATAAGCGAGACTCATTCTCATCGATGCTCATGTTGAACTTTGCTAAGATTATCGATACATTTTCCTGCTACAGGATTTTCTTGCAAATGTCACGGAGTTCTATTTTTTTTTTTCATTGTTAATTTCACGTTCACATTAAACGTTCGATGATTCTGAGGAGCAGTTTTCCAGATTTCGCAAAAAAAGAATTGGATTGGTAAACAGAATTGTCCGATATCATTAATATTGTCACTAAACTATTATACTATACTATATAGACGACGAGCCAGAATGTGTTAAGCATTCCCTCTACTGATTCTAGATTGCAATAAAAAATTAGCAAATGTTATCTTGTCGCACTATTATGTAAAAACATCTTTTACAATGATTTTAATTATAAGCTGAATTTTATTGCGACAATATTGAAGATGTTTAATTGCTAAGTAATTTAGACTTCACAATCAACGACTTTGGGGATTTTTTTTTGGTTTTTCGTTATGGACACTTTTGGCTATTTAACTTGAAGCCACAGATTGCCGAGAGTATGAGTAGTCAACTTGTATCATCGTTCCTAGAACTGATGACAGTGGCAAACAATGCGCGATAAGTCTAAATCTGTACCGGGCGAATATTGTCTTGCTCACACGAGAGCTTATCTTGGTGACGTCAACTTCGAACCGGTACCGACTACTTGATATCCGTCCAGTAACGAGAACTTTAACCCGTACGATCTACCTAATTAGCTAACGCGCACACTAACCACTGGACCAAACCGAATATGTTAATATCTTTATCATTGCTTTATTCAATTAAACGAAAACCAACGAAAAAGGTAGTTTTGTCACGGGCTTGTTAAAAATATTTTTCACCATAAAAATTGCACTAGAAGTATAAGAACGGCATACACGATAACTGGAGTAACGGCAACTATGAAGTATCGTTTAACCTTTAGAAAAGAGTAAATATTGAGTTAAAAAATGATTGAGATCTCCCTCGATGGCACAATTTAGCGAGGTGAATTTTGTAAAGAGCCTCCGATAAAGTGTGGAATATTGTCATTAAGTGGCTTCGAGCTTTGTGCTTTACACGGAGAATTTGCTTGCTGGCTAGTTCGTGGCTTAATTACCCCTGTGATTTACGGTCCTGTTTGGTAATACGCAGCAACAGGGTCATTACCATTTGTGCTGGATGCACAAATCCCTGTACCCCGTGGTTTTCTCTCGTCTACGTTAACACTCTGCTGGCAACCAGCGGCGGCTCATAGTCTTGTTATGTGCGTACTAAAATCTACGTCGCGCAATCGCAGTACGATCATTCAATGGTACGAAATATCGATTGCACGTTCTCACATTCTCCGATGCATGTTTTATCATCGATTCCACCAATTTTAGTCAACACTCGTCGCAGCCCGCGAATTCTCGACAGTGTATTTTTATGTCTCTATCGTTAACGAGCGATCATTCACGAGACTTGAGATTCTAGTATCAATTCATTTAATCCAATTTCTTGTGTCATCTCTTGACACGCAATAGAGAGGAATTACATAAAGTTTGTCATCATCATCATTATTATTATTATTATCATCAGTCGAAAACGATGATCTTCTTCGAGATTTCATTTAAATTCAGATGAGATTCTTGATATTTAATATATGATTCCAAAAGAGAGCGAAAATATATATCGATGAAATTTTTTTTGCACTCTACATCTGCAACTACATCGCTACTTCTCGATTACTTTCGGGCGTTCGCCTCGATTCACTGTCGTTCTCTATTACGCTTGGTACGTCCGCTTCCTTCTTCCTTCTTCCTTCTTCCTTCTCCTCGTTTCGCGGTTCTCGCGTCGTTTGTGGCACTCGCGAGTGGCTCGCGGCGTCTTTTGTTACGCGGCGGTAGCACACAGTTTTGCTTTCGGCAACAGCCAAGTGCCGTGCTCGCACCAATGCACCGCTACAGAAAGAGTTGCTCGCAAGACGACGTAACAAAGGGTATATGCATAAGAGAGAAAGAAAAGAACAGCAACAAAAAACGAGTTGCAGAAAGATGGAACGACGAGAATAAGAGGATGCTACAGCAGATTCTCACTCTCTCGGTGCTATTTCACTGTCCGTTCGTTCTTTCTCAAGCTCATCTTGTGTGGTCGTCCATATGCTTTGAAGAGCAGCCTGCACGAAAACGTGGATTGTCAATTGAGTGGAGAACACTCGGTATTATACAGATAGAGTATAGCATGTACAGCGAAAAGTGGAAAACGATATACAAAGAGAAGGGGGGTCAATCTCAGCCGCATCGATGGGAAGCTCGCGACCGACAGTTTTTCAAGCCAATTTATAGTAGTATGTATTTTACTGACAGAATTTTTTTTCATATGACTTTTTTTAGGTCACTCGGCCTCCTCGCTTGTCCCATAGTTATAGTCTTGCAAATTTTTCGTTTTCCATTCCATTGATAAATTTCACATTGAAATTTGATGATACACAAAAATCCAATGCTCTTCGCGTGTGAGATCTACGAATGATCGGAAAATCGGAGAGTTTTTTATACTACGCACCTGTATAATTAAAATGTAGAAGGATTTTTCTGTAGGAAATGGGTGCGCAAATTCATTCAATGCATTCGCATCATATAGTATACACATTTCGGTAAAGATTCGGTTATCCATTCGAAATGCATCTCGATATCGGTATACATATCGCGCCAATATAACATATTTCATAATATCCGAGAGAGTTACGATAACCACGTGTATATCTCTGTATCGTCAGAGATATTGTGTTCTCTTTGATATTTTGCGATCCCTTGTGGCGTCATACTAGGTAGATGCGCACATTGTCGAGTAGCGGGGAAAATGGAACGGGTGAGAGGTGAGCATTTGGCCGTGGCAAGGGCGGGACGGAGACAGAATGATATAGAGCGAGAGCGAGAGCGAGAGAGGCGGTCAAAGTGAGTGTGACGATTGGCCGTTGTGTCGAGATATCGAACGTCCATACGGGTGATTATATGTGGCCGGTCGTCGTGCGGACGGCCACGCCGAACCGCGATGCTTTTCGCCCAGCGCGTTTGTTATCGTTGCACCGGAGTGCGACGCTGCTTTTTACAGCGGAAAGAGTATGTAGACTGCCGGTGCACGCGAATCGATGCGAGACTTGCATGGAATCCCACTACCACCGAGTCATTCGTATAATACTCAAATAATCGCGACTGCGAAATCTATATAAAATCTACCAATCAATCAATCAATCTGTGTTACGATGAAACACTCTTTTTTTCGAGTTTGTCGAAAAAATGCCAGTTCAAAATATGCCAAAACCAATATATCTATTGAATCTAAACCTATGACCGAAGAAGATATTCATTTTTTTTTTCAATAATCTTTTCCTTTTACGATTCACGTAAAGTACTATTCATTTAGAGAACATTTTTACAGATACAACGTAACATGCAATTGTGCCGATGTTGAGTTAACAAAAAATGGATTCTCAAATGTTGACGTTCTCGTAGTAACTTTCCCGAAACTTGAGTTAAAACAAGTCAATGTTGTTCGAATGGAATTAACTTTAAATTTAATCAATTCAAGTTGATTTAACATTGTCCAAGTCCAATGAATTCTCAGTTAAATCGATTCGAGTTAAATCAATGATGTACCAATGGAATTAATTTTCATTATCTCAGTTTCATTTGTACACTGATTTTTTTTTCCGTGAAGCAATGTGCAACGTTCTATCGTAAAACTTTTTTTTTGTACTCTTGGAGTCTGCGATCGATTTAGGTCATTTACGTATGAATAATATCATTCGGTAACGAGCGTTGCGTATGTTATATTTGCATAACTGAGAATGACGGAGAAAAAAGAAGCCTGTTAAGAAATAAGTAAGCCTCGTTTGACGTTCATATGGGAATATTTGGATTCACCCGTGTCATCATTTGTCAAGTACATGTACTGCAATTGCGGCGATCGAATCATGCAAATGTCGAGTAATTCGTTCGGTGGTTAGTTGATCAAAGACAGATTGTGCGTCTATCTGAATCTACCTTCGTACAAACAGATAAACCTAATAGACGAATGGACGATGAAACCTAAATAATGCTAAGAGAAGGGTTGTAGTGAATTTTATAGTAAAAGTTATCGTGATAAAGTTCTGGCTACTATTAATCGAGAATAATTCATCATAATTCAAGATAACTATATTAACTTGGTGCTTTCTAAATTTTAATTTGTCAAATTGTTCCGCTCGATTTTTTGTTTGATGTTAGTATTTTTATGCTTTTCATCTAAACATTCCTCCCGATTACGAAATTTTAACGTCACAATGTATGATAAAAATGTATCCTTTGATGAAACGTATTTTTCTCGTCTCGATATCATGACCCGTTGCAC
This sequence comes from Tromatobia lineatoria, assembly GCA_949699805.1. Classification (NCBI taxonomy): domain Eukaryota; kingdom Metazoa; phylum Arthropoda; class Insecta; order Hymenoptera; family Ichneumonidae; genus Tromatobia; species Tromatobia lineatoria. Next base: position 20,790,588 of record OX453041.1, on the reverse strand, counting down.
TTTGAAATTACATTTATGCGTTTTTCTCTCTTGTGACATTGCAAAATCGAATCGATGTGACGATACAAAAATCGAAAAAAAAAAAAACCTTTATCGAATGGTTGAAAAGAATTGTTTATCTTGGTGCATTTTTCGTTTCAAAATCGTATGAAAAATTATTACAGCTAAAGAGATTTTTCATCAATGCGAGAAGAAAATATAGAATCTCTACGAACGCACGAGGCAAGCATGTAGTAATAGTATTGAAAATCGGAAAAAATATTTCAATAATAAGGATAATAATATCCTTAAATTGACAATGTGTTTCGGTGTTTTTTCCAGTGTGCACGATTTTTTTTCAACAGCGATTGTAAACGCTGGGACAGGTGAGAATACACATCGGTCTTCGAATTTGTCACAAAATGTGATATCTTGAGCTGTATTGTTGGATGCTACTGCGTTGTTAACCTCTGCTTCTCGATCGTCAACAGAACGCGTCTTAAACCGTAAAAAAATCGATCGATCCTTGCCACCACGACATAAAATCTGTTTTTGTGCGGTGCGGTGCGGTGCGGTGCGGTGCAGTGCGTGCGTGCGTTCGTGTGTTTGACACGCGCGTGCACAGCTCTGAGTTTTATTGGAGGCTCGTCCGGCAGTGATAATAAAAAGGAAAAAAATAATAATTTATGTAACGAACGCATCACAGTAAACAAGGATCGCCGTCATGGATTACAGACCATTGTCGAATAACATCAATAATTATCCTACCCACCACCGTGAGTATGAAATCTCAGTACCGTTAACTTGTCAATATCATTTAAGTGCCGTTACAAGTATCTATGCTTTTATAGGTGATACTAATTGATGTTTTTTTTTTTCAAATATATCACGTTATTTTTAATACAACACATCCGCATCACACATTATGTTTGTATAGCTGTTCACTGTGTAGAAGTGCAAGAAAAAACAAAAATAATATATCTATATATACGTATGTATATCTCTATGTATATATATATATAAATTTTTTCATCACATATGTATTAATAGCGGCCGGACGAAAAATCCAATCTCGAGAGTCGCGAAGCATCGAGAAAAAACTCTGTAGAAATAATAACGAAGGCACATGGGTATCGCGGTGCTTTGTTACTTTTTAATTGGCGCCACTCTGCTTTTAATTACGATATTGCGTAGTGTTATCGCACTGTACGCGCGCACGCATCTTCAATCATCGTCCATCTCTATTATAAGGGATATATATATGTACTTCTGTAATTTCATATGAATATATCGAATGTACGCCAGGGTGATTGATAGTTTCTTCAGTCATTTTGTGCGTGGGAGTGTGATACATTAATTATTATATGTTAACGGGTCGATTAATAGTAATTAATCTGGTGTCTCGTGGCATCGACTGATGGCTGTATTTAAAATGTAAAAAGGCACAGTAGCCGGCCGTTTCCTCGAGACCCCGCAAAATTTTCTCTTCCCTCCCACGCATATTAATCACCACGCTGGTTTTGACATCTGCTATCGTAGGCTTTGACGAAAAGTCGATCGCCACGATCATTTTCATCGCTGTTTGCATATAGACCCTTCGATTCACGGTTATGATCATTATACCGAGTCCGTGGACATTTTATCATCTGGTACATTAAGTAGAACGGTTGACATTGTCGGAATGATTCGATTTCGGGGCGCGAAATGGTCTCCTGTGATAGTTGAAGTGGTCCTTGAGCCCATCTCGCCGCAAAATCGATTCTTACCTGTCGAATTTACGATCGCATTTTCATGTCAACGATCCCGCACCTTTTTTCCTCTTATCTGCTTTCCCGGTGTGGGACATTAATGATTGCATCGATAGGATATATATTTTAGGCGGAATTCGGCCAATGTCGAAAGATAATTTAATCATGCAGCAAGAATTTTCACAATGTTTTCGACAATATTCTCTAAAATATAACATAAAAGTTATAATAACAAAATCATTTAACTTATGCTACCAAAAATAAAGATTGGTGCAAATGTAAGATGAAATAATGACTAATTATGATAATTGCACCAGTTTTCAACTTGACTCGTGAACGTCGCTACACTTTTGGAATGATATAATGTTTCCGCACGTGGTACAACAGGATGAATTTTGCCCCATTGTCGTTCAACGTCCGAGATTGTGGTATTACAATAAATTACAAGCCACTCATTTGAAGCACCTTTAGAGGTCAATTACTTTTCAAGCATTTGCGGCTTGTACAAATGGATCACGTGTGACCTGTGTATCTCAACTCGAGTATATTGGAATTTCAATCGGTCAGTCTACTGTGTCCGTCGCGGCTCTTGCGCCAAGAGGGAAGCCCTAACGCGAGTTATCCCGCCACTCAACATGGTAACCGTTTATATCGAAAACACGTACATTCCCGGAACAGCGCTATTCTCGCGGGGCTCGTGAACGATTTACCGTTCCTCCGTTAATAAATCACTCGTTAACTGACTGCTTGACGTCTCTCGGCCGCCGTCGGAGCTCCCTCCTGCCGTACATGCGATCGTCCATCGGATATACGCCACACAAATACGGCCCCTCACCTTCTACCTTACTTTCTACTCTCTTTTCACCTTGCCTATATTTATTCTCATTGTAAGCGCGCGAGGCTCTTACCATCCTCATCCTTTAACGCTTCTCCTGTACATGTAGAGTTTCCATAATCTCCACTCGGTTGGGTATACAGCAAGATGAGCCCTCCGACCGTTCACCTATTATACACCGTTCAACTCAACTCTACGAAGCTGCTGCACATTATCTATAACTCTGCCAATATAACGATATAACTTCACACTGCACAAATTATTGCAACGTTCAATTCGAAACGATACGATAGCAGAGTCGAATTTCCGTTGAGTTGAATCGCGCAGAAGCGATTTCCTGTCGCGAGCGACCATGTCCGTTGGGAATCGTGGAATTCGTTATCTTCGCACTCGGTGACACCTCGTTGGATCTGGCCTCGCCCAAGGCCACGAATGCCGGGCCAACGCGCCTGGAGTCACAAATACCTACGAGTAACTCAACTGAAACCCACCGCGACGAGATAAAGAGGAAAAGTGTGTGTTAATAAATTAGGGATTCAAGGGATTTTTCGAATGAATCATTCGGCTGGACTTGACTCGTCGTGCGTCCTTCAAGTACAATATCCATGTATTGACCCGTATAAAAATGACAAAGCTTCTCGGCCACCAATCAGTGGATTGGGCTTGCTTATTGCTCGCGCCTATTACCAAGCTATCAATTTTCCTTCTGGCAAACATTCAAGTTGGACGAATTCTCGTTACTGTTCGTTTTTCCCGGGAGTCACGTCACCAGTCCGCTTATCCATCTCTTGGCGTCCCCGCTAGCAATGAAAATTGTTTATTCCCCCCCTCCGCCCCAGCGTCGCAAAGCTAAGAGAGATAAAAATTTCGTGGCATTCGCATAATCCGCGGTCACATACGGTTACAGTGTCGTATTATACAGCGACTTGTGCTATTTTGAAATTGAAATTTTCCGCGACTACCTCGAACGTTCGGTAATAGCGAAGGCATGTCAACGGATCTTTCCCTTAAATGGACTTTATCAATCGACTGATCCCCATACACTTGATCCGAGCGGAATCATAATTAGCTGTGATATATTGAAATTAAATGACGAAAAAGTTTCGTAAAATGTTCAATTCATTGGTCACTTTTCTTTCTTGCATAATCGATGATAAAACCGTTTTTAAAAATTATAAATCAAAGTGCCCGATACTTTGAAAGATACCAAAAGTAAAATCAAACTAATCGGGGCATAAATTCAATTGATTGCTTTTTGTTTTCATATTATTTCACTTATATGAAAAATAATATGAGTCATAATTACAGCTATAAAATAGCCAATCGATGTGTAACTGCTGAGTTTCATTGAATGCCGAAGGTGGCAAGATACAATTGGTCGATAAGTGACGAGAATGAAGAGTCTTAACCGCCGTGATGCTCATGATCTGTGCGGAGGAATTGGGCGTTGAGCTATCTCCATTGTTATGCCTATCTCATCTGTTCTCGGGACTGGGAAGGTCTCGCGGAGACGCGAGATCCCGAGAGCGTACATCCAAGCGATTACTCTCATTGCATAGTCAACTTGGTTCAACGTCGCGCTCCCTACGTTCCTCGCTGGAGACACGAGTCCCGCACGCTCCGCCTCTGGAGGATCTCGGATACGCGAGCAGAAATACGATTCCTGTACGCTTCGGAATACCCCGTGGTTCCAATGACGGCCTTGTGCGCACGCCTAGTCGTTCGGAGTCTCGCTATTTCCGCGACAAACACGACAGCGCGACTCCCTCCAATTCTCTTAATTCCCGATACGTGTACACACCATCGATCATTTTACTTTCAGGCTCACTGGGGATAGTGCAGCGATATTTTTACAATGTACGCCACGACAAAACGATTATTTGAATTATTTCTTCGCTAATATATGTTGAAAGTATATCATAGTGAATCATAAAAACTTTACAAAATTAGCGAAAGTTAAAAATCGAAAAGACAAAAAAAAATTCAGCATCGAGTTTTCGTACTTTAAAACCGGACGAAGGTCTCCGTGTTTTCGTATGAAAAATGTTCAAAAACTGACTTTCAAAAATCGCTTTTTTTGTACCATTTCAATATGAACATTCATGTACGTTCTTAACATTATTGCGTCAATACACTATTGGCGACGAAAAGTTCTTGCCATCGAGAGGGTTAATCGAAAAAATTGATGGAGGAATTTCCGATTGAACCATTATAAAAAATCTCACTTGCGCATCTTGAAGTGATTCGACTTCTTCGCCATTATTTCAAAGCAATTATTTGCACAAATAAACAGAATCATCCAAAGAAACAATAAATTCAATCAATTCAACATGCACAAACTACTGTTTTTTATATTGTCTACATAGTTGCTGATAATTGAAAATGCATGAGAAATGAATACCGACATGAGAAATATTGAATTATGACACTATGTTGGTTTTATTACGGAAGGGCCAATCGCGATGCTGTTCACACTCGAGGATGAAAGCAATAGTTGCGTAGCGACATTGCTTTTATGCCGAGAATAATAAAAATAAGGTCACGGAAGATGCGAGAGGTCAGTGTGGCTCCGCCGCTATACGACATCGTGGCCGTGAATGATGAACGTAGGCGTTTCTGGAGAATCACACGGTAGCCACCGTATCGCGTTGGTTGTGTCTGCCTCGAGCGAGCTGAAAACTCACTATTTTACAATTCCTATAAATAGCATTCGAGAAACGAAGCTACGCGCTATTCCGAGAGATTCACGTGACGTCTTCAATCTCCCGTCATTAAGGTCAAGTCTCCGCTCTTTTTTTTTTACCGTACATCTATTTATAATATAAGTTTTAGCACACTCAGTCACCTTCGCAATGCTATTGGATATATATATATGACCTACCTTACTATAACTATTAGTTCTAGTAAAGTAATATTAAGTATACAAATAGTCTCACGAATAAATTTGTGGTGCGACTTTTTTCTCCACATGTGTCAACGGTCGCGGAACCATAAAGGAGTTTTCTCGCTAAAGGTACGGGGGCATGATATACAGATATACTTTCTTCAAAGCTCCGTCGTCCCTGTTAATCGTCTTGTATTTTTTTCATTTTTCATCTACTTCCCTCAACGCTGGCGGACACCTTAATTAGCTACGTCACTGGGTCAAACGAGGTGAATAACGATGTTGGTGCGTGACGATGCCGGGCTCGAAACTCGGCATACGTTCGTCTTGGGGCGACGTTGCGGATTCCGAGTCTCCCCTGCACGTTTTTTTTATCTCTCACTCTCTCACTCCACGCCAGATTGTCCGCCAGTGATATCGGGTTATGGCTCATGATTACACCCCTCGGTGCCGCGCGACCGATGCCCTTTATTTATGTAAGTGTGTGCTGCTGCTGTTGCGGATTACCGCACCTCCGCCTCTCCTCCCCCAACGCCTCCTCTGCCGACACCATGTCCATTGCGCTCACGTACAATGAGCGCAATGGACTCCCCGCATCCCATGGCCGCGAACCTTTTTTTTTCCCGCAAAATTGACTTTAACCCAAGCTCACTGGCTTTATATACTCTCAGGATCCTTCTCTCCTCTCTGACTTTTTAACGTAGTTCTGTCGGCACGGAAACATGTTCTCTGTAGTGCTTGATTTTTTTATATCTTATAGCTGGGCTTCATATAATAAAAATTCCAAGAGGCACCACAGACTATTGGAAGGAGTGATATGATCAAGAACCTATTTAGATATCACGTCGAAAATTTATGAAAAGCTCTAGTTCGTTAGGATCGAAATTATCCGATCGAGGTATTAAAAGAACTGCTCATGAATGTACGACAATTATGATGCGCGTGCATGTACTTTTGTCGTTGGTGTATATCTACCGACATGACTTGTTTATACACTAACGTATTTATAAGAGGATCATAGCTAATGAAGCTCCATGCCTGTGGTACCTGTGTGAGTGTCTTTATGCATTCATAATAATACACGTGCACATTGTAGAATGATGATCGCGTGTCCCGTACGTTTCTCAAAGGAGACCGTATGGCAATGAAGAATGCTATACTTGTGTGTACGACGGGAATCGAGCACCGACTCCCGCCAAGAGAAAAAGCTTTTCCACCGAAGTGGTAATACGAATTTCCTGCTTCTTTTGGCGTTCATTTTTGCCTGAGGATTTAGAGGATCAATCCTGAATAAATCCTGAATAATTGGCACTGAAGGTTAATGTTGGTGCAAAGTAAACGGAAATACTAACTAACTATCTCATTGTTAATGAGCTGTAAAAACTTGCGAAATACTCCAACCGGATAAATACCACTGCACGCACGTGTCTTTGAAAATCGAGCTTGGCAGGATAATTGTTATTGATACAAAGCTTCATCCTGCCCCGAAAAACAAAATGCCACTGCTGGTTGAATGGCCAGGAATATCGACGGCGCAAAGTCCCACAGGATCCTGTTGATGTTGTTGAAGCCCCGGCAAGTGGCATGGCTCTCGCGGAATGTCAACAATGTCGGCCATCGACGATCGCGTTGCTGCTGACTTTGAACGCATGGAAGTTGGTTGGCGCGGTTCCCTACCCACTTGGACCATGCACCACGACTAAGTTCCCAATGTCCTCGTGCTTTCGTCTTTATATATACATTTATATACACATACACACTGAAAAAAATCTTTTTCGGTTGTTCTATCCTCGCCCCGCTAGGAGGGGCGATAAAACAAAAAAGCCACACGCTAGGAGAACGATGGCTCGGTGGCCGTGAACATTTCGCCTCGACGAATTCACACAAGACTTTGAGCTAATTCAAACGATCTACTGCCAAAGCGCTTTCCACCTTTTCCGTATCGAAGCTTTGCCTCAGATAGAATACCACGAAACTCTTTTTCGTATTGTTTATAGACCACACGGATCAACGTTATATATATATATATATATACGTCAGCCGATTAATTGGTTAGAACAACCAAGTTAATGGTCAGCGCCACCAAGCTCATTGTAATAACTTGGTTGGCATAACCGATACTTTTTTCCGTGCAATAAATTGAAACGAGCCGAAAATCGTTGCTGGCCATGTCCCGTTTTCCGTCATAGGACATGAAAATATAATTCAGACTATATATAGAAATATATCACTTAACAGTTGTCGCCACTAATGAAATTCTTCTCAGTGTCCCTGATGATTATGAAGAACGAATTATTTGTATGACATCTCAATTATCGGCTCTAGCGAAGCTACCTAAACGACATTAAACTCTCGACCTATACCGATAGTATGTAGAATTGCACGCAAGCCACGTGATAAAAATACCACGTGTATTATACCACTAATTGCATGATCGATCGTTGTTGGGTAGACGGCGCAATGAAAAAATAGCACCAACTCCAAGAGAATATGTGGACCGTTTATATGTCGGGGGGTTTTACGGTCTCGCGACAAGTACGACATGTACCAAAGTTGTAATATAAGGTAGATGAGGTGCAGCAGTTGCCGATGATGTTCGGTAGGCCAAGGCTGTGAGGCTTTGACGCTACGTCTCGTCTCGTTACAAGTCTGAGCTATATTACCGAGCAGGGCAGTCTCTTTGCCTTGTCAAAGTATTGACGTAGCCAACTGGCCACAGCACATGATCATCAGTGATCCCGACTTTTTACTGCTTCCCGACGCTCGACTATATTCTCGTGTCAAACTATACTTGCAACTGTATACATATACCTGTGGTATGTAGCAAACAGATATACCTAGAACTTTCGACACGGTGACTTTCCGTCAGATAAACGCCCGATTATCAAGAGACTCCCGTCACCGGGAGTCGATCGACATTCCTTTGTCGGTCCCGTGGCTGAAGCACAAACCGGCTCCCAAAAGCAGCCGAGCCCTCGCTTCTAATTCATAGCGTTACTTATGAATTCTTGTAGTAGTCGACGGCACGGGATTTCTCGCGACACTAAGTATTTTTTCAACTGTAGCCGAATCAATAATATTTTACTTTATATATTACACGTACAATATTATCGAAAAATTATGAACCGAAATGGACATTGGAATGGACAATTTATGCAGAAAAATCGAACAAAACTTCGTTTCGCTTGAAGCCATTTCTCGAAAATTAAGAGACGCTTGAGGAACCTGTCTAGATCTAGAAACAAAGTAAATGCATTTTTATACATATAGGAAACATCATTAGAAAGTTATTAAGAAGTTTGAAATGTCAATTGTTTAATTCAGTTGAGACACATTGAAATCCAACGATGAGAAAAACGGTGGTTTCATAAATTTTCACATATTAACCCCAGTGTCATAAATGACCTCATCCCTTTTTCGACATCCAGTTCATTGCATGCCCAATCTCTCATAATCTGACTCTTCGACACTCGGTATTAGCTTCCAAGTGGAATGAGTGTCTAGACGCTTGGAATGAGCTGGGGTCAGTCTCAGAAGCTCTCTTTCGACAATCCAACCTCGAACCAGCGAACCAGCGAAGAACCAGGAGATGATGATGTCGTGGAGCGATATTCGATCGAATTTTTAGGACGTCTCCTTTCGTTTATTTGGCCACCCACTTATCCGAGTGTAATCGCATTTTTAAGAGAAACAGTCGTTTATGTTGATTGAAAATGCTCTTAATTGAAATATTTATATCAATCGATATTGCTTAGGGACATTTCCCGTTGCTTGGATAATAGAGGCCGGAATATACGGCAACACACGTCGACCGAATGAATTTCCATGCATCATGCATTGCGTATGAAAATACGTAATGTAATCGAGCGAAATCCACTTAGTAGCGAGTAAGCTCAATTTTTGATAACTCGATTTTATTTGATTTCACTTGACAAAACTCAAGGAGATGTCAAACAATCGACTTTGAGGATCTCAAACGAAAAGAATCGAATTTAACTTTATAATATAGTTGGTTAAAATTGACTATAAATTTTGGGATATTATCCGGCTCGCATAAGGTTGATCCATGTGCATTGAGTTAGCGAACTAAATTCAGTTGGCTCCGACTAAAGAGTATTTCCTCAGGAGTGCATAAAAGCGCATGGGGCTACACAAAGGGGGGCGAGGCTTCTCCGGTTGAGTTGCTATCCCGCAATTATCGGTGCTAAAATTTTACGAGCCTGGGATAAATGCATCGATAGGAGGAAGAGGGGCTCGATCGAACGAGTCCAAGCTGCTTTGGGCCCTATGGCTTTTATATGCGGTACGTGCAGCGAGGGACGCCGCGACGTTAGTCATCCCCGGGCGTCTTCGAACCGCCTTCCACCGGCCGCACAATTTTTCTTTCCTCCTCCGTACTCCCATATATATAGGATATAGCGCTCTTTTAGTGTAATATCGTATATACGAGCCATTTTCCGCCAGCTTCCGCTTCTCCTACTTTTTCGCGAAAGTTACTGGGCCCTTAACATTTTTTTATATATATATTAAAACAATTCAAAGTGGAGCCTTACCCATTGCTCTTTTATTGTTTTGCTATTTAACTTACTTTATGCGGTATCGCTCGTTAATTGATTTGCACTTCCGGGAAGCTTTCTGAAAAGCGTAAGATAATAAAAAGAAATGCAGTTATTCCTAATCACGCGTTCTTGTTTTGATTCAATTCAAAAGATTTGATTCTATAACGCAACCTTTCACGGACCTTTATTTCTAAATGACATATCTGAAAACACTGTTAGCTTGTTACGTTGGAACTACCTGACATGAAAAATGTAAGTCAATTAGGTCGATTGGTTCACCGATTGGATGATTTACTTGAAGCTTTAGACCATCTTATGGATACCGGTATGAAAATCTTGAACAAAAAAATGGAAATGTCGAAGAATCGGTGGCTATTCTGACGCAGAATGCCTCATATATACATACATATACATGTATAAGAAATCTGCTCGATGGATGTGTACATGAGTGTACGTATACCATCAGTGAGGGTTTCACCGAAATTGCATCGTCCTTCTTCGAATCGTCGTAAAGTACGAGCACCAGCACGAGGAACGTTCCGAGTATCATTTCCTTTTTACGTACCGTATATCCACTTGGAGGGCCGACTGTTTATTCAGCATTTACACGCTAGCCGGTTTATTCATAACCATTCATTCTGAAGACGTCAATGCCCTGCGATGTTGCATATAATATTTATGTTCGTTTATTTATCAATTGGTACAAGTCCTGATTGGATGATGGTAGTGGCTATATGGGGTCAGTCTTGTAGTTTGCCAATCAACAAGTATGAAACTTTTATTGGCCACCGGTAAATTATCATCACAAGTCAACAATCACTTGGATCGTTTTGGATTCTTCCGTTAAAAAACCGATCTTCCCTACATATACACCATGTTATGCCATGAGATTTATTAAAAATTTTATGAAAACCGGATCTCCGTCTATTTATCAATATCAATTTTTCTAGGGCCGCGTTATTTTTTCGGAGATTTTATTTTCCGAATATTTACGATACGCGTAATAATCCAAAAAAGAGATTTAAAAAAAGTTATTTGCGCGAGTACAAATTATTAAGAATATTTTTCGATTAATCTGATTTTCTAAAACTCGAAAGTATATTAGGGAGTAAAACGTTTAATTTTGCGACGAAAAAGTTCGAAAGTGTAGAATAACGACACACGACTTGGCTTATTTAAGTGAATCATAATAAATTGGTGCTTCGACGAAAAAATGGTTAGCACGCAGAGATCGAAGCTTAGTCGCTGGGCTGTTGTCCACGACAATTAGCGTAGTTATGGCGTTCTGTTATCTCAAGCTTTATGGCCACTTTGTGGACGTTGATTGATAGCCCCGATAAATAATAGGGTTGCTGTATTAATTCTTGGTTCACGTAGACGTAACCGTCGTTGTCGTCGCATGTGCAGTTCCTCAATTAAACGTCTTTAGCAAGTTCTGATTTAGTACAATTAATACTAACAAGAATCTTAACGTCTTAATAAACCTTAATAACGTTTCCAGTAAATCGTACTTTTAGTATAATTGTAGCGCAATATGATAACCTCAGTATTTCGTTAACTTAAGAGGATAAGATGACAAGTAAGCGAGCGCAATCCGTACAATTTTTCTTTTAACCAAGTATTGGCAATTTTTGTTTGTCCACTTATTTTCCAGATAAGCACTGATTGTCAATTAAACAATCAACCATACCAATAAAATCAAATACTTACAAACTTGCAATGAAAAAATTCCTATAATTAAAGATTTTCAGTTTTCGTGTTAGCTCAGAGTATTTTTTGTCAATTAACAGATATTGAAAATTGACCGTGCCTGCCCTATTTTCACGCGGTAAACTTGATTACCCGTTTTTGAAACAAAAATGACGACGAGGGTACATCGATAAGAGGGTTGTACGTTAGATATCACACGTCATAATCTAGTGTCATAATTTTGCAGTACCATTTTTGACGTATATCTTCATCTTCCGTTCAACATTAACAATTAGTCATATAAGTGAGGCATTTATAATTGTGTTAATAAGCTAGGGTAGATGTTGGCACGCACAGGCTGCAATCAAAATGTAAAACACACCGGGGAGCTTGTAACGATAAATAGCGTTACACGTTATTATGTCGATCGTACTTTTGATATGAGAATCGAATGTCGTCACGCACTCACACACTTATCTCTCTGTCTCGTCTACATATTATCCGTATCCCCCTGTATATTGTTTTATTTATAAATATAGCTCTCCATACTTCTGATATCTACGCGAAGAGAATTACGATAAAAAAAACAATTGCAACGCTGTGTCGGATTTGATTTTAGAGTTGGTGCTTAGAAATAGTAAGGATAAAAATAAAAATCAGAGGAATCAGAGGAAGTAATAAATAAAATTTGAGGAATTATTATATTATGTCGAAATATAATTAAAAATTGTTTTGGAAAAATTTCGAAAAAGGTCGTCACGAGTGGGGATGAAAATAGCAAATTACTCAATAGCGAGTGGCTAGAATAGAGAAATTAATAATAATAAATGGCTGAATTTTGAATATGGCTATTATTATGAAATTCCCTATTTTAGTCATTTTTTGTCTTGATCGCATTTGAATAAGATGGGGATTAAAATAGCGAATGAATCAAACAGCGAATGGCGAAAAAAGCAAATTTAAAAATCACGAACGTCCGAATGTAGAATAGTAATTATTTTGTAATTCGCTATTTCAAATCCCACACTTTTTTTTACAATATGCTACCATATTAGTAAGAAAATTTACAAACATTTCATGAACATTGAAAACAGTGGTTCTTCCGAAAGTTGATAAAAAAATTTCATAACATTGTAAAACACATAAAAAAATCACATATGCACAAATGAAGAATCATTTCCCTTATCTCCCATTTTTTCACGCGATGTTTTTAATTACGCGCCTAAACTTTGTTTCTTCCATTCGTTGTCCTTCAATTTCGAGATAAATTCTAATGTATCATTTTAGCATATAAAACTCAGTGCGGATTTCGATAAAGTGTACAATAAAATTTGTTGCAAATATTTTCAGTGTTATGTATAAATCACTATATAACAGATAGTTGGTAGATCGAATAACGAGTAATCCAGATTCTTCAAGCGAATTCGGTACCTATCGCCAAATGTGCCATAATCCAATAGACTTAGGACAATGTTGATACTGATACACATGTATTGCCAGGAAAAATAAACAACGAGCAAACACAGCCGATTGCCAAACTTGCTCACTTATTTACTAAAACAATATTCTCTCCGTGTATATCTTATTCTCAATCTGTATAAACCCTTACATATTCACTCACTTTGTATTTCCATTTATATATATATATATATTTCTCTCTCTCCCACTCTCTTGCTCTTTCTGGCTTTATCTCGGAATAACAATCTGAATATACAAGATGAATATGGCACGAGCCGCACAAGGCCACTGAACGTACTTGCGTACTGAAAATAACTTATCACGTCGAGTCCAATTATGTGGTCGAGCCCGAATTGTAAAAGGATTATTAAAACGAGCACAAGAAGGGCTCTCTCCGGCACAAGAAAAATAAACAATATTTATATATATATATATATATATATATATGTACATACATACATATATATATGTGTGTGGGTGTGTGTGTATATATATATATGTATATATATGTATATATTGGTGCTTGTTGCTTCGTATCGTCAGTTCTATGTATCGTCGCTTTGTGCATCGAACGAAATAATAATTCGATTCATGATATACTGAATATATATGTTAATATATAATTTTCGTTGAACGTTACAGATTGAATTGTAAAAATATGTTGATGTTTCAGAGAACCCGATGTCAGGCCTTTGTTCAACCGGTCGTTCGTATCAGCGTCTCGAATCGGGGCTAAGCCGCTTCGAGTTCAGAAATTTGCTGTCCAGAGTACGAAGACGTGGTCATGTCGTGACCAATAATGATGGCGAACTTGTGGACAACGAGAGACAGGTACAATCGAGGATAAATAGCAATTCGTATTTTATTTTTATACCATGTGTTATTTATATAAGTTGATATGATTTATAATATGCTGTATCGATGAGATTATTTTTATATGTTTTGCATCGAGGGTGATTACAGTCGATACATAAGTGTTATTTTTTCGTTATGGTTTCTTTGAAGAAATTGGTGAAATAACTAGTAATAGTGTCTTGATGCCGGGGATAAAAAATCAAAAAAGATATGAGTTTCCAAAAGATAAGGTACATAATAACCTGAAGGACAGAGTGGACCTGAGGGGACCTGGTATCCTGGGAGATCGGTTAAACTGAGGGATATAGTAACTTTAGGGATATCTGAGGGATATGGTTAATTAAAAAATTCGATACATACAAGAACGTAGGGTGGCTGAGAGTCACACTGTTTCGAGTGACTTTAATTCTTCGAGTTATTGTTTTATACTAATTGCTTGCTTGTTTACCGTCTTACAGGCCGAAGTGACGTTTTACAACGACGATATGACGTCCACTAAAATAATCGTGGAAAAGAATTTGCGGATCGTGGATCTGTGCGAGTTACTTAGAGTGAAAAACATGGCTGAGGGCGGAGTCGAATGGGCGATAGTAGAAGCGTGGCATGACCTCGGAATTGGTAAGACAGTTTGATGTACAAAAAAATGAGATAGTCTAGTTCTGCGTATGCTTGAAATGTTGGACGGGAAATATCCAAGTGGCTAAGCAAAGCAGTTTGGCATTCATTTGTTAAGCTTCCAATATCCTAGTTGGAGCCCTTCATCGACAGATCCAACTTTTCGTGAGACTCTCGCGACTCTATGGACTATTCCACTCCTTTACGGTTCTTCCTTATTCCGCCCCTTTAATTCTTTCATAACTTATTAACAAAGTTTTCCGGTGTTCGCCAAGAGCGTTACACGAGAGGGACTTTCGCCAAGAGTCTCTTCTCGCCTGGAGAGCAACGAAGCCGCGAGTCGTCGCCATTGTCACGGCCACTAGAGGGCGTACTTTGCGCGTGTTCTTGGGTTTATCGGGCGATAACTTTCACCCCCCCCCCCCCCCTTCGTAACTACTTCGTAACTACTTCTTCTAACTTCAATAGTACAAATTTCAAGAATGAACATTACAATGATATTGTATTGCAGCGGTACGAAATTTTTCGTCTATACCGATCATAGTCACGATAGTTGATAATAATATACTAATATTTTCTCAATGAGGAGTGTATTAAAAATAAATGCTAGTAATAGAGCTAATTGGGCACGTTGGAATTTGAATCGAAAAGCGTCTTTATTTTCATCGCAGTTGATAAACGGATCTATGGTCAATACAATATTCGTAGATTTTCTCAACAAAATGTGACACATTATAGTATGAAAATTTTTTTATCTTATGATGCTTGCTGTTAAACGTGGACAAATACAAAGACAGAAGAAAATTATTGGATGGCCAATAGTGGTTACCCGGCATTATCGTTGTAGGATCAGGTAGCAGCTAATAGTAAGTACCCCTTATTATTAAAATTGTTGTCCCGCTCAGACAGGAGAAGTGATAAAACTACGCAGTAGAGTAAACGTCACAGTGTACAAACTAGATATCTAATTAAATAATAGCAGTAGGATTAGCCGAGTTGTAAATAGAGTGGACACATCAGGTTGTGCTCAATTTTTCGTCTCAATTAAGCTCGTTTTTTTTTTCCCCAAACATCGGAGAGGTACGTGACTGCGGTAACAGTAGTAGTAACAGATCTGGTCGCGGTAGTCGCGTGCATGCGTACATTCCAGACGGAGAGACAGGACGAGTCATTAACGGGGAGATAGGGGCTAGATGGGCTAATTCGACTAAGGAATCAGGCAAGATAGGTAACTTGTGGACTTGTGTAACCAAATGTAAGAAAATAAATAAGTGACGCGACTAGCCCCGGCGTCCCCTGGTGTCGGATGATATTAGCTTGCGTCGTGAGCAACGCGGGAGACCAGGATGAGGCAAACACCAGTGAAGAAAAGAGCGATGTCGTGGCCACGCTGAGAAAGAAGAGCTGGAGGGAAGAGAGAGGGTGAGATGGTGAGATAGTCAGGGGCATCGTCCTGGCTGGATGTAAACACACACACAGACACTAACGGCAAAAGGGTCGATCCTCCGGTGGATGGGGACAATTTTGTGCCACTCTGCGAGACTGAAACATATAAAAGAGGAAAAAAAAAAGCAAAAAGAGACAAAGTCTTAGAAGGATAGATTGCGATGATGAAGAAAGTGAGCGTGATGTAGAAAGAAGGAAAGACAGAAAGTGGAAGGAGCTCGTCGCCTACGTAGCAGACGCATACGTCACAAAATATATGCCGGATCAAGAAGTCGTTTCAGAAAGTGTCGAGGAGAATTGAATTTCCTTTTAGATAGTGACACTTGATTTCGATGGACTGACTTGAGGTGGAGAAACACGGGCGACAATTCTCAGTTTTTTTTTCTTACTGGAAATAAAAAGCCTACTTGAGCACGGAGAGAAGAGGCCCATTATAATAATCGTATAACGTGAGATAAACTGAGATTTTTCGACTTGCAATAATTCTTGTCACGTTGAACATCAACAAGTAGAAAAAATAAGATCCATCTTTTTTCTAGGTAGCATCATCGTTTGCTCGGAAAATCACAAAAGTGTGCATTGCACCCGCAACTGCAATGCACTACGTGCCGCTGCGGAAAAATCAAAGGAAAACAACATTTTTATAAGCCGAATGTCAGTATCTCAGTATGATAAAAAAGGATCGGGAAAAGAGTCGCGAAATAATATTGATAGAATGGCTATATGAAAGAGGTCCGGTATGAGTAATCCGTTGGTTGCTGGTGGCCACGTGCATCGCTATTGTCGATAGACGAAGAAAGTAAAAGAGGGATAGGGAGAGAGGGAGAGAAGGTGAAAAACGAATTCAGCCAGGCAGAGTTGAAGACCAAGTTTTCTTCACGGGGCTCGGAGGAGCTCAGGGGTAAAAAGGACGTGGTTTTCTCAGATACAGAGGAAAGCAAGTTCAAAGAGTCTCGAAACGTAGACTGCTCGCTGCCCGAGTGACTTTTCTGTATTGTTGGGAAAGACGGGAAAAGCATTTCCCTTGGAATTTTGTCGCGCACTTTGTACTGTTTTTCTTCGTATTTTTTGCCTTAGTTCGCGAAACAATATGGAAAAGCTTCGTAGCGGGAAGTTGAATAAAAGTCACGTCCAAACTTCTGCAGCCTTGGAAGAAATGGAAATACAGATTTCAATATTTTTGTCGATATTAATGGGATTCGTGGTGCACAGTCATGTATTGCCTCGTCGCTTGAGCCATGCACATAGTTTAATTATTTTTCCGTTTAGTGTAGCGCTTATGCACCCATGTGCAAAATGGAGAAGCTTCACTATTTCTCGAACTCGCTCTTCACTGGAAGACGTCAAGATCAGCGCAAAGCCGATAAATTATTACCAGGATATCTTTTACCAGAGCGAGAAATCTCACCGACGTGAGAGCGAGGATCTCGTCCTACTCACCGAAGACGGATAAAGGATTTTCTCGGTTTGATGCGACTGCTCCGGGCAGAGTGACATTGCAAAATGCTGAGACATATACCAAGAGGTCGCAAGGCAGTGTCAGAGCACCTTGGAAGCTTTCCCATTATTGCGGTGTCGTCGCGCGTACGGGATACCAGTAGGTACGCGACGATCCCTACTGATTCCCGGGCATCAGAGCGAGTGAGGAGAAAGATATACCAATTAAAGAGGTAAATTGCAAAGAAAGAGAGAATTAAGGCACCGGATCGAGCTTGAAACTCGAGGCTTCTCCTTGCCTCGCATCAAGCGAAGATGAAACATATATCCACGTCAAGGCAGCCTTTGCAAAAAACATAGTTTTACGAAAAATGCCCATCAAGTACTTTTTTTAGGCGTGAATTTCTTTAACTTATACATTACATTCTTTCTATCTTTCCTTCTTCTATTAATACTTTTTATATATGGTATCGCAGCACTAACGCATCTTTTCATATCAAGTTCCCGATTTTTTCCAAGATGATGGATATCACGCAAAACAAAAGTTTTAGAAACACCGACTTGCTATCGGTCAAGTTTTGATATTATAACTGCAGTTTGTATTATTGCAATGCAACGATATTATAACGAAAAATTATGAAAAAGTATTTTCTTTAATAATTGCTCATGTCTCTTTTTAAAGCTCTTTGTTTTTTTTTTTTTTTTTTTTTTCGTAATAAATGAATTCGTGTGGTCCTTTAACATTAAGTTGTTTTAAATATTTTCCTCGTACACTGAAAGAATAAAAGAGTAACGGGATGTCCAAAGTTAGGAAAATGCGTGTCTCGCTATCAATTTCGTCTGTCGAATATCCAACCTTCTGCGAAGCCACGAAATCGGCCTTAACGGTAATAAGCGAATCGGTAAAAACTGCAATGTGAAGATAAAACCAAGCGAAGACTCTGCGTTTCGAATGTCCCATAGACTCGTATCTTGCCGCAAATAATAAATCCTCCGGGTCGGCTACGCGGACCTCCCAACATTTTTCTCTTGTCTCTCTATCGCCGCTACTAAAGACCCACGACTGAGGCACCTTCAATGGGAAGAACACCGACATTAAGAGAAAGAAGTCTGACCGAGCGAAGCCTGCAAAAAATTCTCCGTCGAATGGCATTCCTGTAATATTCCTATCCTTCCTTTCCATGGTCGCGCTCTTTTCTTTTTTTATTATTTCCTCCCTCCCTCCCTCCCTCTCTTCCGGACTCTTGCTCGCTTTATTGGCCAAACCCTTGCGGTGTTCTCCGTCCTTTTCGTCCGTACGGTTTGTTGGTAAACACACAAGTGCAAAGGCACACCGCCGAGCGACTCCCTCGTATGGTCACTATCGTTCCGTCCTTCATGTCGACCCTCCGCGGTCCATAGGCACTGCGTGGCCTCTGCAGTCTCTGAGATGGCGACTTATGCGACGTGCCCGCACGCTCAGCACACACAAGGTAGAAAAACCTCCAGAGATAAAAAGATTGTTCTGAATGAGAAAAAACAAAACCGTTATGTTCGCCTAAAACATCTGAAAATTATAACTTACCTCTTTCCAGCCGCTCAAGTTGATAAATGTTTTTATTAGAAGGAACGCGTCACACAAAAATCATGAAATAAAATATATAAAATTTCACATTGATTCAGATAATACTACCGAACAGAAATAATTACAAAATATGATGTGAAGTAGAGCTTTGCACATGACTTTCTCATTACATTTCAATGTTTACAAAGCCGCCTCTATGGGAAACTATGTTTATCTATTTTGGCTTTCTCATGCAGGAAGCTTTGTAAACATTCAAATGCCATCACGAAAAATGAAGTTTCTTCTATGAGGAATCAATAAAGATTTTCCTATCAAAGTCATTAAAAACTATTAACACAGAATGTCGAACGCAAAGTAAAGTGAATGAATTAGTGTTAGAAGTTGTCAGTTGAGTCGACGATGTTGAGTCGTTGCGTACAAATACGGAAACCACGACAATACGAAAAACGTGAGAGAAGAGACAGTGAATGTTACGTATATACGCGATGTTAATGTGAGATATTAATTTTTGTTTCGCTGCTCATCTCTCGTGCCATCCATCCGGTCTCTCTGTCGAACGGTTTATGGGAGGCGAACGTCGGCGTCGGCGTCGGCGTAGATTATAGTTGCAGTTGATCGAGCGACGCGAACCGGAAGCAACAAGAGAAACAAGCAGTTCCGCGGCATCGTCCAGGAACCAATTAGGAGGAGGCGTATAATAACGCCGAGAGTCCTACGCTCCACGTCCTCATTTCATACGATGGCTAGAAGACACGTCGTGAAGCCTCATTCCGTATACTGGCTTATTCCGTCTCACTCACCCTTGATGCTTTACTCTTCCCATTTAAAGCACTTGCTTGTGGCAGTCAGTTTGCAGTATATGTCGCGAACTCTGCGCAAAGCTGACATTACATCTCCCTCGCACTTATAGTATAAATGATGCCACGACCTGGGCCAACTCGCGAGCTGCTAGGCCAACACTGCGCTGCCAATGCTGCTGTTGCTGCTACGGCTGCTACGGCTGCTACGGATCTTACGGTTGCTGTGGCTGCTACGAATGCTACGGCTGCTGCTGTTGGTGCCGTCGGGTATCGATTCACGTGGTGCATTGTGCAGGAGAACCCGCGCCAAAAGGGGCGACGAAACGGCGGGCGTCGCCACGCGGGCCTCCCTCGTCGCATAAAATTCAGGAAGCCGTAAAGAAAGCCCAAGAACGCCAGAAGAGAAGGGCCAAGAAAAAATATACAAAGTGCATTTTTTGTGACAGCTTGTCGCCAATTTTTTTTTTAACTTTCAACTTATAAATATTGATGGAAAGAAAAAAAATAAGTTTTCGATATAACCCTGGCATAGAAATGAAAATAATTTTTTTCCTTTCTACTAACTCAATCGACTAATTTACGCCTCTTTACTAGATAGTAGTTCACCTTTCAAAATTTACCGCGAGAATTAGTGATAAATTTGGTTTTAACTTAATCCCAAGCCAAAAAGAGAAATTTAACTTTCCGTTTGATTCTTTTATTCAATTTACCCCAATACGTAACACGCTTTGACATATATTATGAGTAATATTAATATTAAGTTTCAGAATTGGGTTGATCGATAAACCATTAGTAGACTGCATCGTTAAATTTGTGATAAAAAGGGCGGGTACGGGATAGAACATTCTGACCTCTGCTAGCGATTATCGGATATTCATCGTCCAAAGTTATCCTCATCGTCAGTGTATTCTGAACGTTAGGTCGGTGCTTTATCGGCGTCTGATAACGTGAGGGTGTAATGTAGCTATGCTATGGTAAGAGAAGCAGCAAACGTAGCGTGCCACGAGTAAATAGTATTCGCGGATCGCTTGGTTTCCTTGTTTTTTTCACCCCAGAGCTGGCGCCAGGCTTTTATTTTCGAACTTCGTTTACATAATTGGCGTTACGTTTTAATTGACACCGGTCGATTCACGGACGGAAGCGTTTCAGGACTATACTATTCTATCGGGCTTACCATTCTCGCTATCGCCACATAACGTTATTACCGAAGTGATGAGGGCCTCTCTCGCTTACGCTTATCGCATTTGTCACGAACCCCATTCGACCTGAAAATTTAAAATACGTAGCTCTTTTTTGTTTTTCTTGGGGAGAAAAAAAAAAAAAAAAAAAAAACGTTACAATTTCCGAATTTACATGATTTCGCTTTTTCCCCATCCCAATTGTTCTCTGATATGAATACCAAACGTTTAGCTGTTTGCTACTGACATCTCACGTTTTTCGAATATGTTTCTCTTTTATTTTATTATTGATATAGGTCGGTGGCTCTTGAACCTCTTCGCCATGACGTTCTTACATTCATATATTCCAGCACGTTCATCAAATTTTTCAAAACAACGACGTATCTAATTATTTTTGTTTCGTTCCGATTGCAGAGCGCTTACTCGAGGACCACGAGGACATTCTCGCAACTTACAGAGAAAACGGAAGGTTCACTTCGAAATTCGAGGGAAGATTTTATTTCCGCAGAGTTTATCACAAATACGAACTGTTTGTAAATCCAAAGGTGAGTTAACGGAGTCCATAATTGTCCCCGCGGGTTTGCTTTACTTTTACACAATAACATTTTTACAAAAAAAAAAAAAAAAATTGAAAAAATTCAAACGCTAAACAGTGGCGCAAAAAATGCCTACACTGAAGTATTATACACAAAATATAGTACGATAACGTTTTCTTGATATCGAACTTGTCGGTACAGAAATTTTGTGGAGGTATATTACGGATTGATTGTGCGGTATGGAGACTGAAGATAAAGGTAGCACTGAGCGAATGCTAGTTAGCTAGTGAACTGCACATCGGGATTTTCCTTACGCTGGTTATAGCGGAACCCGATGATATTATACTGACCGTGAATTGTGAAGTTCTGTCTTACCGACATCAGATCAGAAATACAAGCTTCATTACCAACAAAATATCGGTTTCTGTAATGCCGGCTTACCGATGGTTGGCTAAATTACCGCAGCAAATTCTGAATGGGTGAAATCCCCGTTACCATTTTCGATAAACACATTTCGCTGCAGTTACGTTGCACATGAGGTCAGCAGTTGTATTTCAGTTGATAGTAAAACGGCTTATTAATCCTGATCTTAATTACAATTTGTCGACCAATCACAAAGGTTTATCAAATTTCTAGATGTTTTTAGAAAGATAAATTCAAGTAATTTTTCACTTACGGCTTTAAATAATCCTTTCGCAAAGCCTAATTCCTTGTCTGGTTGATTGCTTGTGAGATCAATTAATATAGTTCCACCCAGAACCCAAATAGAGAGCAATTAGTAAAATCACCAATTACTCTTTTACACTTGGAGTTTTTAGGCTGCTTACGATTTTTCGCAACTACTACTTTTCGGCACGAGGCTTTTCTTTCCCGAAAACTCTGCAGAATTCTGGTCTTACTTATTCGAAGCTGCACGGTCGCGACGGCAATGCGCATACGTGTTGCCATGCCTCGTTTTTAATTTCCGTAATTGTCGTCAAAATTCCCCCTTTCGGCCTTCCATTTTTTTACGCCTTCCATTTTCACTCGTTGAGCTTTTGAGGCGGTCCCTCTTTCCCTTTGCTTGCCAGACTGCACCGACGCCCCTACGAAGACGTTTAAGGGTCCTAGACTTGCCTCTCCTTTTTCTTTTTATTTCCCCTCTTTTCTCAGTACGCCCCTTTTTGTTTTTCGCCGCGCGCGCTCCACCACCCTGCGACTAGACGTGCATCGCTGGCTTTGTGTAACCCAGCCGTTGTTGCCAGGGAATTGCTATGTATCGTGCTGGGCCAAAAAGTGAATTCCGCTGGCTAACAGTACGCATGAATAATCAGAGGCCGCAGGATTACTTCAGGTTGTCAGAAGACGAGATATATGAGATATTCTGTAACATTTCATCCCCTTTTTTTTTCCCGATAGTTCCCATAGACAGCCAGATTTCACTAGTACACGAGAGTATATATTTTTTTCAGCTTCGCTCCCTCATATAGGAACATGTCGTTTTTTTTTATAAACTAAAAACTTGCTCTGGCTGCTTGAGAAAATAAATGTTGTGTTTCTACACATGAAAGTCACACTCTGTTAGGAATTTCGCTGAACATAAATTTGAATTTTGATTGTGCATTTTTTTCATTCCGATATATCCACAGTTGAATAATCGTATCATTTAGGTTCTTCCGTTACAAACGATTCATAACTGTTATACCTATGTAACATTTGGGTGCTGATTATTTACGGTCCGGACGAGTTATGAGATTGACGCCCCTCACATCGTTTACAAACAATTAAATAAACATTATCTTAATATAAACCATTCTTGTTTATGTGTTTAACTCTTTCGACGAGGCATTAATTCTGGTATTTCAAAATACAAGGGATGCCATTACACCTCCATTCAATTTTTTGTCGGGCTTCTACACATCTGACATCGAATCTGTAACTTGATGTAAGTCACATATATGTCGTACTCATTAGAGAAACATTTGTGAACCTTCTTTTAAATAATTAACTCATCAACAGGGTATATCTTGAGAACGCTGATATGACAAACGCAAAGAAAAAGGGGGGGGAAAAAAAAAAAAAAAAAATACAAAATTAATCTTCTTCTATGATGAGGTAAAATAAAATGACTTTGATTTGATGAATACCAGTAGTATTTTTTCAATTATTCACTTATTGTTTATTTCTCCGTATGCTACTTGGCTTTTTAATATATCCCCTCCCTTTTATTCCCTATTCCATTCCTTGAGCTCTCTGCCCAGAGTGTTGTCCGCAGCTACTCTTCCTAATGCACTAGTGTATCGCATTAGCACGAGGGCACAGGGAAACTGCGGAAAACCTGGTCGATACAGGTGGCTTTATTTTTACTGTGTTTCTAATGTATGAGAAAGCATTAGAAATAAATAAAAAACTACCTTCCGGTCACCAGTTGACGGGAAAACGAGGGCGCGGCTAAGCGGTCACCTATCCCAAGTTATAGCCGCAAATAATGTTGCCTAACTGTAGAGACCGCCGGAGCGACATAGCTACCGCGCGTCCACCGCACTCTGTAACTAGTAGTAAAATCAGACTAAACATAATAAATATCACTGAGGTCGAAAAAGGTGTTGAATTGACGGAGAATGAATGATATTATTAGAATAAAGAAATATCACGGAATCTCAACGATTTGAATCACTTACACTGGACAGTAATCAATTACTCAATTCATGGCAATTTTACGACATGATCCATCTGCTACTGCTATCAACTTTTTTATAGGTCATTTGTATCTCTCATCCATCGCGTTAAAATCATCCGCCTCGAAACTTTGCACGAGATAACTGCACTTATGCTAATTAACCCTAACCTGATAATAGTAATAAATAACACGAGCTCGTGAGCCTCACGTCTGTTAAAATCCTTTTGCAGAGATCAATTAACGGTGCTGTGCTCCTGCAAAGATCTCGAGGCGTTCTTTGGCGATTAAAATACGATTAAGCTCCTCACACCTGTGTGAGCCAAGAATCATAATGTTCATCTACAGTCACGCTCTCCCTCGCGAGCTGTCGACTCGAGTAACGTGGTTAATCAAACCGCGTATAATCAAAATACTATCACAAATTTATTAAGATATCTTGAGAAGCTCACTTTCTCACGTTTATATGCTATTCAACGACACCAATAAGTCCTAATATTTTAATTACTGTCAAATATTTATTTTATTACAACAGACCATTAACATCATTTATTTTTTTTCAGCAATTTTTTCCTTCGTATATGATCTCCTTTTCAAATGATATCGAGCGATCGGATTTCGGTAACAGCAACGAATCAATGAGGGTAAGAACGAACTTTTTGCCATTCCGTTAAGGTACTTATTCTGAATTCCATATTCTGTCCCGTGTTTTAAAAAAAAAGTTTTTGATTTCAGATGTATTTGCAAAGTGATGATGCTGAAACGCCACAAGTGTTCAGTCGTGTTTGGATATACAACTACGAAGTTAATGTCTGGGCGAAGGCATACATGTTGCTGCAAGACCGCAAATTATACACGATGAAAAGAGTAAGTTGTTAATCATTTTAAAAAGTCGCAGAAACTATTAATATTATGTTCTATAATTGATCGGTGTATTAAATTATTTGATATTTGAGATGTCGGAAATCTAATACCTATTAGCCGCAAAGAAGCGAAAAGTTGTTCTAGATTATAAGATATTCGAAGTTCAGCTTGTTTGAGTATTTAGTTTAGTATTTCTCCTACGCGTTCCATGGAACAGGTCGAAATTAGGCGAATATTGGTATGGTTTTTCAATGATAACTCTACGAATACTCAAATATTAAATCGACAAAAAAAGTAAACAATAAAAGTGACATATCTAAGTTGGCGTTGAGCGGAAGGGATAATTAATTGCCCGATAAAGTGCAATATCAACAGAGTTTCAATAAGAGGAATTACTTGCTCATATATGACCCCCGCAAAAATTGCCATCCTCGTGTTGAATGCTACACTGTATGTACAAATGCAGAAAGCGTTTCATTAATGTAGACCTATACCTGCATCTATAAAATTGCGTGAATTGGAACACGCGTTAATCTGGCAGTATATAATAATAAATGAGTTGCAGTGATAGAAATCGAAATAGTTAAAAGCTCTGCGAAAGGTACAGGTGTTTCACAAAGTTGCACATTAGTAACAGATGCCAATCTGCGAGAGCCGGTTTCTCCCATTCGCTGTATCAAACATCACACCAGCTCAATTATCAGTTGAGTAGTGGCGTAAGTCCTTTGTGGCTAACCCTGAACTGCAAGTAGTTCTCGACTTCCTTGCCTCGCTTCTCGCACGTCTCTCAGAGAACTCTTGCAAGTTGGTTACGGAGAAACCGCAAACTCCAAATTAACGATCAATCACAGTTTTCATAACCTATCCTGAAGTTTAGTGTATATACAGAGACGGCGGTGAGTAGGAGATGGATGGAGAACTGTAAACTCAAAGCAGCACCGAATTCACTCGGTTGAACTAAAAAAAGCAACGTACAACCTCACACATCCCTTCTTTATTATCATGTTTTACTCTTTTCTAATCTGCTTCTATGAAGATGCCAAACGTGATCTACGTACTTCTTCATAGAAGAAGTAAAACATTGTTTCATTATTGAAATTTCGGCCCCGCAGCTAGCGTTTGCAAATGTTCATGTTTCGTATTCACAATGGGCATAAAAAAGCAGCAAAATCCATGGTCGTTGAATTATTTTTTAATTACTTTTCTGTCCTGAGAAATCTGCGATCCATTATACTGGAGTTTCCCACTCGAGAGAAGTACACTTAACATTCAAAAAAAAATTATTTTTTCACTTTCCGTTATCCGTTGTAACAAGGGACCTGAACAAGTGCATAAAATAGAATCTTAGATATTGTTGCCTGATTATTGCCCACCTTTTATTGAGTTATTACGAGCAAGTCGAAACTACTTGACCATACAGCAAGATTCATGAAAAGCGGACTAATATGGCTAAGTGATATGCAAGGCTTGTATTTGCAGCCTTATTTAAGAATGGAATAAAATCTATTTTTCAATCTTCCCTAAAGAGGACAGTCGATCTTTTGCAGAACAAATTTTGCGGCAGATTGATTATATAATGAAAAACCCATATAGAAGGATTGCATTTGCATACTATTGTTAACTGAACAACTTTACTTTTTATCTCCTGTAGCCTTGAATTTACCGTAAATGTATTTTTCACCATTCACGTGCTGTAAAAGGGCATGGATCCGCCGATAGGCATATTTTTCTAGTCATCTTCTTAATATTGGTTCCGCAAGAAAATGAAATTTTTATCACAAGCTAATTTCTTTAGCAAAGAGTACCTCAGTGTTTTTTCACACACCTACATAATTCGTGTCCTACACCAATAGCGGACTCAATAACGATGTTTGTATCGGATAATTAAAGAGATCGGAGTGAGCCGTCACGTATTATCGAGGCTCGATGGTATCGATGCATTTCTGTCATGGTAATAAGGGGATTGGATCATCGTGACACGCAACAATAATCATTTCTTATCGATGGAAGTAGTTTCCTGTAATCGCTTACCACCAATCAACGATCACTTGAATTTTTAACCTTAAACGAGATCAGAAATTTTGAACTCAACCCGCAAATTTTGCAGACCACTACCACTTTAGAAACCACTTGAGGGATACTCATAGAATTCTCCAACAACTATAATTCAACCTTAATTCTGTTGTATATAAATATACAGATGAATATCTCGTAATTTGCATGGTATGGAAAGTTAAAAGGTGTTGGCCAAAAAAAATTTAATAAAATTTGAATAAATCGTAAGCCGATTCGTATTACATGAACTCAAATACTGTGTTTAATTGTAATCCATTTGAGTGCCATTTTCGAGGCGAGTATCTAAGATATTGTCGCCGTTGAGGATACCATTGAGGATGTCCTTACCTGGAAATTTGGAAAAATATTTGTACACTGAAAACAAAGCTTTTTTACGGGGAACTAAAATCACAATTGTTTGTTATCACTGAATAATTTCTGGCACGTTTGTGAAGACATGGCGTAGAATTCACACTAAAACGCTTCACATCCGCCAAAATGCCGGAAGATCTATGGGAGCGTATAAATATATCAGCCGCTGTTCGATTTTTTTTTGGTCAATTAATATCACGGTCTCGCGTTCTCATCCCCCCAATAACGAGAGTTCAGCAGTTCTGCTATACTGGCTTCTCCGATCACCCGCTCGCTCTGCAGCATCACTTTCACTCTCTCTCTTTCTCTCCGCTATTGTTCGAGGTTGGTTGTACGCCGTTCGAATTTATCGAAGGGTTGCTATGCATCGGACCCTTAATCACGCAGAACGCGGCAATAAACCCGTGGCGGTGGGCATGCAATTCTGTGCAGTTCTGGGAGAAGCTGCACCATATAGCGCCAGCAGTTGCAATAGCACCGTCGAGGCCGAGCGTGAATCCGTCCACGATTTACAGCCAATCGGTTACCTGCTGGTTCACCTTTCTCGCGTACAATCTCCGAGTAACCGACTCGATTATTCCTCAGTGCCTCGTGTAGACTCTGTCCGCTACTGCTGTACAAGTATTCGAGTGAATTTAAAGCGCCCTGTAAACCCAATATATTCAAGGTGCAAACGGTACAAGAACGAACGCGGTAAAGTGCGAAAGAGCTACGAAAAAATTACTTCCGCCACTGACGGATTTTATTATATTGCTTAATGTTATTTTGGGTGCTGATAACTCAATTCCACCACAAATATTGTCGAACTCGGTGAAAACTTTTTTTCTCTGTACCGATACGTTTATATTTGTATAAACGCTTGATCATAATGCAGGCACTAAATGACTTACTACGTTTCTTCAGAGTGGAGCGTGAGAATGGGAGTCAATGATACTACATCTAATTTTTGCAGGTTGTCAATACTTTGCGTGTCTCGTGGTGGCCATACAAATCGATATGCGACATACAAACAGGCAAGTTAATGTCCGGGTCTCCGCTCAGTCACGAAGCTCTCCAGAGAGTCCATGTATGTGTGAACAATGCAGCTCTAGAGCGATATTATCGAATAGTTGAATATCAGCTCTCTGTGTTACCCCCTTTTCCGTCCTTTTGGCCTTCCGAATTAAATCCAAAATGCCACTGTAATTAAATTCCTATGGATCGCGCGCACACACACACACACACACTCAGATACGTGAATTTAACGAAGGCAACCGCACTCGTCGATGTGTGTGCGTGTGCATAAGCCACTAGCTTGCATGAAATGTTCAAATTGTTATGCGCCGTCAACATTAAACTGAAAATTGTTTCGCAACACAGCCAAGTAATTAAATTCCGACTGGTCATTAATATAACAGTAACGTGATACTGGCAATAGATAAATATTACCTTTTTATAGAGAATCTGTTAAAGTTATGGTATCGATGGATTCAACATTCTGTATAATGCACGAAAAGAACAATTTTTTTTCAAACAAATCTTAGCCTCACGTGCGTAGTTGAACGCTTCTCGCCAAATTTTCTGCTGAATTTTCAAAGTTTAACTCAGCAGATATCTTCCGTCAATGATAAAAGATACCATTTTTTTCACAGTCTTTTACCGTCGGAAATACCGAACATTGTAATCAAACAGATTTTTAAACTCGAAATGGATGTCTACGTTATCCTTGAGTATGTTGAATTGCATAGTCACCGGTTTTTTGTTTTTTCCCCTGCTTGAACAAAAAAAATTTGTTAGATTAGCAGCTCCAACCGATGAATATAGTTGGGTAAATAAGCTAAAATAAATCGGTTCGCTGTGGCGAAAAATAATTTCAAGCCAATGTAAATATTAGTAAACCTAGGAAATTCAGGTGCGCGTTGAAATATTGTTTATTAGGTTTTAATAATATTTTTTTAATCAACACATTTTTGTCGTAATTAACTCGAAACATCTTGAAAGTTGATTCGTTAGTTAATTCGTTTGGCTCTGTGCGTGCCCTAGAATCTTTGCTTTTTTTGTTCTTCTTCAAATTTTTTCCTTCATCTCTGAGGATTGTTCCACAAAAGAAGCCGCCAGGCTTGTCATCTTTAGCGCAAACCCTGCTCGGCTCAGTAATCTCTTTTTATAGTACATACAGTGGATGCGGGCATTCGCACTATAATAATGATATTCCGTTGCGTCGAAGCTCGTACAAGCTGAGCATGTACGACGGAGTTTCCCGAGCTATATTTGTCCGTATGTGGGTCATGCGAAATACTCGAGAGATTTCTCGTCGCAGCTCGCGTTACCGAAGAGAATCATCGATTTGCTTTTCTTGCCACGCATAAACATCATGTCAAAGACGAGGACATCTTATTCCCTGGCTTTGACTCTTAGACGTTTATTTCTCGTTTTCTCGAAGCTCTTTCTCCCTCAATAATACGGGCGATATGCGAAGATAATAGAGCTTCGGCTATCGCATGAATAATGTCTCTGCGCAAGGCATATTGCACTCGACCTGTTATTTCAAAAGTCTCTCAACCTCTCTTTATCTTCTTTTCCCCGGTAATTCACGAACTCTACAAACCCCCTATTCAACAACCTCACCCACCAATGCTGTCGAAGCTACGCTTTTTTTCATTTCTTCCGTTACCTCCTTAAAGACCGTTCACTTGTCAGCTCCACCTTTTTTTCATTGACATTATCTAACAAAGCAAGTCTTACACGATAAGAGAATGACCGTATGCTGCTCTGCAAATGCAAAAGAAACTATGGCGATACTTGTTCCTCCCAATGCCAATGCAGGAAAGCACGTGAAAACCTACCTTCCGATTAAGCTTATAAATATAGTTGTAGCAATTAGTTGAAGTAGATTCCGGGAGTTTAATGCTGAGTTGTGTGTGTGTGTGTGTGTGTGTGTGTGGTGGCGAGTGGACTACTGAGAGAAAGCTCACTAGATTCCGACAATACTGAAGTTTTCACATGCAACTTTTTTGACACTATTTATCAAGTGCGTTTTCCGTAGTTGCCGAACGCTGGTTGACCCTATCATATTTGGCATTCCCTCTAAAACAACTCTACTCGGCATTGACTTATTTCCATTCGTATGATGTCGTAAGATCACAACGACGAGTTTACGTGATGTTATCAGAGATGATGTTCGTGCCTTTTTCTTGGTAATCTTTCGTTACAATTGCCGAATTCGGACGATAATGAAATGTTGGTGAGTCTTTCGGGAACTTTCAGGGAATCATGTTTAGAATCATGTCTCTCTCCGTGATTAAGGATACATTCAAGGTCTTTCCCTGCAATCACGCGATGTACGTGTACTCATAACCTATAGTGTGCACTAGCCATAGAGTGGATATCGCGTTGCGCTGTGCAATCCTCCTCGACAACGCTCAGAGGGACGCACGAAGACGTGGAGTTATCGCTTGAGCAATAAAGCGTCATTCCGCGAGCGAGCAATATATTCAACGCGTGCTATGCTATGCGCCCGGTGGCCACGGGATTGAAATACTGCCAAGCTGCATGCTCGCCCACCGTTTCCTGCAGTCGCCCTGGTGCTAAACCTCGACCTCGACTTCCTAGCTCTTTCGACGCATATATACAACGAATTATGCTTCCTCACTGTCGCTACTAGCCACTCCTGATTCGTAGGATCGATCGCTCACTCTTATTCTCGTGTTTGACGAATTTCCCTTTTCGACACCGCTTGTTATATCGATCACGAGCTCTCTTGCTCTTTTACGGCTTGCAAGAATGTCGTTTGACACTTGTACCCAAAACAAGGCTACCTTTGGGATATGACGGAAATACTACGATGCTCATAATTTTCACAGTACACAGAGACAAACATTTTAACACTGCATTCAGCATTTAATTCGTTTTCTATCACTATCGTAAGCCCATTTTCTGCATTACCGATACAATTCAGAACAATTGTTGTTTATTAGTTAAATGTCTTGACGATATTTCCGGCATTGGTTGTTAATTGTCAGTTAAATGTAAAAAGTACAAATATTGAAAAATCTACTTTTAATGTTTTCACGTAAGATACATATATTCGATAAATAGCTTCTATTTTTACAGTTCCGTTTTCCTATATACTAATGCTGCAAAAGCAAAAATAAATAATGCAAAGTTTTCTTCAAATTTCATGAAATATAAAAAGAAAAATTAGTTCATATTCTTTTTTTTTTAAATCAAGTATGATGCAAAGGAAGTATGAGCTCCGGGATGTTGTTCGTGGCGATGTCAGCTTGTCTCACGTTTTTTTTTCACGCTGCCTGCGCGTACGTCGATGCTGCCGCAGCACAAATCGGTTTATGCCATACGCATGCTAATGTCGGAGCATCGCGCTTCGTGCGTCGAAACGAGCTGAGGAGAAGGCGCCTGGATCATGCTTCGCCATCCGTTCAGACGCGAAGTAACCGCTCGCGGACCCCTCGTCAAGGACTAACGATGTTTTGGCGGGCGTTTCGCGGTAATGGGATGTTTTCGCGCGTCAGCCTGTTATTAATTACCGAGAGGCGAACACAGCGAACCGTCGCGTTCGCACCCTCGGCCTTTCCCCGCTGCTAGCAACCAGTCTGTCGTCCAATGAAACTATGGCCTCGACACAGGCCGTTATCTCAGGCCATCATTCATCCGACTATCGAGACCCTTTCCCAAAAATTACCCAGCCCTATTGGCTCTACGTGGTCTATTTCTTGGTGTGGCATATTATTTTGAAAAGGGAAAGTGGATCAAGTGGCATCAACGAATCTTCGGTCTTCAAAGATCATTGAGAGCCTAGCGTTCTTGGATTATCGGTTTTAAACTTTCTGTATTTGAATCCGTGAATATCTTTCGGGTCTATCTCGGAGCTCAATTATACTCCAAGGCCTTGATTCCAAAAGGCATTCCAAGGGAATGCTAATCATCTCGAGGCCACATATCACGCGAAGATCTCGCTAAAAATGTTCTCGCATACAAATGAGTGTCGAATATTTGTAGTAATAGAAACTTCACGTCGAAATCACGTCTCGACATCATATGAATGGGAATAACGCAATGTTGAGTATGTTTCTTGTCGATATCCGATTCGCACCTACATATCTCAGAGTGAGCACCGTGAGCATCCTTGAGTTGCCCGAAGTAATCCACCGAGCCGTCGAAAGGCTGATAAAGATCCGAAGGTAGAAAACGAGCGAGGAATGAGAAAGAGGAGGCGAATCACGTATTAGACCCACGAGAGATAGGGTTACCAGCAGTTGGTGGTATCAATGCGGTAGCCAAGAGAAGAACCTGGTTCGACTCACGTCGTCGTCTTTGACTCGCCGTTCTTGTTGTGTACACGATACGCCTATGGATGTCCTCTTTACGGCACCGTCCGAGCGTGAAGAGTGAGCGAAAGCGCTCGCGCGAAGCCACGGCTTCGTCAACCGAGGAACTACGAAAGGATCCTTAGATCCTGCGAAGCAGGGATCCTTATCTCCTCACGTTCCACACGACGCTTGTCATTCCCCTCTCCCCCCCCGTCCTCTCGCTGTTCGGCGGGTTCAACGTCTAGCATTTCTCTTGATGGTCCTCGAATCCTTGAAAGACCGCGCGCTTTGCCGCTAGACGATCCCGAGTCCTTGACTTTGACCGTCGAGCCGTCGAGAGCCGAGCTAGCGGGCAAGCGGACAGTCAAGCTGACGAGAACCTTCGGGCGAAAGCGTTTAATCAAAAAGCTAGTGGCCTGTCTTAAATACCTCTTATAGAAACCCGTTCTTCCAGCCTCGTAGTTGTCGTTGTTGCCAGCCTCGTCATTTCGTTTATATTCGGTCGTGTATCCTTGAAAGGTTTTATAGATTTGATTTATCAGAAACACACAGGCGCTCTGAAGTTGATCAGGTTTGTGCCTTTTGCATCGTCATCCCTTGGAGGAAGCTAAGCTTCCATCTTAGAACATTGCTGTTGTAATACTTTTTCTTTTCTCTCCCTTTTCAATTGTTCTAAGTAATGCGTCGTCTTTTCGCCAACCCGAAATAACTTTGTCCCTTGTTCTTACCCGACTGGAGCCGAAGGGAAACTACGCTGATGACTATCCGAGAGCGAGAAGCAGGATATTTGACTGAAAACTTTGGCTGACAAGCGTGCAAGCTCAGGCAAACAACTATGACTGATGACCCGCGCTGGTTATTCGGTAGTCGTAATAGCCGGTAGCCTCCTTATCGACGTCACAGCCGAATGAGCAGCATCACCATCACGGTCGTCAACCTGCGCTCAAAGAGTTTCATCTGAAAACATTGTCAACTTTATAAAGTTCATATTAAGAGAACCTCATGTAAAGTACATTTGACGTTATGACTTTACATAGGCATCTCACATTTGCATTATTTATGATGTGCACCGTTTCGATTACCGAACGAAAACTTTTCAACCATCCTTTTGTCTCCCCTCCACTTTCGTTTCATCCTCTTCTTCCGCTAGAAGTTTCTCGTGTCAATGGGTTGATCGATGACTTTCCGCTGGGCGCTCCGTGCAGACCCGCCAGCTGGAAATGCGCTCGGGTTGCGAAGATGGATTCGCAAATTTGCGCGTTGCATACGAAGAGAGAGAGAGAGAGAGAGTCGTGTTCGCGCTTGGACTTTGCGAAAGTGGATCTCGCGTGCACGCTTCGACCCAAGGGCTCTCTGAGTGAAAGGGGGGAGGTAGAAGCTATACTAACCCCTCGGACGAAACCAGCAGCGTGAGGCAACAAAGCGCTTAGGGGAACTCATGAGAGTACATAATACCACTACAAACTGTTGGGAACTACTGTAAGCATCACAGCATAGCGAGAAAAAGTTTACCGAGTTAGAGCTCCCTGTAAGCAAGGGTCGCTGAATTTCGCCTGACGAGTGATTCATCACGCTAACGTTTGACGAAGATGAGTAGTGGTACCACCACCAGTCACTCCTGACTTGAGTCATATCTGCTTGTGAAAAAGCTTTGAATGCATAAAATCATTTGGAAAAAAATGACAAGGGAGATAGATGTTTATGTAAAGAAGTGTAATGTATTGAAAAACGGAGATTCATTGTCCTTCTCAATCCTGATAAAGAGGACAAAAATCATGTGGAAATGAGGATTTCTCTTCTCGTCGTCGTCTTTTCGTCACGGCGCTCGGTTTTTCTGAGAAATAGTGGAGCATCGAGATAGGCTTTGGTAAATGGAAAAGAAGCCACGGCACATTGGGTGCCTTGAAAAGAGGTCGCGTAGCAACGATCGCACGTATACCGAGTCGGAAGTTCTGCCCCTGCTACCAACGTTTCATTTCGACGTGTGCCCCGCCACTCTTCTGTTCTGCTGCCGCAGTCGTCATTCAAAGCCCTGGCAACTCTTTTTCCTGCAACGACCGGGAGAAAAACACCGGGCGACTTAGGTAAAGATGGAAAAAATGTAGAGGCAATCATGAGAGAGACTCGACGCACAGTCTGCGAGCGAGTTACTGCCTCAGGGCTCGCAATTAGCTTGTTAAAGCAAGCGAACCCACGAGAAGATAGCTACGTCGCACACAGGATTTCCATGAAGAGTCCGTACAGCTCCACGGCTCTTCCGGCTTAACCGGCAAATTGACGCAACTGGCGCGTGCGTGCGTGGATTGCTTGTCAGTGTTTTATGAAACTCTTGATATTCAGCGAGACGTATCGAGATGACACGACAACGAGTTTGAGGAAATGACCTCGTTCAGTGTCGCTGCCAGTTAGCGATTAATAAATTTAGAGTTTTAACGGCTCTTACAGCCGTGCAACCTTAGCTAGATGCTGCTCTGTGCGTCTGGAGTTTCTTTCGTAATATCCGATGGTTTGTAAGAGTTTGCGTGTGGTGCGTAGTCACCGTCTATGACCTTACGTTACCCAGTTTGTATGTCTTGCTGCCTCGTCTATACCTCTTTTCCTCAGTTAGGACTTTGCGTTCGAGCATCAAGCGCCACCTGTAATCGGACTTATATTTTTGCAGCTCTTCGTTGTGTTATATATATAATCCAGCACCGTTGATTTAGGGAGTATAGCGTTCTATTAGCTGGTGATGGTTATTGCATAGATGAAAGGATTTCCCGGTTGGCGAGAGGTCGGTAAGAAAGAGAACAATGCCGGTCGCACAACGAAAAGTCCGTCTGTTTCACGCACCACGCGAGTTCCGATTGTCTTCGGGTGTATTCTCGCGTGCGTCTATATTGCGGGTGCTGTGTACTCGAATTTCGAGGCTCTTCCCTCGACGCCATAAGAGTAACACTCGGCTAACGTATAAAAACGAGACTATACCTATGTTTACCGAACGCCGGGGCTATTTGGAACCCAATGTTTCTCTATTTTATTTTTATTCATTTTCTCGCATTCATAATTCATAATTCATAATTCACAATTCACAATACGTATACTGAGATTGTTTTTTACCATCGACTTTTTATGTTGCTTATGTTTGTTTTTCTTCACTATTTCGTACAGCTCTGATTATGTGACAAATATCGATGATTCATAGTTGTATGAAAGCATTTCGAATACGAGAATAAAATATTAAACTACAACACTTGGGTCGTTTTGCATCCTTCACAAGGACATTGTTTTATTGCACGAACTCTTGCAAAATTTGGTTTAACAATTCTAAAATTTTCATGCGAGTGAAATAATGTCAAGTGATGCTACATATATAATTTAATGAAAATCGGCAGAAACTTTCGAAATGTTATACACGGCTTTGATTTTTTGTTAATTTTTTCTCAACGACTGAAATAATGTTAAATCGTATTTATTGATTTATTTAAAGCAAATATGCCAAGTAGAACCTCGCACATCACTCCCTCATTATTATTCGCAGAGATTTTTGAGCGAAAGAGAAAGTCGATTAGCATATCTCTTGATAGGGGTAGCCTTGCAAAAAGCAAAAAATATTGAGAAAGCTATGTGCAAAGTTCTACTTTTTGTTTAGGCGTAACTATTTGGCATTAGATCGTACTTTTTCCAAATGCATTATTTTACATTAAAACCTTAAGGTCGTTAAAATTTATAGGAAACGTCGACATTTTAATGCGAGTGTTCCAATTTGCCCCGGGCTTGAACTAACCCCGATCTCTCATGCACGAGATTTCGTGCACACACCAACGGCACAAATAGTCTATATTCCGGTAAGGAAAAGCACGCGCGTATACCGAGCACGCAACACCCGCAGTGTCGTGTTGTCTCACGAGGGTTGGGCTAACCACTCACCAAGCTCACGGTGTAGTAACTCTGTCTATCGCTTTTGCTATCTCTCGCTCCGTCTTTCATCGACAGACAACAATCCAGTTCGTGCTGATAGAGCGGTTGGACTAGTCTATTAATGTTAATGACCGTGAGATTGGTCTCAGGTGTCAGTAAAGCGCTCAAATTCTCGTGTTTTTTGTGTATACACAGGGAGGAGAGTAGTGGTTGGGTTGAAGAACTAACTTTTGAATATCTTTGAGGTATGTTAGTTGCGACACGCACCCAATTTATTACCGTTAATATATGTAATAGTTTTGTTTAACCATCTTTAGTAGAAACGAGTAGGACAAATGACAAAGCCCGAATGATAATTAGAATAACGTCGCCATTTTTTATAATTAGTACCAATATTATTTTCGAAAACAATAATGATTTAATAGTTTCGCAATATTTTTTGTCCCATGATTTTATGATCAATCGGAATGATTTTCTACAATTTGCAATATCTTTTGATCAATATCGGCTACCAATTGTGGCGAAAGCGACATCAAAAGTCGCTATATAACGGAAGATTGATTTTTATATTGGATAATATTTTATGCTACATGTTTCTATGCTGGTTGACGAGCATCGTTATATTGGAGAATTTATCTGAAATGTTACATCCTATAATCGTATACGAGGTTGTAATTTTATCACCCTCATTGTTGATGAGAACGTGAATGACACGTGATAGAACGGTGTTATCTAGTATTTTTTATCTCCGTAACTTATATAGTTTTGTAGGGGTTGAAAATATGAACGATATAATTATCGGTGGCAATTTTTGAGCTGAAAAAGTCTCAAAAGTTGCTTTCAGCTCGTCATACGATAAAATAAAAACTTTAATCCCGCGGGTATCACTGAGCCGAGGGTGGGACGGAAAACTCCGGCATTTAGTCGGGGGAAGGCAAAAGCCCATCCCTTTGCGCTCCTTGTTCGCAGAGAGAAAATTTGCCAACGAAACTTGGTCAATTTTAACTTGCCGGGAGGCTTGCGATGACAAACAACGACGAACACGGAACGGTGGAGTTTGGCAGCCCGCGCTCCTCGACTAATTGTCGGTTCGGTGGCTAGGTGCAGTTAAATTTGCTGGGTCTGCGCTTCCATAGTCGTAGCGACCGGGCTTGTTTTCGCGGTTCGGATAGAAAATAGCCAGCCCAATAGCTGTGCGCGTTCCGTCTCCTTCGAACTCCTCTTTCCAACTTCTCTAGAAAACACTAGAAAACACATGTTACATAGTTAATTTGTTTCATTTTACTTTCGAAACTCAAACCTTTTATTTTCACTTTTTTTCCTCGAATAAATATTTCATCATTCGATAGTAACTCTAGAATAATCTTCAATAAAGATCTTTCTATAAAACGATAACACCGTCCTCTATTCTTTCGATTAGGTACTCATCATTAAAACAGAAACCAAGTTAAAAATGGACCACCCGAAGATCTATGCATAGCGGTATTCTATTGGACTAACGGATTATCCTGTAGAGTTGCACGTGGCCAATTAGAGGAGAGTGAGCCGGTTTTCGGGTGTGTAGCAGGGAGCTCCCGCTCCCGCGGCTTGTCCTATTGTGCGTAGTGATGGAGACGGAAGCATGGATAGAGCGAGATGCCCGACCAGAAGCTCGCTTGTCCAGCTGACACCAAGCACTCGCACCCATACACGCAATACCATGCAATATACGTATACGACAATGGGCCCTGTGAGCGCGTGCGATATATCGCGAATAATAATGCAATAGAGGGTGTGGAACGGCCTCCCGCGGGGCTCTTCTCGCTCCTTTGGGCTTGTGCTCTTGCGAGCCTCCGAAAGCGGCCACAGCACCAGTGGCAGCTGCTGTTTCAGCCCTTTCGCCCAAAGGGTTCGACTATGTGTTGCTTTCTGCCTGGGGCGGTCTGCCTTTGGTCTATCCCCGGTACATACCCTGTCCTGCATCGTCCCGCAAACTCCCGCAAAACAGATATATGATGATAAAGTTATTTCAGTAGTGGTACGCTAACGCCTAAAGGACCGTCCGATTATTATCGCGATGTCATTGAAATTATATACTGGCACTATGGCAAGATAAGCTAGCGACTAAATTCTCCCATCTTGTCTCCGAAGAAACCCTTTGGTCTTGGGTTGTAGGATGCTTGAGGTTCCGCTCGTGCATTGACTCGCCGCCTAGTCTCTGTGACGCTTCGCGCAAAGTTCATGTGGCCCGCCAAAGCACACGGTGTGAGAAGGTTTGGCTTGAGACTGTCGACACACGCCAGTTGAGAAACTCGGCTCCGTCTTATAGAGAAGTATAGCGTAGACAAGGTTTACTATAGCTACGATGATGCTGCAGACTGGTTTCCTCTACAGCATCGTACAAACTACATCGTGCGGCCAACTTCCATTAGGTAAATTATCGTATCGCCACTATCTATCCCTGGCGTGTCTCCAAATACTCGCATTAACCTTTCCACTTTTGTGCTTTCCACCATCTCGCTTCATCGATCCTTTAATCGTTTAAAACTGATGCCATTTTTTAAATCGATGCCAATACCGCGAGCTCTAAAATATTTAAGACAGTAAATAGTAGTTGGAAAATGGCAGTGAAAGCTGTACAGTAAGTTTCAGTTGACTCGGAAGACATTCCACGTAATAGAGTGTTTAATAAATCATCAGTGGCTGTATTCATGTAGGCACGTTGCGGAGATGGCCATTGGCAGTTTTCCAAAATTTCCATCTCCGGTATTCTCGGTGCCGAATATCGCTGATAACAGCCAACATTATCAGAGATTCTCTTTTGATTGTTGAATTTATCTGATTAGTAGCGAAATAATAGTGCAGGGGTTAATGGCCATCATTTCATTCGGAAAATATAGACTTGAATAATAAATTAATTGTTATATTAAGCATAATTCGTTGTTATGATACGATAGAATACGTTAGTCAAGAGCACGATCGGCTTATCGTACGACCAAATCAATAAATGGAGAATTTCAAAAACATTCTATCCTTTACATTTGACCTTTTAACATGTATGAGAATTCTACGCCGTGCTGCGAATTCCGGCATTATCTCTGTAATGCCATTTTAGATCAAAGGTACCGTAATTGATGATAAATCAGATTTCGGATTGAAAGATGGACAATAAAGACATTACAAAAAAGGTCAAACCTTAGGGCTATCCACCCGGTGTATCCGAGATATCCTTATCGTCATACTTTTTGATTCTAGTCTCTATATATATTCCTCACGCTTACTCCCTTCGCATATGTCCGTGTTATAATTTTCTTCATGGACCTCTTACTTTTTACATCAATAAACGATGATACCTCTACTGTAGTTTCAATAGATAAATTACGATAGTACACATCGGTGAAATTTTAAAACGGATTGTCAAATTTTGAAAATATACGATGTCTCCTCATGGACGGTTCTCCAGTGAAATCTACGCGTTTATGTAGTACTTACGAGAAATATGAAGACATTAATGATCCGGCAGCGAATGCATTGAGGACAATGTATCAAGAAATTTGGAAAATGGCACAAGCGGCTTACGTATATGATGTAATGTGTTTTATCTCACTGTAGACATATATGATTGTTATTAATCACAACTTGAACGATCTCTCGATTTATTAAGGAAATTATGTTTCCTGTTGAGTCTCGAGAATTAAAATACGTTACAACATACGAGAGATTTTTCATTGGTAAAAATTATGCCGAAGAGAATGATGCAATACATTGTCGAGAAGGTACTGCAAAGGTCAAGTTATTGACAAAACGGGACATGTGACTTAAGAAAATGATATAATGTATGCCCTCGCCCGTGGCATATATCATTATTATTAATCGTAATCTAGGCGATCCGTCAAATGAATAAGAGGATTTTCTCTGTTTCTGAGTCTCCTAAGAGGATGAGGTGGAATGGACAAGAGATACTTTGTCGAATAATTTTAATGGTGGTGATGGTAAGTCTCTATGACATTAGGTAAATTACGGCGGTCCTGGGACGCGTTTACGCGTACTTTTGGGCTGTAGTTCCGAGTCCATATGTATATATTAAAGTCTACAGCAATGTCTAGATACTAGCGAAGTTCACGAAGCCAGATGAGCTTCGATTCTAATGCCCCGGCTTTTGCGGTTGGATCGTTTCTATATCGATTCGTATTCCGCCTTTGCATGCCGTTCGACCTCCATTTCGACGAGCATATAGCCACCGTTTCTAAGTGCAGTTAAGACAATGGGTAGACCAATTTTTCGTAGAATTCCCATGAACCGCCATCGAAACTAGACGATTAGTTACTGGTTTATATTCGGAAATCCCTTTAGTACGATCCATCAGTTAAACAAACGAGGCGCGGAGGATCATCAAACTCGAACTAGTTCGAGTTACCGGAGCAGACCCAACGTTTCCCACAGTTTTTACAGCTCAAGCTACAGAGCCTTCCAAGGCTTAGATTGTGACACGGGGAACATCAATTAGGTAAAATATAGCAAGTTTATACGGAAGACTGGCGTTATACCAAATTCCGAATTCATATATGCAATTTGCTCGTAACCGCTTTCTGCCGGAGATTCCAATGATGCCTCTCTATCTCTGCCAAGTTTAACCTCGGCTGATATCGTGCCGGGCGCTTTAACCTCACTCTTTCTTTCCTTCCTTCTAGTCTGTCTTATCCAATGTTGCCTGCTTAACTCGCTGCTGCGTGTAAAAACTCGATATTTCTGAGACATCAAGATGTCTTCGTCATTCGTATCGTGCGCCCATCATTTTTCAAAACTGCCTGTAACTGATATCGCCCGCGTTTAACGCTTGTTTCAGGCAATCTTTCCGACCACCAAAAGATTCCTGAAATCTTTTCTCATGCCACCGATGTCGGATGATGAGGAGGACGTTTATCATTCCAGGAGTGCATCAGCCCCCGCTCAGCACTCGGTAAGCATCGAAATTACTACATTTAAAATCCATATAAAATTTAGAATTATCATTTAAGCAATTAACTTTAATGAGTGACAATTTTAATGCGACCTATTCAAATTGTCAAACTGTGCAATATCTAGATCCATCGTTAGGATGAGGTATAGATTCACCACTGAGAATGATCCAGTGCGACAATGGCCATGTCATGATGAATTAGAGATGTGATACGAGTATGAATTTCACAACACAAATGGAATTGTCCTCGTAGTTCAAATGGAAGCGAAGATGGAAGCAAAGATCAATCGATGGTTCGGTTAAGCTGACTTATTTTGCGGGAAAAAATGGCGAATAGTTGAGATTACTGTTCGCTATGCCTCGGGTAACTCATTATTGAGATTTTGGACAGAATAAATTAAAAACGTAATTGTCACAATTAAACATCAGTGAGAGTGAAGGTAGAATGGGTTAAAGATACTTCACATTGGGAAGTTGATCGGTGGTTGCCCTTTGTATTATCAATTACACAAGCACCAAAATACACGAGATCTCGTATTTTACTACAGAAGGCTATGCTTTCAGGAAAAATAAAATATTGTTATTACAAGTGTATATGTTATCGGAAAATACCATGTGTTTGCCAGCATTTTCAAGGTCTACGACATCGTCGAGGATTTTTGACAGATTTTATCGTTCAGTAAACACCGCTAATATAGAAATTAGCATTAATATAATACAATCGTTGAGAGGATAATAATGCAAAGCACTATATAAACCAGTGAGATGCTTAAATTGTTGAAGACCTGAATCCATAATTGCCATGAGGCGTAAATTTCCGTCCGCAAACTATTTACCATCTCCGGATCGGAGTGGAAATAATTACGGAATGAAGTTTCTGGTCAGAGGTGAACCCGGCATGAGGATGATAGTACAATCGTAAAGTGGAGAGAGGTTAGAGAGAACGTAATGCTGTTACCGCAAGGATTAGTGATTCGACTGTAGACATGTAGCATTAAGGTCTGATGCGAAAGAGGAATGGCGGATAAAGACTTTAGGCTGCGTAGTCCATTGCCGGTTGCCTCTGGGATTATGAATATCCGCTTTCGGTGTTCATTTGCAAATTGCACCAGCTACTCTGCGGATCGGCTTCCACCGTAAGCTTCTACCTTTCCTTCTCTGCCTTCGCCGTCCTAACTCGCATTCCCAACTGCAATACCGAGTTATCCACAAAGTAATACGATTTCTGCAAGCCGCGTGTATTGTTATCGCGCATTCTAGCGAAAATATGGATGGTGCACTCAACGCTATATATAATATATATAAGTGCCTTCATTTTCGCAGTCAAGAATTGATTGTTGAAATCGCTATTATCATTCCAATTTCAATGAACCCAAGTTGGGCATACAAGTTTTGTCTTCAAGTTTCAAGTACGAGAAGTTTCTTGTTTGTTTGTTAAGTTGTTTTTTCGTTAGCCATAACTGCTTATAGTAACGTGATCCAGGTCGGTAGAACCAGTTGGTGCGAGCAGAGATGAATAAAAAGAGAGAAAGCGTGTATGTGGTTGAGAGTTCGAGGCAGGATCAATTCCCGAACTGGTTTGCGGTCCCTGCGAAGATCGAGGGTCAGCACGGTGATCTCGAACTGTCGTGTTGTGCACTCTTTCCGTGCATTGTATCTTCTTTGTTCAGTGCGGAAGGTCACACTAGCTCGATCTCTTTTATCCCTGTAACCATCGGTTGTAATTTCCAGGACCCCAATGTTCACATAGCTCTTTATCGCGTGTCTTCATCTTCTGAAAAAGCCCATTATTGTGAACTCAAATTGTATCTAAGGCGAACGGACAAATTTTATAGATTATTTTATGCCAAGTCCCCCTGTAATCCCTCTAGGATGGATGAGTCCGTTTCTGACTGACATGTGATTACTTCGAGTTCCGTGATTATCGACATATATGAGACTGGACTAAGGCGTCCTGGGATAGATCATTGTATCTCTGTCGACCCTCGTAAGCTGCATTATTCTAAATTTCGTTATTTTTCCTTATTTTTCAAAATTTTATTTGGAATCGCTATGTGCCCTTCTAGGCCAGATTATTTCAAGGCTTCCTATGAGCTATAGTGTGTTGGATTATTAATTTCGCTATGAATCGCATGGAATGGAATTCGCAAAGACCTCCCTCGAATAATTCTGTACTAGATTATTGTAAGTCTCGATATGCGATATGCCTAGGAGCCAGAGTATCCTCATTTCCCAAGTTTTTAACTTTCGAGGGACCGTGCATTTCGTGGCTACATACCAAATACCCGATACACAGTTCAAACTCCAACTTCACATAACAACTGTAACTTTAGGTTTGTCACAAGATGTCCCAGAGCGAGCCCGTGTCAGCCAAAATTATTATTATTACTATTGCTATTGCTATTGCTATTGCTATTGCTATTGCTATTGTTGTTGATGACGATGATGTTGTTGTTATTATTAGTAGTTGTAGTAGTATCATAATTATCGAAACCCTTAAAGCCTTTCATAATGACCCTTTATAAGCACTGACGTGTATAGACGTTGCGTACTTGCTTGGTACTGTACTATTTAAGACGTGAGTTTAGCAGTGGGATAAACTCGTGGACTTGTCAGCGCAGAGTGAGTCGCGCGTGCGACTTTCCAGGGATCTCGTAGCTTTCCTAGGATTTCTAATTCAGGAGGAGAGTTGATTATGTGTATATGAGAGGAGGCGAGGGACAAAGGATCGCCATCGGTGGGCGCGACAGGTCGACATCGGTCAGACGGGCCTGTCACCCTGCGCGTGACAGGCTACTTACGCCCCGGTGCTCACCGTTCGTTCGCTCGATTAATTATACAATTAATTAGTCCGGGTATAGCACCACTTGTCGCGCTTTCAATTTTCC
This sequence comes from Tromatobia lineatoria, assembly GCA_949699805.1. Taxonomy (NCBI): domain Eukaryota; kingdom Metazoa; phylum Arthropoda; class Insecta; order Hymenoptera; family Ichneumonidae; genus Tromatobia; species Tromatobia lineatoria. The sequence continues at coordinate 20,746,022 of OX453041.1, read as the reverse complement.
TCTGCGGGTGTTTCGTTTTCTCTTCCCTGTATTCGTCGGATCTTCGAGTATCACGTGCTCGTTCTCACATCCTTTCAACCGCAAATAGTCGTGCGCGCATGCGGCGCTTCCGTCGTCACCCTACTCCGGCTACAATGTCCGACAAAGCCTGCAAAATGTCCGCTCGGTTAGACGCCTGCTGAGAATACTCTTGACGGATGTCGTCACATTCATACCACACCCTCCATCCATATATATATATTTCTCCGAGTATCATTCCCGACTCGTACCCTCATAGTTTTCAGCACAGAGCGTTAGGACAATTCAGCGGACCTCTAAATCGGACATTTACCGTGCCGACTTTGACATGGCGTATATGGCTTTCAATGAGTTTTTTTTTAGCCTATTCCTTTAGTCGCAACGGAAACAAGGGATTAAGTGCTTGAAATAACGAGGACAAGGAATCTTGACATTCTTATGTGGAATCGATATGTTTATTCGTTGCCAGTGGTACGACTTATTGTTGTTCGTGTTTGGTTGTTGTTGGATGGTCCAATGGAAATCATTAGAGTTCATTGTCCCCGCTTTATTCGTGCTGTGATCGGTTGCCGAACAATTGACCTTGACAAGGTCTACTCGGCAACATTGGCAATTATTTGCCAATTATATATTGGCAATTCTTCGCTTATGGCGAACATGAAGAAATTTCTATGAAAATCAATTACAGCATTGTTACTGGATAAAAGAATAAAAATTCCGTTGAATCTGTATGTGAGAATACTTTAATTGCATGCGAAATTCACCTCGGTACATTGTACCACTCGGGAGTTACGTGCTATTGAATTTTTGGAACTTGCAAGCATTCCCTTTCTCAAGAAGAAATCATTGATATAGAATATCTCGCATTGTCGATAAAAGTATTGTTGTCGGTTTATTCGTTCCATGAGTGGGTGAATAAAAAGCTATCGAAAATAACTGAGAGCTCGTTGAGGTTTGTAAATTTTACGTCTATTTTAATGAACGTAATAAAGGAAAATTCATTAATACTTTTCTAGCTATGTTTTTCACCACTTTTAGATGGTTAATGTAAATGTGTGTGTGTGGGGGGGGGGGGGGCAGCGACTGACGAATATTCAGCCGAACGATTATATATCGGGCGTGAAATTGCATTAGGCCGCGTTAGGAATCCGAGAAGCGCAGCGGCGCGAGCTGCGGGCTATCGGTAGCGGTAGGCTCGTCCACGACAGCGATGTTCGTCGGCATAGAGCCATGGCGAGCGGTGCGAAATGATTGGAGCCCAGTTATAGAACATCCCCGCTCAACGGTAACTAAATTACCGGGAGATATCCGCCGGGTCAATTACGATGCTACTGCTGGTTGGTAGTAGGTAGCTAGCTTGCTTGGCCTCTATTAAAAATGCTTCGCTCAACTTCACTCAGCCTGAAGCGTACTCACCTTGCTATAGGCCCTGTACACGGCAAGAGCGTCCGGCGGGCTTCCAAATTACGGCAGACTATTTCATCAGCCTCCCGTTGGCCAGTTACCTCAACGATAAAAGAAGCATTAACCATTTAATGGATCAACTAATGGGCCGGTAATTGAAAAAAATTTCCTTCGTCTCATTAATATTTACAACAATAAGCTCTCATACTCTACTTTTATCATGGTAATAATGCAGTGTAACTTTCATTGCGTCTTCTCAGAGAAAAGTTTCATTGCAAAAAAGTTCTTATTATGAAACTATGATGTGAGAAAAGTTCGAATATTTGCGACAGTCGGGAAAGTAGTAGTCTGATAAAAATTTCAGGTGCTTGGGTTCCAAGGGTTTCTTATTTAGGGATGGAGATATAGCATTTTTTAAACTAATTTCAGACTGATGGGAAAAACAAAATAGAAAAAATTAAAGTTTTAAGTTTCTTGTATTTTAAGGATTTCCACAAAAAAAGCTGTAGCCTTCATCGATATACTTTCCAACATAGGTGACGTTGTGATAAGTGAAAAATGGGAAAGCAATGTGCAACGTCTGACTCTTTTCCGTAATAAAATTTGAAAGAAAAAGGAAAAACGGATGTCCGGAAGTGCTCGCTATGACGCAAGACTTCAGGGAACAACCGGCAACGTAAACAGGAAAGTTGACACTTCCGTTCGAATTGTGTCGCCGTCCGGGGTTCCGTGTAACTTCCGGTCAGCACCCTCTTTTCCGTTCAGTTTCTTTTGATCTGCTCGAGTCTTTTTTTACTTTATACGCTCGAAAAGAAGCGAGAAATGAAATATATAAAAGGAAAGAAAGTAACAAGAAGTTGAGAGCAAGCTAGATGTCTGTGCAATATCGATGAATGAGAGCATATAACTTGGAGGCAGTAAGAGCACCACCAGCAGGTTCGTTTCACAGTCGAGGCTCCAAATCCCGGGAGACGAGATTTCCTTACGCTCGAGACGCCTCCTGTAGCAACTCGAGACTCAAGAACGGTGACCGCTCTTTCCACGACGCTTGTCGCGATTCCACCAAACTTCTGCCACTTTATCCGCCAACTTTTCTTTTTCTTCCAGCTTTTCCCAAGTTTAAATGTATATTTTTCAACTCTTACGCCATATTCAATGTCCGCAATAACTATTATCAATACATCCTGTGGAAAAAAAAAAAAAAAAAAAAAAACGAAACTTACAGTGGAGAATGAACAATTGTAACCAATCAAGTCTTCTCCTCTATATTTGCGAAGCAACAAACTAAAAAAATGGGCCTACAGAACGAAAAAATACAGGGAAAAAAGGAAATTAGCCGGATCGATTTTTTTAAGTTAGCACACATGCATAGGCTCATCTATGGAAGGTACTCGCAAAGCTTGCACGGCATGCATGCAATGGAAGTTTGAAATACGAAATATTCGAACCTCCATTAGCTGGCTTGCTGGCTGAACTGTAGGGGACGCGTCGCTTAACGTCGACCGAACTTTTAGACGAGGGCGGATTCAAAAATTGTAGAAAATATAACGTCCGCATGAATTTTAAATGAGCGTAATTAAGCATCGAGCTTCCAATAATAGGATTTATGATTAATTCTCGGACTGGTTATTGAAATCTTTCAGTGTGAACGCATTTAAACTTGAATTACAATATAATAGTCATACTATCGTAATATACAAGTAAAACACAGGTTAAGCAATTCAATATGATTATACAATTTTTTTCTCTCTCTCTTGTACATAAAATATATTCACCAGTGCATCCACAAGCTTTATTATTATTATTATTATTGTTATTATATTTTTTTTTACTATGAATACTATATACATAGGAGTTTTCCATAATCGATGATTTGCAACGTTGGAAAACTTTTATGTACTGGCTATTCACTATCTTTGGTCTTTCTCTCTTCGATCGTCGCCTCACCAATTTTGCCTTTGCTGGAGCGCTTCAAGTTATCGTTTCACTTGGGAAAGTGGCCTCGAACTTTAGTAATCTCGGTATGAAAGGCCAGGAGTCTATCGATGCGAAGTGAGATAATCTCAATCGGGGAAGATCGGGACTAAAAGAAGGAGGATTCGACCTTACCCCGAGTCCTCCCGCACAGCACTTGCCCCAGGCAACATCTCACGTACTTATCATATGCTACCTGATGCTGCTCGAGCTTCTCGCCTTCATCTCTCCGCGATATTACGTGATATAATCGTGGTCCGCTTAGCATACGCTTCTATGAGCCTTGCTATATCACTGAATCGGAATGATCCTGGTGCAAAAGCATATATGGGATGTCTTAAGCCATCAAATTAACCTGATATATATAAATTCCATACGTAAAAATCTTGAAAAATATTTTCGATTCTCTATTTTGATTAGCTTCATTTTGGCAACAGCTTGCAAAAATTATTTGTTTGACTCATTGATAAAAAATCTCCTCCTAATCAGCGAAAGTGACTGTCGAAATTCCATTTTCCCAACTACGAACAATCGAAAAATGAGAATGCCGAAAATTATAAATTTTGTACCCGTGATAAATTTTTTTGGGTCAAACGATTAAAAATTTTTTTTTTTGTAATTCGAAAGAACTTGTAGAAATTAAAAACACTGCACAAATATTATCACGACATCTCAATTATTGCGTCCCTAAGTTTGCATCGAATAGTACCCGAGGTTTTATTTTTCGCTGCTCTAACATTAAGATATTGTATTTATTTTTTACCAAAGTGAATTATTTCTTTATCGAATATATTATTGATTTAATCGAAAAATCACGATTTTCAATAGAAACTGGGAAAAAGTATTGTTTTTCAAATTAGTTACATTTCCATTATGGTTTATCAAGACTTTCATAAAAATTGAAACCTCATTATTACGTCAAAGTCAAAAAGGGGATTAAATGTGTCCCCGCATATATAATTTTTGTGTTTTGCGAAAAAAATTTTAAACCCGATATTTAAAAAAACCAACTAATACAATAGGGTCGGTTTAATCTACTCGATTCAGAATGACCTATACGCTCACTTGTATTCACCAAGTATTAACTATGTATCCATGTTAAGAGCGTGAATCCCATGAGTACTCGAAACTTGGCGTGTATTCCATCCAACAATAACGGAACGTTCGATATCTCTACTATTGAATACGTGTATTACTTACATCTACATACAGCAAATGGTCTTTGAAGTAGCGACGCGATGTACTACTGTATAAATAATAATAATAATGTATAGGTAGGTAAAAGGGTTCGCTTGGGGTAGACAATTGCGCGTACAGGGAATGACGGGGAAGAGAGAGAGAGAGAGAGAGAGGGATTTAGGTGGATCATGTAGCACTGGTATAGTTACATGTCCGTAGCTGTTGGATTAGCATGAGAGCAGATTAATTTATACAACGTCTACAACGACGTACAACGAACAGCATGTGCCTTCGACAGACGCCTCTCACATTATGTTGGAAAAGGAAGCACAGAGAATACCATAGTGGAGAGATAATCAGCCTTGCTACTCGCCTATTCTGCCCGAATAATTCAGATTAATTCATTGATTTTGCACCTACGTATAGAATATTTGAATTTTATATCATCTCTGCCTTCGACTGATGCAAACTTTCTTTCGCATGTAGTTTCATCGATTCCTTGTATATATATATATCGCACGATATAGCATGCGCTACCCGCTCGACATATTCATCCATTATTTATAAGACAAGTATGTTGATTAAGTTGTGTGGGCACCGACGAAGCGATTGTCAATACTCTAATTAATATATTGCCGTTCGATGACATTCATCCGAGGCGTTTTAATGTACATGCATAATCAATCAACTCGGTAATCTCTCGTTTGATCGTTCTATGAGATAATCGCGCTGCATCGTTAGATAAAAATGAAAGAAGGAGAAAAAAAAACAAGATTTTATATCCGGAGAAAATTAAAACAGTTAGTTTAGAGCCGATGTGCTATCCAAATTCTATAAGAAATAGTTAATAGTTGCTTCAAGATTTCAGGCGTATATAGATTATACGTTACCGAAGCATTATACCAAATGAAGAAAAAAAAACTCAGGCCACAAGCTTAATTCACTTCGCATTCGTACCAACTTCATAGTAACCTCAATTTTTTTTCTCGCTCCAACCTCCTCTTGATTGATAATTTTTGTGCTGCGCCGAGTGAATTTGCCGGATTGTCTACGTTGTGCGCTAGAGTTCCGAGGATTTTTTTCGCTCGCGGCATCTCTCATTAGCCGACCGCAATAGGTTTTCCTCAACGATGCTTTTTTCTTTATAGTTTTTTTTCTTTATAGTTTCACTTTAATCTTCGCGTTTGGCGTTCTCTTGCCATTTCCGTCCGTCGCCTTTTCACAAGTGCAACGTTCTCGACTCACGACCCTCTTAATGCGGCGACGTGATGAAAGTGAAGTGGACAAAAAGCGAAATGACGGCCGGTCGCGAGAGCGTTACCTCTTGCAACGATGTGAAAGAGGAGGTGGAAGGGGGCGGAGGTCGTAGACCGGGAGACTTGTGTGCACACGCGCGATTCCTTAAGCTACTGCTATACGGGTCCTCTATGCCCATCATCGTCTACAATATTCTCTTGTATCAATAGAAATGCAGTGACTAGAAAAAGGATAACTAATGGATCGTACACCTTTTCAATCGGAATGCTTATGCACTTTCCGTATTTATTTATTCATTTTTTCTTTATAGTGGGCGAAACAAGCGTTTAAAAATAGGCGTTGCCAACGAGCATACAAAGTAAACGAACCAAGAAACAATGCTAACAATCTTCAAGTAGAATGGTCAAGGAACATCTTGTGAGACTCTCGAAGGAGCTATTGTACATAGCACGCAGTGTAATAGCCACTAAACACGCGTGTGCGAATACCGTATAGATATATCCTTCTAGTGGCAGCGATAGTGGTGTTTCCGCGCGTACAAGAATCATACGATCCAGCCTTCCAGATCGGCGCTAATTTTTCTCACTGTTTTTTATAGCTTATTTATATCCATATTAAGTGTATGCGGAACCGAAACGAGGCGTCGTGCACAGGCGTTTCATATCCATCCGTTAAGCGAGTGCTTTTCCGAGCTCGCCCACCCAAGGTTATACCAGTTTTCGTCATTTTATGACTCACTTTACCAATAAAATCTTATGTATCAGAGGCATTGATAATTCTGATTTGTTAATGGTTATTAAGAAAATTCGTTGCAGGTTCTGGTCGTTTTTGTCCATCTAACTTTCCCTTTATTAATCTTGATCAAGTTATCACTTGAGCAATTATTGGACCGTTCATCTACCGGAATCCCGAATTCAAGCATAATCTATAGTCCTTAAATATCTTTCCGCACCTCCAAAAGTCTCGATTTTCCGATTTTCTTAACGGCGTTTCTAGAGGGTTGTGCGCGTTGGATTACGCAAGTAGAAGTGGAAAAAAAAAAAATAGAAAAAAATACTAAGAAAAACATGCTCTTGACCCGACCCCTCAAGCGTTGTCCAACGTGGCGGGGATTCCTCAGCCACACATTCGCCCACCGCTCGTCGGTACTATATCACTATGGAGTCTTCCGAGCAATGTCGCCAACGGTCGATAGCTCGAAGAAATCACGAATAAGTCATTGTATAAGTTAAACTTTTTATAAATTTCCAGTGGGGGGATGTAAAATCTCGAATAAGACACACGAAAAATCAAATTAATATTAATATTTCCAATTAACGCTAGTTGATTTTTGCACCATTTTTTTAACTACCTAAAGATCTCTATAATAGAATAATGTTGAACTTATCTTTTATAATTTGACGGAATCTAATCATTGTAACATCCCGTAAATGATGAAAAAGAACCATCGGGCTTGATTTACCTGAAAGTACGTCGTACGGAATGAAATTTCGGTTGCTCTCTATAGATGGTCGAAAGATGCCAATAATCGTACCATTTCTAGTGGCTCATAACGGTGGCATGTAGATACATGTGGCAACTGGCCAGGGTCGTGCGAGGTTGGTGATGGTGAGCTGCGTGTAGAACGTGGTGCGAGAGTTAACTTCCATCGCACTTGAAGCCCTTCGGCCACTCTCGCGTTCACTACGTTCACCCCTTTCTCTACACGCGAGCCTCCCTCCGTATGCAGAGTCATGTGCCCCTACAGCGGTATGTACGGTATGTACTAGTACGCGTTTCTCAACTTCTACCAAAGCGCAGTGAGCGCATTTCGCTGGGAGAACGGCAGTAGAAATGAAGGGAGAAAACGTGGCCTGGCTAACGCGTCCGTTCGTCCGTCCGTCCGTCCATCTCTTCGTTCGTTCGTTCGTTCGTTCGTTCGTTCGTTCGTTCGTTCGTTCGTTCGTTCGTACGAACGTGACTAGCTGTCGGTTCACTCGTACCCGTGGCGTCCATCAGTCATTTAGCGAGCCAGCTAGAAGATTAATGACCGGGTCGATGCAAACGAGTGAACGGTCTAGCGTTTATCCGAGCACTGTGAGAGGCTAGCGCGCGAAAGAGGATCTCTGGAAAGCCCCTCGTAAAACGTTGCTTCGTTCGTTTGTTCGTGTTAAAGTTGCATGCTAAATCTATCAAATCGGAATTCTCGGGGTCTGTTGGTATAATCCCCTCTTGTTTTCTCTCGTTTTCGTAATTTTCGAAACGGCCATCATCGCAACTTCAATCGTAATTCTTCAAGTATTCCAATCCTCATGATAATTGCGGTGGGGGCGATGGTGAAAACCATATAACTCCTCGGTACTTTTAGTCTTTCTAGAAAATATTTAATATTAATCCAATTCGATGGATTTTTGACAGACCTTCCGAATAGATCGATCTCAAATCTACCGTACACAGATTTTTTACTAACCATAGCTCAGCCAACGAGTATCGAAAAAAAATCGTAGTCGCATTTTCGATAGAATCGTGTCCGGGAACTCTCCATAACTCTTTCCGTATCTCTCACTGTACAACAGGAAATCTGTATCTTTCGTGCAGGCTTGACGATGTGTCTTCTCTATTATTTATTTATTTTACGCCACGCAATTGGCGATTCTTCTTTTTCCCCGTTTTCATCAATAATTTATTTTGCTGCAAGCGATCCCATGATTACCGGAGTTCTCGTTACTCCTATGGCGTAGAGAGGATAGCACCTCAAACGTCAGTGTAAAATTATTGCCGTTTCCTATTATTATAGCGCAGTTTACGCCACTTTTCCATTATTTTTTATTGCACGACTGACAGCTTTACTGGCGAAGACGGAGCACGAGTTGGCGGTTGGAGGATCGATAAGGAGCTACGATGTTACTTCCTCAAAGCACTTGGTACGAGACTCGGGATGACTGTACTCTCGAACGAATCGATCGCGTGCATCGTTTTCTCCGATTGAGGTGTCTCCAATGGTGGCTCAATCCACTGGCTCGTGATTCGTCAAGGTTCGATTGCCTCTCCTTCTACCCAACCTCTTCTCCGACCCTTTTTTTATTCTACTTAAGTACTCAATGCGCGATAACAATGCGTGACGATATCGCATGTCTATGCATGTACATTAAATGGAATTGTACATCATCCGTGTATAAGCTGAAATCGAATCACTCACCCAGAGACGTTGCAGGATATAGGGCATTCTTTGTACTTCATTTTTTCACGCTTCCAAAAATTTCTTACAGTCGACCAGATTTTTTTTTTTTTTCGACAAAGTACTTGACAAAATTTTCAAAGGTTCGTAAGCCCTAAGATTTAAGAGATCCTTTTTTCTATATTTATTTCACCCGGCGAGTAAAGTGCAATTTAATGCACTTTTCGGGTACATAGGATCCCCCTTTCACACCGTGTGAATTTAAAATTCGTACGGTACTCGTGCGAATAACGTTTTTATGACTCGTGTCATTGCAACTATCATCTTTGGATCATACCAGAAACACATACTCGTTAGAAAAAGTTTTATCCCACTGGTATCATAATTAACTTTTATGCCTTGAGAGAACAAGTATGAAAACATGAAACATGAAACCAACGGAAACAAAATGTTTATTCTTGATGGTGTTTTAAGTGCAATGAAAATCACAGAAAATGTTCCTCTTTGTAGATATAAGTGATTCAAGGAATTTTACCATTCTAACTTATTCTAACTAGATTCTAATTCAAATAATGACACCTTTATCTAAGAGGTCAAGAAAAAAAGATGATAAAACAGACGGAAAATGTCTCATATATACAAGCGAGAATCGTGACTGTGAAGCGAAGGCATGTCCGTTAAAAGTGCAGCAATAAAAACACTAATATAAATATACTGTAAAAAAAAGCCCTGTTGTTTCCTCTCGTACAGCTCCATTAAATCGATTCGTCACGAACAGATAAAATATAGTACTTCGAGATGCAAAAAGAAAAAAAAAAAAAGTGAATAACAAAAAGATGAACGGGACAGACGTGCTTGTGGAAGAATCGCTTGCAGGAACAGTAAAAGGAACTAAATGTCAGAAGTAGAGAATGGAAATGCTTTCGTGGGGGCGCCTGCTTACGCCAGGTACGTGAGTAATGGCGTTCGTGATAATGGATCGTTGATTCGGCGGCGGATGAGTTAAATTGAAACAGCAAACGGGCGTGGTACCGAGAGCTCTGAGGCAGCTTCGTGGGGGAGGAACCTCTCCAGAGGGAAAAAGTTGACGAGCATTCGGTCGCGAATGAACTCATACTCTGTACACTGATGCCTATAGAGCCTATACGTTTACATACAATAGGTGAGAGTACGATCCAATGTGACACCGCCAATATCAGTTTAAATTGTCAAATTTTTAGTGCTACATACCAACATAAATATTGCGAAAATCCCTTGTTACAGCCGTTGCGTAAAGTTGTCATAAGCATATATATATATTTTTTGTTCGTTTATAAACGCAAGATATCTTGGAATACGTTATTGTGTATTAAGCATAATCATTGAGATTCAGGATGATCAAAGATGAGGGTGGATCTCAAAGGAAGACTTGCGATAACCCATATAGACTGTTGACTACTCAAAAGTACTAACATACACTTGTAAACGCTCAAAAAAGGTCGAAAGCACTCATAGACGCGCGAAGCTACTTAGCACTTGATTATCCGTGAGTTTCTGCGTTCGAGTGTTCTTGGTCTTCAAATTGAATCACTTAATAACGGTACAGCATACAAGGTACGTCTCAAAGGAGGCGTATTATATGAGTTTGCGTAATAGACGAGGCGTGAACAGCGAAGATAATGTTGACTGGCTCTTCGTGTAACGGTATACATATATTATGGCGATATACTTGGATTTTTTTTTGTACCATTTACTTTTTTTGTTTCCCGAGGAAACTTTAAAGTGCCTGTCTAAGTGGGACGAAAAATAAACGGTTATGTATGTAGAGTCCCTGGCGTGCGAATATGTATACACACATACATGTTACTGCATCAAGTACACAAGACATTTCACTCAAGGATAAAGCTTATATGCTCTGTGTGCATTATTTTATTGCTAGCCTGTTTTATACCCACCGTCGAGTTTTCGCTCGACAACCGCCTCCTAGCTTCGTCTTTATACTCCTCTCTCGCTCAGGTTACACGGCGTTGCTCGTAAAACCTCAAGATACGGAGGTCTCTCGAGTTTAATAACACTGGCAAGCTCCGGAAACGCTTCATTTTTCATCGGGTGTCATGCAGAGCATGAAAATCAGCGAGTGTTTGTACGCGGTTCTCTCGGCTCAGCTTCGGCTTTGCTGAGTAACTAACCAACTACTCAACCATCAGCGCCTCTCCATTATCTGCATTATTTGTGCTTCGTGTCAAATTCTGGCACCGAAAGCTTTCTCATTACTCTCACTTGCAATTTTTTTTGTTTTACCCTCTCGACGTGTCAGAGTGGTTTGATGTGTATATACATAAACATATATACATATACATATATATTTATAGCTACGTATAGGTGCAGTAAATCAGTTCCAATCGATGCGTCGAGAGACGGGTCGGCGACTACGACCCACCGAATACGCCCACCCCCAATCACATATACGCACCTCCTGTTCGTATTTTCTCCCTCTCGCTTGTATGAGCGACCCTACTCCTCTTCTGCTTCCTATCGATGAACAATGCAGCTTTCAATCCAGCCGCGCGAGCCTCGGTTTAATTAAGCCCGTGGCGCGCGCTCAGTACCGGTGACCTTAATTGTAACGACGAGACACCCGAGCCCGTGAGTAATCGATAGCCGCTCTTTCTCCCGGTTGTGATTATTATTTTGTATTAGTGGGGGGAACGTCCTGGTGACGACTTTCGACTGTCAGCGATTAATGTTCCTCCGATAAGCATCAAAAAGGTTTAAACGGTCTTTGACGTATTGTTGGGTGAAAAAAATATTGCTTCCCAAGGGGGATCTGCCGAATTGAGCCTAAAACGTATTGTATGTCTGCGCAGAAGTTTGTATTCAGAGTCTCGTGTAATTGAGTGGTTGTGAAAATATTTCGAACATTCGAAAAATTCCCGAGGTACAAACATAAGCAAAAAGTGACTCTTGCCTTTTATTCAATTATCGAATATACATAAACGTTTGCAGCAATTACTATTGAGTATTTCTTTCAATTCTTTCATTGCGCCAGTTAAGCTAAAGTGAGAATTGGTGTGGCTCAATTTTTTTTTCTCCAGTCGGCTGATGAATATGATCGAAATGTCCCTCGAATAGGACACATTACAATCACATAAAATAACGAATTTTCACATACCGACCAGAAAGTTATCTATACTCTTTTTTTTCCCAGTGTAGTCGTAGATGAAATTTTCATTAGACAGCATTTTCTTTACGTCGTAAAAGTCCTTTGCACTCAAACATCAATTCCCCCATATTTCCACATTATTTATCCTAAGGTTCAGTGCACTATTGCACTAGTGATCAGTGACTGCGCATATATCAGGAATTATAGTCATGCGGTCGAATATTTACAAAGAAAAACAAAAATGGGACAATTATTTTGTTTAATAATAATTCATGTTCCGCCAAATAATTCAGAGGCATATTTTTACGCAATTTTGTATAAGGTGAATTCATAATTTCATCAATATTTTATGTAAAGATTTATAAAATGCTTCACGAATTCATCGGATAATTGAATTAAATTGAATAAAACAAGTGTAGTCTCTTTATTATGAATTAAGTTTTCAAGGACGGTATTTAAAAGCTTGACAAAGCAGCTTTAAACGGCACTTAGCCGAGCGATGAGGGTGTTTACTAATTGAGCGTTACGATTATGTAAAGAGTAATGCCGTTTGTGCCCAGTGGATGTATATGCAGGAATACTGCCGCGACACTGATCTCTCAGCATGACAGTGTTGAGTACATCGATCATTGGCTTTGATATTGATAGAAATATCCTTCGTTTCATTCCACAAATGATATATTTAAATTCCGAGTGACTCGACATTTCTGATTTCTAACAAGGGGCTTGTCGCGACTGTACAAATAGGAAAATGTGAGACTGAATTTCCTCCTCGTGATATAAAGGTGACTTGTGTAGAGCGTGAATTCTCGAAATCCTTTGGCATTCAGGAGGTAGAGAAGCGGATGAAGAGCGCAGTGTCGGGATACCGTTGTTGTCCAGGACAAAGTGCCTCCACCCTCGCATTCCGTTCCAAGCTTTGGTGCTTCTCTATTCGTGTGACTATTTCCCAGTCGAAGATATTGGCCATCGGAGGGAAAGCTCTAAGCGTGTAACACTCGTCCGCTCGTCTGATTCGAAGCAGCACACGACGTTTTCGCTTGCCCACTCGCACTGCGAAATTGGCACTGGTACATAGGATAACACTACATAGATATACCAAACAACACAGCAAAGTCTCATAGCCAGTTCTGGCTTTGTTGTGGTGGCCTGGACCTGCCCCTCGTTCTGCTAACGCTCGACTTCGTTCTAATCCAATATCCCTTTGAATTTGACATGCAGACAATAGCGATATACCGTAAAAGGCTTCTTCTCATTGAACAATTCCAAATAAAGGAGCATCATTCCCGCCAAATGCTTGGGTAGCAATTCGCACTATGTTGAGAACCTTTTCATTCACCTTTGGTCACTCTTGGCTCTAATGATAGAAATTGTTATTGTCCGTCCTTTCGACTAGCCATATTCGTCTACCATATTCGTTTGCGAATGTCAATGAAACAATCAGAGAGGGTGTTATCATCCAACAATCGTGTTAACCACTTTCATTGCTCGTTCTTCTCGAGTTACAACTTGAACCTCCATTTGAAATTCATGCGCCTTGAAGTGAAAAATCACGTACTCCCAACAACGAGTGAAGCTGACATTTTTTATGTGATCCAAACTACGCGCAAACACCGATATCTTGAGCATATTCGGGTAGCCAACAGACAGATGATGTTCCAATTATTGGTCAAGTTTGGGGCGTTTAATCGATGAATGTAATTTCGTGATTAAAATTGCGGTTTTGCTTAATTTACTGACATTCAAGACCTCTGTTGACTGATATGGAAATCTTAGGCTTCTGTTGACTGACGTTATAATGTGAATGGGCGAATTTGCCAATGTGAAAGATACAACGACGATCTGGAACTATAGTTGCAATCGAGATTTATGTTTCGACTTGGATCAGATTCCAAATAAGATTAAGGATTCCCAGTTCCTCATGATTCTATGTGAAAACTGCTTAAGACCGTACATTTCTGAGCCATAGCTATCTGGTAACGTGAGGATGCTTGGGCGGCCAGAATCGTCTGGCCTATCAGCGTATCCACAGGTAAGGAGCGAAAGAACTGAGAAACATAACTCTGCTTGACCGATGCCGTGATGTAAAACGCAGAGAAACTCCCTAGCTGCCCATGGCTAACTCCGGTGTGCAGGCCACTGCTGATGAACGAGCTCGGCTCACGACGTGAACCCTAATGCGAATATAATTATCATTAGGGGGCCCGAGGGGGTCGCCGACCCAGCGCACCATGTTACTCTGCTCCCCCCCCCCCCCCCATCTCCACTCTTACGCTTTTACATAGTACACACGTAACGTATGCATTCTCATTTTCCTCCCTTCATCCTCGTCAGATTTAAGCGTTTTTTCCCGTTAACCTACACTCCCTCACTCCGTGTCTTACCAAAGAATGTATAATACTAATACCTCGGTGAGTGCAAGATAACGACGCAGAGTGCACGTTTACGAAGGTACTCGGCCGTTTCTGCGAGGGCAAGTTCGCTGGTGTTTCCTCGTTCTCCTCATCACCCTCGATACTGGCGAAGGAGCGCCGCGCGGACCACCGCGGGAATGATTAATCGTTCCGCTTTTCGACGCGAAACGCCCAGTGAGACTCGCGAGATCGCCAGGCTTTCGCACGACGGCTCATAGCCTTCTAGGATGCGCCGCACGAAACCTTTACGCCCACTCATGCCCGCCAATTATTTCCCGCGATCTTACTCACTGCGTTTTTTATTGCTTTTGTGCTTTGGCAAAGAGCTTCGCAGAACGGAGCACGTACCTGCCTCCGGTCTCCAGTTTCTTTGCTTAAATTTATAAGCCATTGTATGTATGTGTCTCGTCGCAAAAACAAGTTCCGAAAAATTGAGTTTGGATTGCACAAATGTGAGTAAACAGAGAATGGTGAACTTCTTTGCGAGAATAAAGGCTGGATTTGTGAAAAGGAAATACCACCCATGGAAAAGCAAATTGTCTTATGTCTCAACCCCTAAACTGGCGTCGGAATACGGTTAGCCTGATTTTTTAGTTAAGGCTAGTCAAAATTTCATAGCGGGATCGATATTCTACACGAAAAAATCAACGATACAGATAAGTTCACATGTAGATTTCGATAAACATCGATTTTCAATTTCAGAGTTTCAAGTTTGTTTTCTAAGATGTTGTTTTCCTTAATCACGACTTGGGAGAAGGTCCGTTCTTGGAAAGGCATAGGACGAACCTGCTTCTTCTCATGTCTTGTCACCGAGATTTATACGGCCTTGTATTGTGTTTCATCGTGATCACGATCACGAAGCACAATTGTCTACAAATTAGGCTGAGCCCAAAGAAATCCGAGTATGAATAAACTTTTCCAAGAGAATAAAGGTTGAATTTCAGGAAAGAAGTTGGAACCTCTGAAAAGGAAAATTGTATTACATCCTACCCTGTACATGGGCTGATAATACGGTCGGTCGGACCCTTTCGTCTAGGCTTGTCAGCATTTTATAAGAAGGATATATATTCACCGTTGAAAAATACGATATCGATAATTTCATGATTATTCCGTGATATCGGCTAGTCTTTTATGGTGATTTCATTGAATGACGTTTCTGGACGAGATTTATCGAATGATTATTCGAGATATGACTCTTGGAAGGGAGGATAAACATGCCTATTCTCCAATTTCATTGCTGACATTCTCAAGGCATTGTATTGTATTTCGTGAATACTCGTGCAAATTGTTTAAACTTTCAAGTATAAAGCTTGTACACCTTTAGGAGAATAAAGAGTGAATTTCTGATAAAATACTGCCCACTCTTGGAATATCAAATTCTGTTACATGCTCCATGTAAATAAGGGTCGGAGTACGGTTGGCTGCATTTCTTCATCAAGGTTTTTCATCCCTTTACAGTGGGGATGACTATTTCGCACGAAGAGATCAGAAGCGAACTCGGAAATCTTTGCAGTAATTACAAAACTGTGACAACCGGCACTGGATTACCACCTGTATAATCTTCTTGGAAGTAAATGAAAAAAAAAAGGAGCAAGACGAAGTTAAACGAAAGGAAACTTTCAATTCTTCTTACTTCGGGAGTAATTAAGTGAAGTTCCTCTTTCCACTGTGCAGTCTAGATGAGAATAAAACGAAGACGATGCTGAAGTGAAGTACGATGCTATAGTGACCCAACGAGGCGCAAAGGCATTTTACGATGTGTTGGACGACCGCACGACTCGCTCCGTGGATGCGGGTAATCGTCACCGTGTTACGATTCTTTTCTTCTACAATACTAATATCTATAGGCCATCACACTCTACAGTACATAGAGTACCGATGTACTGTCCTGTCCTTCTCGCTTCGTTGGCTCTAATTGTTTCGCGCGTTTCTTTGTTCTTCAATTTATAACCCTCGCACTCTGGGATAGCACGCTTTTGCGCTCATTGCATAACACCGGTGGCACTCGTCATTGTGTATCGTGCTTCTTTACCAGTGAGAGGGCCACAGCTAAACTACGGTGAGCGGTCAGCGTATCATCGCAGCGGAAAGTGCACGCGCTGTTTTATCAACTCGGTTAAATCTTAAGTGCCTCGCGTCGTCCCGCGGGCCGATAAATTACCGCTTTGCATTTCATGCTGATAGTTGTCTGGGGAGAAAAAAAAATGCCAACTCTTTTACTTTGGCAGTCGAGGATGCCGCCGGAGTGATGAGCCTCCAGGCACATTGGCTGGACCGCTCTCTGATCTATCTGTCTGACCGAAGGACTTCCTTTTTCACTTCGACGCACATCCACAGTCTTGTAGTTAATCCGAACGGTGAGAATACGACTCGTTCGACTTACCAATTTTACCCGACCTAACAGTTATCTTTTCTATCGAGTGAATCTCGACAATGTTTTCCTTCGCCATCAAGTTCCATTGCTGACATACGTCTTTTTCATTCGATCTGGCCGAACTGAAACTTTTTGGAAACTGGAGGCGGAGTGAAGATTTTCTTTTGCGGGGTACATATTCATCTTTCTGGATCCATTCTCGAATCATTCTGCTGATCCATGTTTATTCCTTTCAACAAAATATAACCTAAATCCGAGGTTAAAAGAAGTAAAAGAACGGGTAAGTCTACCTGGATGGACAGAAGAAAGAAAAGAAGAATGATGTTTCTTCTACCTGAATCTGCAGGAATACATGAAACTTGAGAGTCAAGGAGCTTAGAAAAATCCAGTAAACCGGCAGTGTGTACAAGAAGAGTCCGCTTCGAGGAGATATCATCGGTGAAACCACAGAGCATCAAGATCTACTACTTGAAGCTCTGGAGTTGAGAGTTTTACGTTTGCCCGAAAAACGAAAAGACTTGCAAAGATTTTTCTTTGGATCGTAAATTTGGTGGACCAGATCCTTCGCGAGCTCTACGAACCGTACTAAGTGGAGAGGATTTCGTCGAGACTCCTCAGAATTTTGTTTCTCACACACAAAACCGATCTTGACTCGCGTTGTATTCCATTAGTTGTTTGTAATTTTGCGAAGCCTCATCGCAACGATATTCGCTGAAAAAAAGTTATTTTTTTTTTCTCGTTGAACCTTTTTCGTCTCTTTGTTTATCCAAATCAATTTTCTCAATTGTTTATAACGTTTAATTCGAGCATAAAAATCAAAGAAACGTGCTCCCACTTGAATGAGTAGTATTGCGGGAAACTTGAGGGACTTGTCAAAAAATCCAGAAACAAAAAGCATGCACGAGAAGAGTCTTGTCTTGACGAAGCTATTATTCCGGAATCCACAAGGAGCAAGGTCTCCCAGTCGGATCTCTGGAGTGCGGAGTTTCACGTTTGCGAAGAAATAGAATGGGTCTGAGACGAGTATTGGGGACCTTTCTTTGGTTCGTAAATCCGGCGGATCGAACCCGGTCCGAAGTGCACTATCCGCACAGGGTGAAGAGATTCTGCCCCAGACCCCTACAGATTTTCTGGGCATAGTGGTTGCAATTGGAAGGATACCGCGAGCGATGTCTTTGTTCCTGTGTCTTCGTTTCGTTTCTTGTACTCGGAAGCGAGCTCGGACCGGGTCCGTCTTCTCGCCGCTTGCTCGTAAACTTGCGACTCTCCAGTGCAGACAAATTGTCCATAAAGATTGAGCGCCCCGGTTCTGATGTCTCTGGGCTATTTATCCTTCAGTCTCAGACTATGCCGTCGTTGAAGACGACGACGACGACGACGACTCGTAAATTTCACTGACTATAGGTTCATTCGAGCATGTACATTTTGCCCTGTAAGCCTGTAGAAGAGCTCATCCGTATCATAAACAAATTAGTTTATGTACTTCACCAATAGTTTTAAAGCTCTTCGCATTAGTACACACCGAAAGCTTTATGAACTATTCATAGTCGGTGGGTGATCTATACCGATCCTGAGTTCTCCGCGCTTTTCTCAAGTGTACATTGAGTAGAATTACTCTGATCTGCAGTCACGGTTTTCAATTATTATACCGTTGAAGTTTCGATATGGATCTCGGGGTAGAATTTTCTCGTAATGTAGAAATATAGAGTTTGAGGAACTTCAAGTGGATTGTCACCTTGAAGGTACGTATTACATCTGTATGGTATCTGGAAACCTTGGTTAAACGGCAGTAGTAATGTGAGCGCGAAAATAATCAGAGCGAGGTTAAGATTTTGTTACGTTATATTGTCACGGCATCGATCTCCCTCTCTCTCTCTCGCTCTCTCCCTCCCCATGTTTCCGGCTCCCTCCTTACTATATTGAGTCGGTATATTCTTTTCGTATCGTTATCCATTTAATAATGCGCATTAGCAACAACAATCCGTTGACTTGGGTTTTCAGGGGGAAAGAAAACAGGTTCAATAAGAGTTTGCACTCATCGGTTCATAGAAAGGACATTTGCCATTGATTTTCTTCGTTTCGCTCATTCGATTGCGATTGTCACCATTAGTTTCCCTTTCCATATAAAATGGCGGGTTTCTCGGATTTACGTCTTTGGCACTCTGAGTGAAATTCAATGTGCCTTGTCGTACGTGACTAGAATAACAGAGAGATTTATCAGCATTTCCTTTTTTTCTTTATCTGCTGTAGGAATATAGTGATTGGAAATAATCAGTCGGATGATATCGGTGATGAGCAACAACAGTGGCATTACCGTTGTAGGAGTCAATTAGGCTAATCCATAAGTAGACCAGACATCTTTAATGCAAATGAGAGTGACGCCAAGCGGAATCTATAGTAGCGACTGCCATGTGTAAATGGTGGTGTAGAGTGCGGTGCCTGCTAATCAGGGAAGCAGTGCCGCTCTCACTGACAGAAACTGAGGAAATCAGTGGACTTATTACCAGTGCCGCGTGTTACCGCGGTAAAGAGACATTTGTAAAACAGCAGCACATGCGAACGTTGTTCGGCTGCACGACAAAACTTTGCATCATCCTCCACTACACTTATGATATTCCGGAAAACACCAACTGTATGGGACTTGAATTTTACATTATTTAATTCAAATTGCAGCGCCCTTTTAAAAAGTTACTGCATTAGGATTTCGCACATTTATCGGAATTGGAAGGTTTATTACGGTATTGTTAATAAATCTTGACAAAAAAAAGCTTAAAACCAACAATTATAACTTTTTTGGCGTCGATTGATGAAGTACGATGACTCATTCTTTCATTCGGGAGAGCTCCAATTTTTTAGTTGACCTCAAGTGGCATCTGAAAAATGGCAGAGAAAACGAAAAAAATTTAGATTCCATAAATATTAAATTTTCGCGCTTCTAATCGTGAAAATCTGTAGAAAATAAAAAGCGCAAAAGAATCTTATTCCGTTTAAATGTTGAATTAATTACGAAGAAAGCAAGTGGAAAATTCGAAATTCTGGCCGGTTTTTTCGATCCAAATATTGTAAATTTTTGTTTTTCTCTTTTCATTAACGTATTACCAATGAATTTTGCCTCACTGAATGCATTTTTGCTTGGGACAACATTTCATTGCACTTGGTTCTTCGTGCTGTCACATTATATACGGATAATAGTGTATAAGTTATTGAGATGATCAACATAAAAGTTCTACTTGATTGCGAATGACTTATCGCCGACGTAGCGGAAGCATTCGAGATGAGTTCTAATTTTTTTCCATACTTTTATGCAAATTCAAAAAGATCTCTAATATTTATCGTGTCCTCGACGAAACAACATAGTAGCCGGTGCTTGGATAAAAAAAGCTCTCGGCTCACCCAGCACGGGAAACGAGATCGCGGGCTATTAATTTCGATCACGTGACGGGTGACTTCCGGTACCGAGTGATGAGCGGAAGCTAAAGCGAACTGTCGGCCCGTGACTTGAAGTATACATGCGCCCGACTACTCTCCACTACACCCCACCCCCTTGTACACATCTGCATTCTCGCTCGTTGTACAATAAAATTGTGACTTTCCGCCAGCGCGCTTTTATTTAATTCGCTTCTCCAAAATATATGATTTTCAATATATATACATGTGATTTTATGATCAAAGACGATGTTTTTAGAGAATATACGATACTTTACCGAAGATAAATCAACACTCAAAACTTAATACAGCCCATGTTATAATCGCTGCATGTTATTATTATTAAGACACGATCACAATGTTCGTTGTACCGTCACATTTATTTTGTAATAATTTGCACTTTACAACCCTGATGATAATACTCGATGGGAGATTGTCTTCTGTTTTTATCATAATCCACGGTTAAGTTTTGACGTTGATTAAATAAATAATAAAATTAACACGATCTATTTTTCTCAGCCCACTAGGTCGGTGCGATCGCACATGGAAATTGATGTAAGTAAAATATGTACAGAAATTGTATTCCAATTAATGATAGTCCATAAATTATTACAATATATGACAACCCTTGCAAGAAAATGTCTGTGTCGACAATCAATGTATATTCTACAATTAGTTTTTTCGGTCTTTATGTATTTTTCTAGTCTGCATACCATGTATCTCAAATAAATGTAATGTGCATAGAAGTATCTGTTGCTAATACATTCCGTTTATACTCCACATATTCAGTGTATACGGGTGTCAATACACACGTTTCACAGTCGATTGACAACTGCTTTGAATTTTTTCAAATTTTTGTGTCTTAATATTTTTGAGACTTTTCAATTTTTTAAATGTTACGGCCAATACTTTTTTTTATCTCAAAATCAGTGATGAGTAAAAAAAACCTCAAAAAATATCTACTTTTCTTTTAGAATTGGAACAGTAACATAAAAATCACCGCCCGGATTGGAGGAGTCGAGGGTCCCAAGCACTGGTCGAAACAGTGTCGATTGCCCCATATATTCACAACGTTTGATCATACATTAAACTAACGTATTTAGTGCAAGTCCCCTCCTTTCTCTTGCGAATCTAGTGACGATATCCTTATACCTAGGAAAATGTACGAGAGTACAGAACATAACGCGTCGAGTTTCTGAATCGCGGGGAGTACAACAATTTAGCTGGCTGGAATCCAACGCTCAGTTCCAATCAGTTCGCCGATTATGCATACCGGGTGTCCCCGGAAACGTTCGTCAGAGTGCGACGAATTCACAGTGCGGTGTAAGTACCTGCTACGTATGCCTGTCTGTTTTCGCAGTGACAGGACTACTGGAGTCGCTCTGCATATGTCCATATATATATATATATATGTGTGTGTGTGTGTGTGTGTGTGTGTGTGTGCACATTGCGCTACATTGTCGTCTGGAAAGCGTCAGCAGTAGCAGCTCCGTTTTCACGTATATATTGTACATTTCTTGCCCACCTCCACGCAGGCGATGCACTGCAGCGACAGTACTTGCTGCAGAGTTGAATAATTAGCCTCGTTACATTATTCCACGCCTCCAATAGGAATATATATGTATGTATATATACATATATGTATAAGTCAAGCCAGTATGAATAGACTGGCGTGAATCCAAAGTTCGGTTCCAATGTACGTCAACGCGAAGCGCTTTCGGTTCTTTCTTCGGTTGATGATGAACGTAAGAAAGCCGCGTAAGCTCACGACGTGGATGAATTCTCGTGAGCAAATCCCGCAACTTGAAAAGTTTCAAGCTGAATAAATTGGTAAAGAAGGCGATATTGGCAAGGGAACAAGTACATCGGGTTGAACGCGCTTCGTCTCATACAACGCGAACGAGTTCATCTCAATTAAGAGTCGCTGAAAAGAGCAAAATCCGATGCAAAGAATATTTTGGCAAAACTTCACAGATCGCTGGCTGATACTTTTTTTGCGTCATATAGTCCTTATTATTACTTTCTCCGTCCGGGAAAATTCAATAAGGAATTCACTTAACGTGCTGAGGTCATTTTCAGTAAAATCGATCTTGAGCGTCTCCGTTGTTTTAACATTTCGGAGTGCCGAGAGTCTCGCTAATAATTTTATGCCTCTTTTTGAGTTACAATTATGTCGATAATTGAACGAAATTTTGTTAACAGCTGAAACAAGACAACCGTAATTATGAACTGTTCATAGATTTTTATGCGCATCAACTTCCGTCCATGCGGGAAATTGACGAAGAATAAGGTCTCGGGCGTGAAAGCCTTTTACGTCATGGCCATTTCAGGCTCCAATTGAGCCAACCACACTCTTACGGTTTCGGATAACAGCACAATTCGCAGAATCTCGCTAAATATTTTATACATTTTTTTAGGCAATGAGCCCGACGAATGTAGCAAAACAAAGTTGACAATTCCAGTGCCACCGCGTTAGTCGATATAAAGGCCGTGTTTACTGCGACAAGTCCGTCAACTTGTGTCAGGGCAGTTAGCGTTGCACTCGAAATCGCTCTGCTCGTCTGACGAGCACGTTTGCATTTCTACTGCCGCCCGCCGCATCGTAGCACGAACCGCGGCTCTAGCTCAGTGAGAATCGTATCGGCGATGAAGCACGTTTATCGCTATTCGAAACCTTAAACCCCTTTAACTGTAGCAAACACAATATGTTTTGTACTTTGTGAATAGTGCGTTACAAAGCAAGATATTATTCGCAAATTTTTCGTTGACATGATATATGCAGACTATCGTTCTATGTACACATCTGGTTATCTCTGTTTGCCGTTTATTATTACACGATATTGGGATCTACTCATGCGCTCAGCTTTATACAGTGTACAGAATAAGTGAACGAATTGTACTCCCGATGACATTTAAACCAGTCGCGATAACGGGTATGTCGAGAGAAAGAGATAGTGAGGAATAACGGTAGAGTTTACAACTCTGAACGTGCACAGTGGCTCCGACGCGATAAAATATACTTTCATACAATGTAGTCACTCGTCTTGGGTATTTATGTATGTATATATATATATACATATATGTATATATATAGAACTTATGAAGAAGGACCAACGACAATGATAACCTTAGGTTGACGAACTCTTCGTATCTCGGTTGGTTTATCACTCGTGCTTACAGTTTTCTTTGCCAAAGAGATCGTACGATTTTATGCTGTTTAGAACGACGTTTATAACGTCATTTCTATCGAATAAAGTTATGCAGAGAGTCGCGATAATGCACACCAAATATTATACACTGCCTCAAGTTAACGCAGCGAAAATTTGACACAACGGACGGCATACCTCGGCAATTGCACACAACAGACTCTATACGGTAGAAGTTGGTCCGACTATACCAACATAATTCCCAGGAGAAACGGTTATATCGATTGTACTGCGTTTAATACTTTGTTGCGCTATAATTATGTTTCCAGCTATTATTTTTTATCAATGTCATAACAACAAAACATAGCTTACTCCTTTTACTTTACGTTACTCCTGGGTGCTTCACTGTATGATAAAAGTAT
This sequence comes from Tromatobia lineatoria, assembly GCA_949699805.1. Classification (NCBI taxonomy): domain Eukaryota; kingdom Metazoa; phylum Arthropoda; class Insecta; order Hymenoptera; family Ichneumonidae; genus Tromatobia; species Tromatobia lineatoria. The sequence continues at coordinate 20,722,109 of OX453041.1, read as the reverse complement.
ATTATTGTTGCCGCAATTACATATTTTTCTCACTGTGGTGCGGCAAGGTTGAAGTTTGGTCTGTCAAGTTTCTGTCGTATAAAGTTTTATAGTTTTACCGCTGATAGTTTTTCTTGTGCAGATTGAGGTCTGCGTGGCACTTGAGCATGAATCAACGATATTCATAGAATAATTACCGGCTACGATATTCTCGAGTGAAAAACTCTTCGCTTTATCGCTTTGACGAAACGTCATAGGGTGGAACCGGTTTTCAAATCACTGCAACAATGTCGTACATTCGAGAACTATGCCATTTGCTAACGTGAATTTGAACATTTTTCACCATCGGCCAATCCTCCGCCTCGTGCATGTGTATATTGCGTATCCGTCTACTTTAGTTTTCGTTGTACGTACCTATCGTGTACGTGTCTCTTCGTTTTATACGACAACCACGACGACATTGTCGTTTCTCACAACGTTCCCGCATCGCTACCAGCTTACGCGATCATGCGTTGCGCAGGTCAGTCGCACCACAACTACTGTGAGCACGATAGAAGCTTCGCTTCACCCGAGCTCATATCTTACTACACGGCGCGCTTTCACCGATTTACGATCGACCTCGGATTCCCCGAGCTTCCAATCTTTTACTCTATATCCCGCGAACGGTACAGTTCACCTGAGGTCGGTGCCACGAAATTCTCGGCTCTTGCCACTTTGAAGATGCCATTTCATATATTCAATTCAACGAGTTGATCGTAAATCGAAAGTGTTCCGATTGTCAGTAAAAAATCGGCAGTTCAAACAACGTATTGAAATTATACGTTCGATGCTTTTTTTTCTTAGAAGAGAACTATTAGTATTCCGTGACTTTCTATACAAAAGAAAAAGACTTGAAATGTATTTTTTACTTTCTCATAACATTCAAAGTGGGCGGAGAGAGTAACTTGAATTTTAAAAAGGTACGGTGAATATAAATAATATCGGAAAACGTGGATTTCGATCAATGTACGGAATTACAAATTTTCTATTTACATTACTCGGAACCATACCTCAAACAGTTTTAGAATAAAAACGTCGGTAACCACCAACAAGATGAAAAAGTTATGATTCACCGAATATGTCAGTAATAACTTTTTTATTTGTAGTATCGCCGGGTGTTTTTAGTTAGTATTCCGTTTTTTTTTCTATTCAATTTCCTTTTTGTTCACGATATGTCTGACAAAAGGGGTTTTATCAACCACATTTTAGAGCGGCTTATTTAATTCTTATCTTCCCGGAATGGATTTTTTTTGAAACACCATTGTTGTCTTGAATTAGATCGAATATCTATCTGTGCTATATTTATTTTCATGCTTTAAGCGGAAGTGCAGTCACGCGAATTTCCAGCTGTACAGTAAAATCGCGTAGAGAGGGTGGCCGTAAAGAGCTAATGCTGTTTCGTAGATATAAGCGATCCATACATTCATGGAGTTGAGTTGCCTTCATGCGCACCTGCCAGTTTGCTTTTACGTAAGGCGAGCGAATGTACATTACAAAAGGAAGGAGGGGCATCAGGCACCATCAACTAGGCCAGAGCTATACATATGCAAGGCGACAGGCCTCCTATACATTAGCCGGAATGATGAAATCGGTAAAACGTCGAAATTTCTTTCTTTTTTTTTTTTTTTCAAATAGACGCATTTTATATTATATATTGACGTATTAATGGACCGAGAAATAATCATATACAGAATGTTTCTGGCAACCCACTAATTAGCAGCACCATAAAGACAAAAATCTACATATATAAATGATACAAATCATGATAATCGAAAGCGAATCTTGTTCCATGATAAAAAAATTGATGTTGAAATTGTTATCTCCGATACATCTCTGAAATGAGAAACACTGCTCGCGAGATGTTGACTTGTAAGTACGAGGGACAGGCAAAGTGTGTTGTGGTGCGTGTTGACTGGTTTTTCTGCGTTGATGTGAGTGCAAAACCGTAAACAACGCATGTACAGCAATTAGTGACACGCCTCGTACTTCGTTATTTCACACTAGCGGTCGCATCGAAGTTCGTACTGAAGTTCAACCATACTTCAAAGCGCGGTCTCTCGACACAGACGTGTGTCACTTTTTGCCACCGGAAAAAAAAGGAAAATAAAAACGGAGGAGAAAAAGTTTCGTCAACGTCGTTGCCGCGGTAGTTATATCTCAGAGCCTGTAGCTTTCACGCGTGGCATCCCAACCACGTTGTTTTCAACGGTGTCACATATGGTCTTTTGCTGATGCTGGTGCCGACGTACCGAGCACTCGTCTCAGAGACACTCGATTCTTTCCGCAGCTTCTAACGCGGAATATCTTTTCACACGGAAACGAGTGAAACTGTCGTATGTTCGTCGTCCGGCGGACACCAAGGAATTCCGATCGCTCACGACGATTAAGGTGAATTAAGTACACGGTAGTTCTTGGTTCTTGCCTCAACATTCCCACGGACTTCCATGGTTCATGGCAAAAAATATATGAATAAAGTTTAAGACAATGTGTCCATTTTATTTTAACTATATATCCACTCTATATACAATTTACATTAATTCTATAGACAATCTATAGATTTCTGCAGGGTGTATATGTTCAATTACTTCTATACGGCAGACAAAATATAATTTTTTTTACTTGCATCAGGACGGTTCAAGCCGTCACAAAAAGAAGTTTAGAAGAGAATGTCGTATGAATTGTTGATATTTTCAAACGTATCAGCTTTTTTGAATTTCTGTCACGTCATCACTCGTTGTATCTTTTTAAACGTTCAAATGTCAAGATAACATTTTGCCACGCATGTGGACTAATGTTGCTATTTTGTTTTAGACGTACTCAAGAATAAACCTTCTCAGATATAAATGGGACTTAAAACAGGTACAAAACTTTAAAAAAAAAGGAGACTCTCAGTACGTACACAAGTTTTTAGTATCTCCACAAGTAGATTTGGTAAAGTCACCCGCAAAAAAAAACGGCGTTGTAGATTTATTTTTCTCATCGACATCAAAAGAGTACGAGAAGATAAGGAAGGTACTGAATCGCGGTAGAGTCGTTGGTTGTAAGGTGGTTCATGCCTTATGAAGAAAATACGATTAGCGAAGCCGCGAGTTGGTCGGTTCACCGTGACTCGAGTTCTCGTGCAAACCTTTCACGTACCTCTTAGATTCATTCTGTACATCGTTCACACTCTGATGACGCGCGAGCACAACGTTTTCTCATCGAGACTTTTCCTCGCCTTATTTCGAACATACATTTTTAAGTATAACATATTGCAATACGCATATTCATACTTCTATATATGTATCAGATGGCCAAGTCTTGAGGCCACAAGTGCGTGTGCTATCTCTGAGTGAATGACGTCGAGACAAGAGGTCGACAGAACGAGGCTCGTATCGTATATTCCGAGGTATAGCGAGTGCTCGCCTCTTGCTGGACGTTAATTGAGGCCGGAGGTCATCGAGGCGACGTGACTCGACCAGATACTTCTGCATTAATCCTTCCCTTGTAGTGCACAATACACCGCACTACATATATATTCCACTGCACTGTTATAGCTCTGCCTGCTCGTTTATTTCCGAATATCCAGTACATTCTCCTTCAGCCCTGGTCACTGTTCTTGGACGTATAACTTATCTGTACGTAGTCATATATATGCTGCATAAGCCTTTTCCCGGGCTATTTAAACGACGTGTACGTGTCTCGGGGTAATACCGCCGATTATGGGCAGCTCACGTGACCGTACAACTAGGTATAGCACACATGTGTACGATAGAAAGTGAGAAAGTGCAATGCTGCTTGGCAAACTGCTGCCTCGGGTCATTAGAGGTCAACGGTAAATCAGGAAGGATGTACATGCGAAGAAATTTGAAATTTTCTGCCCTCTAGTATTTTTCTTATAGCACTTGTCTATTTATGTTGGCTCAAATGCACCAGTCAATGGACGATTACTTTTTTACGGCTCATCAAGATTTTCTATTACTCGAAGGAATATTGATTTTTGCATTCGACTATTAATTTGATAACTGTGATGTTCACTATTTTACAAAAGTTTAATCTGGGTTCAAAAATGTGGGCTAGCTTCATCGAGTCATTTACCGGTACTTCTGACTCATCTGTAACGATATTAACTTTCTGATGCACAATTTTCCTCAGTTATTGTTCCAGAAGAAGAATCAACTTGTAGATTAGATATGTGCCTATTCGTGTGGTTGCGAAAATCATTTAGATATAATAACCACTTTACCATATTACCGTGTAATACAAAAATGTTACTCTGCTACTGCCGTGAAGAAGCAATGAAGGTGGGGAAAAGTATCGATTGGAAAGCGGAAGGTATACAATACGAACGTGATATGCCGTGTCCCTTTTATCACATATTCCCTCCACCGCGCTCCGTTGTATACTACAGTGTGCCGCTAAATTTCTATGCAGAATCAGTATGATATACTTCTGCTTCATCTTCCAGACTTTCCAAGTTCACCTCTGATACTGGATTATCTCCATGACCTGGAATATTATTGTTCGATGGAAAAATCTTAAAAACCACGTAACAATCCGTGGGGTAATAGGATCTTTTGAATCACGTACTTATCCGACGGAGAACACAATGTATACGACAAAATAACTTGCGAATGGTGACAAATTGCTCAAATGCACCGAGCTGTTGCATTCTGGATTCGTTTTGTTTCGAAATTGAAGAGGATGGAGGTCGACACTCGAGTTTCAAATCTGTTTGAGGCTATATACGTAGCGTGTCGGAATATACGGGAGTCTTATATAGAGGTGGAAGAAGCAGAAGAAGTCGGCGAAGCGAGCCACGTTTAATCCCGGCGAGCGTGGCGAGAGAGAAAGAGGATCGGTGCGCGCCACGGGCAATTGGGTTCAACGCTCGATCGACGCTCACGCCTTCGATAATCAACGACAGCCGCGAACTTGTTCGTGCCATTTTCTACCGGCAAGTGAGATTACGAGTTTTCCCATACGCCAAGAGTAGACGGCGTGTTTCTTTATTCCTCTAATGAAAACTCTTTCATTGTTGACACTATTTGACTAATGAAAATCGATCTTACGCTGTAATGTTGCGATGTTTATCTCGTTGCATTTTGTGGGACAGACGATTCAAGCGATTCAATCATTCAAAACATATGTGAGGAATTAAGGGAAATACCTAGAAAATTAGTATTCGAAAGATTGATGGGCCAAAGGGAAGCGGGTAGCTTTTGATGATCGCTTAAGAACTTTTTTTCTCATATACATTAATGTATTTCATAATTTTTAGGAAAATTGTACGTCCTCGATACGCTGAAAGGACTGACGAGTCTCTGGAAACATCGCTATTTTTTTCGCCATTTCCTCTTCTCAATAGTCCGTCCGCTCTAAATCCCTCGTTTCCAAACTCACGAAAGTATATTTACACAAAATTGCAATGAATACTAAAATATCGCGTTCAATAATACGTACAAAAGTACATGAATACTTGGAGAACGTTGCTACTCGCCAACCCAGCCCCTCGTTCGGTATACCTACACGAAAGAACGCCGTGAACAACATTGAGCCATACAAGCATAACGTGTACAATAAAGTATTATGCATGTTATACTTGTATCGCATAATTTTGGTATGCATAATCGACATGTATATATACACATCGTACGCTACGCTATTTTAACCCCGGGTTTCTCGGTGGCGTGTCGAATGTACGTACATGTGTCTGCGTATACGTGCGGTCTACGTAGAGACATATGCATGTAAATTCTTGTAGCAGGTACGAGCTACACGTAGGAGCGAGCCAAGACCAGCAGTACTACCGATAAGTGCACAGAGTAGTAGCGTTGTCGAAGTTGGCCGTGCGCGCTCACATCATGCGCCATGGAGAGCCACGTGAATGCCACCAGACACCAACCAACGCGTACTATACCAATCGCGCGGAGTAAGGGAGTAAACGAGCGGTGGCAGCAGCTCGCAGCACCTAGTACGCCCTGACCGTCGGCTAGGTACACGTGACACACATTCGCTTGCAAAAGAGCTATTCTCCTAGAACAGTACTCGAGCTGCTCGGGGTCGTTGATCCGCGGCTTCGTTTTCCTCCTGCTTCTGCTTCTCCAGTTGGCCGTCACAACTACTATACTACCGCCACCACCACCGCCACCACCACTACTACTAGGATTGACGAGCAGGCTAATGATTCTCTTTTGGCGCAAGCTTCCTCGCTGGCCAATGTTTTTTTTTTTTACTGACCAATCGCGGCAACTTTTGTTTTGTGATGTAGGAAGCATTACACCTACTCTATCTTGTCATCTCTTTATCTCTCATACTCTCGTACATATACATGTATCTATATATATATATATATATATAAGAGTGTATGTAGCCTCCTGGCAGTAGTACATGTATTAGAAAGACACGCGCAGCAAGCAGCCAGTAGTAGACTCGCTTGGTCGCAGCCACAGGCCACGTACTCGCGAAATCAAGAGCCGAGCCGGCACGATCGAGTCAATGCGCTCAAGTGTACTCGGCACGTGTCGATGCATAAGCGAGATTAATCAATTTTCTTAACGATAATGAGTCTTTGCCCGTACGTTGTAGCTGTACGTATGTGGTCGAAAGAGAGTCGCAACTATAACTGAAAACCACTCATATGGTGCTGTGATAAAGTAATGTCGCTCAATTATAATAGATATTGTGAATTTATGCTAGTGGACGCGAGAGTATTTGTAGGTATGGCTGATATCAAGGGACGCCTATTTATTTGTAAACCTTGTTGAGAGCTTCGATAAATGATTGATAGTTACAACTATTGGAAGATTCCTGTAGATGTTGTGAAATATACGTAAAAATACAAATTGTTGCCCGAAAAACATAATTAATAGTTGTCACTTGAAGGTTTTCTGAAATATCACGATTCTATAGATTCAAGAATCGTTACGAGGTTTCTTGTAACCGTCTTATACACAACTCTAATATCCTTCTCTCTAAGATTCTCCTCCCTGCGTGCAAAATAACGAGAACAAGATACGAAAATTCACTTCCCTCCTGCTTCGACCATACATCTCGTACGAATTCGAGTATATCCCTGAATTTTTATTAAATTTATGGTAATTCGGAAGAGATTTCTATATATATTCTATAGATATATATTGGAGAATTATTCTTAGGTCGATGTGTGAAATATAAAATTCTCTTTGTGGGGAGGCGTGATTTAATTAAATAGCGACATAAAAGTGATTCTTCCGTTATACACTGAATTTCGAGAATTCAGGGAAAGCGGATTTTCAACGTTAACTCCGAGCTCTTTTTGTGTTGGCGTTTCCAAGTTTATGTGTATCTAATCACCCGAGTGCTCTGGCCAGAGTGCATCTGTAGGAGTGCCGAGAACTCTGAAGCGGTAAATCCGAGTCGTATCGTCTCGTCGTGTCGCTCGCGCAATTGTGCTACTACTCCGAGAGATATCCATCCTGTAATTCGACGCTGTACTCTCGTTCAAGTGAAGAGGTCGAGAAGAGAGGAGAGGATCGAGAGTACAGTGCCGCGGGAATCCGTCCTTCCGTATGGAATAGCGGAATGCAAAAGGGTGAAGCGACGACTCGACGACACTCCACACGACACGGGATGGATAGAAAATTATTATTCGCTCTCTCCTCACTGTCGTCTTCGTCGAGCGCGAATCCGGTCTTTCGTTTCCCATCGCTATCGTCGCCGGCGCCTCCAACGGTGATGTGAATTGGCTCACCCTCGGGCACGTTTTACCGAAACGTGACTACTATAAGTCAACGGGAAGATTGCATTCACCTGTCCGATTCCCCTCGCGGTCTCTTACCTTCCTCTACGTACAATTTAACTCGAAATTCTCGCGTAGAAGAGACGTTGCATCAGTGGTTGTTAAATTCGTGTCCTTGCCGATTGGAATACCAATGGCTAAATTCATTTCGAATGAACTTCAAACCGAAAATTTTGGGAATCCATTCAACATTTTTAATACGGTTAAACAGTTGCCTCTAGAAAAGTGAAGCGGGTTAGCGCATTATTAAAATAAAAGGGACATTTTTGTTATTTCAACAACAACAATTTTATCGATCTGTCGTTTGTCAATTTTGGATATTTAATAAGAGTACCAAAATTATTTGTTAATAATTCGATTTCGCAATTACTGTTGCGAAAAACTGTCATTTTCGTATTACAGTATTCAAGTTACGCAACAAGAAATTTTGAGTTATACTAGATTATGAGAATATAATTTTATAGAAATTTCTCGGTAAGTACGAAAAGGCCAATTTTCCGAATCATATCTTAAACGCCATGAAGCACATTTAAAAAAAAGTTTTTATCAAGATTCACTCTACGTGTTCCTCTAATGAGAAATGATATAGTGACGAAATGAAGGCCTTTATCACGTATGAATGTGATACATCGAGTCTTAAGTGTGTGCTTCACTTTATGAATGTAGATGATCGGTAATAGAGGTCAAGATCCTCGTTTTAAATCTCAGTGTCTCGATTCAACCTTAACTGCAGGTCACGATCGACAATTGAACAATTATTATCACGACCTATATAACGTACGAATATGCTGTAGACATATTACATAGGCTTCTCGCATCAACGAACGAATATTTCATCAAAGTCCCACGAGATCTGCTTACAATTGAACGAAGGCACAGTGAACAATCGACTGACCATCGGGGTAGTCCTTGGGTTTCTAAGATTATTACATTTATTTAACTGCCAGAGCAATATTTTCAAGTGATGTGTCATTGAAACTTATGATAGTGTAGAGAATAAGAACAGCAGGTCTAAGAAAACAAAACCCTTGAAATATGAATTCAACGTCTCTATAAAAAAATATTTTTTACTTCTCAATATATTATTCAATATATCTATAAGCTTTGATAAATAATTCTGCATATATCATATATTTGCTATACTCGAGAACGTTCCTGAAGTACATAAATATTTGGGATATATATTTTAACGTTAATTTTGTGATGAATAAAAAATAGAACAGTTGAAAACGTTGAAAGATTATCTGAAATTTTCACATGTCGTATTTGAACTGCATTCGAATTCTTTTTTTTTTTGCTTTCAACTGTAAATGATTGAAAGTATATTCCATTTTCATGGTAAGTGAAAAAAGTGTTGTATACATTTTGAAAAAAGTGATTGATGAACATAGTACCTTTTCCAAAGGCATCAGACCTACCGACCAGACCGCAGATCTCTAACGACTTTGCGGTAACGATCGCGAGAGCACTCGCTCCTTATTTGATTTTTCACCTCAAACAGCCACAGAATTTTTCTCGGTTAGCGTTGCGTTCATTCGATCCTGTCACGTCCCAATAAGTTCCTGAGAAAGTCACGCTTGGTTAAGTCACCGTGAGTAAGGACAGGACAGACTCGGCCAGCGACTCTCCGTGAAGAGCGTTCTGTGTCAAGCATTTTCTATTTTATTTTTTCAATATATTTTTTAAATCGCGTCTCGTTCTGCGGTTCGGCATTCGTAGCTTGTAACTCGGCACTAAAAGTGTATTTGATTCATGAATAAGGCCTCAATATGTATACATATATACATACATCTGTAACCAATATAGAATCGATTACCTTTAAGAGAAAACGTAAAAAAGGTTGCCACTCAAAGTGGCCTGCACTCAACGAGCCTCTTTTAGTTTATTCTTTAATCTTTAACTGTATCTGCTTTTCACCGGTTAATCAGTTGGCAGAGATCTCTCTTAATGTTCCTTCACCCACTCGTTCCTCAAACATTATATCGCCATCTCTATATCTGGAGATGATAATATCACCGCATTATTAGCTGTTCTATACATCTTATAATTAGTATATGCCCCCTGATCGTGCGCCCGCTGATATAGAGTGCTGAATGCGTATACTCATGGTGCTCTTGGTACTCCCATATTCAAGCAATAATTATGCAGATTAGCCGATCGATTCCGCACGAGTGCACAAGACTATATCGTCGCTCGCCCATACTGTACCGGTACTGTGAACGCACTATACCACGCGCACACACTCTATATTCTATAGACTTAGACATAAAGAGGCAAAAGGGCGGCTATCGTACGGCACGCCCGACAGTCTATTTGCTTCCAAATGTGTAGATAACAATCATTTACCAAATAAATAATAATAATCACCTTGAAAGCATTCGTAGCCTCCGTGTTGTACCAAAAAAATTACATCAATCAGCGACGTATTTATCTAGTGAAACGCGAAGAAGAATTCCGGTCCCTTAGGGGAACTTGAAATTATTGGGGCCTGGAAAAATGCCCCTAATGGAATTCACAAAAATCAGGGCCTCGACTTGAGAAATTTTTTTGTTTCTTTCTTGTATAAGCCATGTTATTGAAACAAACGGCATAATCTTCTAATACTACTCAAGTTTAGGATTTACTTTCATTTTAGAGGATACACGCGAGTATACTCACCATTTTTTTCATTTAAAAAAAATTCAAAAATATATTCAAATTTTAACGAGTAATCATAAATAAACCCGCGTTAATCAATTGTATGAAAAAACTTTGAATCATTCATAAAACGATGAATAATGAATTAGATATCTAGTATTGTTGCTCATGCTTATTCAAATCCATTTAAATACATTCTTCTTCAACAATATTCCATCCTCGGGCGATCCGATCGTGTCAGCTGTTCGTCGGCCAGTTGTGCATATGACAATCCGCGAGATGCGTCCAGGTGCATGTCCCATATAGAAAGCACACGCGGCTTCGGCCAATGTGAGATCGCATAAGTTACCCGGTATGCAAATACCGGTTAACGAGGTGCCGGGACTGCTCACCGGTTGCAGCACATGCTAACGCAACTCCAAATAACCCGGATGATGCACACGACAGCCGCTTGTACACTCGCGTGTATGGTACACTTGCGCGAGCTTTTGATCTTTGCATTGACAGAATAACGGCCTACATCGATAATGACATGGGGGCCAGGGAAGTGGGGCTGGGGGGCATGAGACGAGTGTCTGTCGGCCCACGCTTCTCAGTGTGTACGAGAGGTGCCCCGGACTTGAACCGTCCTATATTCCAACCCCTTTCCACCCACCGGTTATAATTATCGTATTAATCAATACGGCGCACGACCGGGCGGACCAGAGCGACGCCTGGCTCCAAGTCCCTCGCCATTGGCCGCCGATACGCGCTGTCTGCACGCACTATCCCATATACACACGTTTCTACCATATATATGCCGCATTTTCTGCCAATCATATTCTTTTTCGTTTCTTGAAAAAAATGTATTATTCGCCAATGTTATTACTGCGTTCAAGGGGACCCAGTTTTCCAAAAAAAAAGGCACAAGAAAAAAAATTCTGTAGATGAAACTTTTCTATTTAGAAATTTTACATTGAAATCACATACACTACACATCAAGTATTATAATTCTGTAATTTTGTGGTGCACCAGAATGCCGGAATGGTTTGAGGTAAGAACTACCATGTTTCACGAGTCGCAACTTTCGGACCAACAATACGAACAAATTTCAGCGTTTAATGTCTTATTTTATTCGTCGAAGGCGCCATCTCGGTTTGCGTGTAGCAATTTTTATTTCAGGCCATTATGACAAGGGTATAATTTAAAGTGTGTAAATAAATCTTTTCGTTTCCAACTTACCGAATAATTGGTTACAGCAAAACCAATTTTCTCTGCGTCCAGAATCGTTATTCTCGTATCAGTATGCACGCCTCGGTGGATAAAATAAGGCATCGCACGCTAAAATTTGTTCCCCGGTGTCGTCCAAAAGCTACAAGTTAAAAATGTTACGTTTGAACGCACACCATTCTGATGCACTATACGACTGTAGAAAAGTTGCCGCGATATAATTTGAACTTGTAATCCCGTGTGATGAAGGATTGACCAAAAAATCGCGAGTAAAGCAATCTTAAGAATGATTAAAAGTAGAACTATATGTTCAAATTAAGATGTGGCTCGTTATAAAAAAATTTCAAACAGCTCATAAAAAACATGGTCTTAATTGACGGAGAAGGCCTCATATATTGTAGTAAATTTGCAACGCTACGGCAAATACGTGTGTATTCCCTGGTGGATATACGTATGATCGCAACGGTTATATATGCTATTATAAAGTGCATACAAAGCAGCCTCGATTATTCACAATGTCGGGCTCGTTGGTGCCGCGACATGTCGTCCGACAAAAGAGAGCAGCGTGCATATATATTCGCGAGGCTACGAGGCTCGTTGGTACATCTATGCAACGATCCGGGCCGAGGGCGTGCCCGTTACACGCTGTGCGCTCTCTCTCTCTCTCCCTCTCTCTTCTGACCAAATGCAATTTTTCCTGCCGCCGATTTGCGTGGTTAAGAGAATACAATTGCAATACACAGACAGGTGCACGAACGTTGTTTGTGCATGGAAGAGCAATGATGGGAATAAGTGAGAATAAAGGGTGGGTGTAATTAGTGATTTCCGGCGCAGGTGTAGGTACTTTAATTTAGATATATAAATTCAGTACAGTAAAATTCCTCATTATTTAGATCGGTTATATTTATACACATTTCAACTTGCATCAATGTCGATCTGCCATTGCAGTCGGACAGATATTTTTAGTGACATTATAATCTTTTCGTGTATTTGATAGATTATTTTTTATGACATTTATCACCGAACTTTTTCAATAACCGATACATATCTGCATTATTTTATGAAAAATTGAAAAGTGAGGCGTGAGTTAGAAATAAATTAGCAATTTGTGTCTAGCAATTTATTTTTATTTAGCAAATTGGGTTCATGGCGTACAGAATTAAATTCATTTGAGAGCTTATAAAATAAAATTGTCTCAATTAAAATAATATCAACGAATAATTATATTCTAGCAGTTTCAATTTAGCTCTTCAATCGCTTTTCTCTTCAAGTCAAAAGTTTCATCATTACAGGTAAATTTGTTAATTTACTTGCATACATCCTGAGGCATTATGTAGTGAATAAATAAAAAAAATATTACATTAAAACGGATCGATTGGTGGGTATTATAACGCGATGAGTAGATTGAAAATTACAGTGTAACGGGGCTCGCACTTTCGATCCATTATCGGGCATGTGGCGTATACCAGCGTAGCAATAAAATTGCCGTTTTCTCATTGTTCGAGCAACATGCACGGAGCCAGAGTGCACGCGATTATTAATATAACGTCAAAAAAGTAGAATAAGGGTTTGGAGAGTATGAGTCCTATCTATGGATAATAGCGGCTGGTGATTCTCCGACGATGGAGGTGTTATCGAGTATATAGCGGTAGCTCAGCATCAGCAGCACGTCTGCTGTCGATAGCTCAGCGCGGAACGTTCGCTCGCTCCCCGGTGGGCAGTTTTCAATATTCGTTGGAGTGATAGCACTCTACCACGCCTCTGGGCTATTGGCAGCGCCTCTCCTCCGAACCAAGGGGAGTCGAGGGCGCGCGGGCGCGGGGGCGCGACCGGGTTAACCGACTCTCGATCGACGAGCAAAGCGTGAGCGCGAGAGTCAGAGACAGGATGTAAGGGGGAGGGGTTATATCCTCTGGCATACGTGCCGCTGCACTCTACTACGTATCGACATCGTAAAATATTCTACAATGAGATCGCGTGTGTGCTCCTTCATTTGAGATTTCACGCTTGATATTAATCGATGCTCTGTCGTTACACTTTGAACGAACCCTTCTTATATTAAATATGGCCCAATAAATATCGCCCAATATACTTGAACTTATACCTATCACACTCAAACAAGTTCGACAATAGTCACTGCGATTAAAAAATATATCACTATGTTTATTCATGTCATAAATATTTAAGTATTCAATATTTGACAGTTCCCCTCAATGAAACTTATTAATGTTGAGATAAATTCCATATATTTGTGCAGGAGTACTTAAAACGTATCGAATAGTTGAAAAAAAAAAAAAAAAAGAAAAAGGACTTTCCGTAAATTGTCAGCAACCAGGTAAAATAATGAATTGAAATGAGAAAAGGAATAAACAAAAAATGGTGAAAGAAGTGGAGCGCCGATTTTTCGGTATTTAATGAAAAATAGTGATATTGAAATAAGTGGCCGCTACGATGGGCGAAACGGAGCAGCTGCAGTTTAAACAATGAGAGACACAGAGGAATTACGGTGTTCTTGACTGTGCGTACACGGTGAATCGAGCTCGTATGTTCACAGCCTCGAGTTGCCAGTCGCAGGAGCGCACTCGCAAGGCGTGCCGTCGGCACGGGCATAAATATTGTTCGCTGTGGAAACGCGACGATAAGCTTTCGGGCCGCGGGCAGTAACACGCTGGGCGGCTATTCTCTTCATGTATTATTCACGGGGTAGCGAACGATTATCGGTGTCGGTGCCTCCGACGACTACAGAGAAACAGAGACCGAGAGATATCGTCGGTAATTATTTCGACGTTCGGTATCGCACATTTCCATTTCCGTACAGCTTCTCCCATCCTACTATCTTTCGGATGTATATTTTCCCGTTCCGAACTCTATTTTCCGCTCGCTTCTGTCTGTCCCGCAGACTCGCCTCTCGCTCTGTCGGACTATCAAATTCTTCTCCTGCTTTCCATCGATCCTAAAGCGACACACGGCTCTCGCTCCCTCGTTCATTCAATTCTCGCGTTTCGCCATCAACCAACGGAGTCTCTCTAGTGACATCGAGAAAATTCAGAATCCTCTTCGATGCGGTCGCCATGGATTCACGACCCAATCGCTTTTCGTCGTACGTAAAATTTTACCACGTCGCTTGGGCAACGAGATGTGAAAAGTGAAGACAAGCAAAGTTGCCTATCCGAAAAATCTGAATATACAGTACGAGAGCGATGCACGAGACAGCGAGCATAGATAATATGGAAGTAAAATGGGCAGAGGTGAAACGGATACCAAATCCAAAAACAAAAATTCTGGGCAGGGGACCGGCTCTACACCTCCCAAGTCTACACAAAGATAGGTCTACACAAAAAGTCGACACAGAAAGACTGTACACGCAGACAGCTCGACACCGAAAACTCGGCACGAAAAACTCGACACCAAAAACTCTGCACGAAAAACTCGACACCGAAAAGTCAACACAAAAAACTCGACACGCCGAAAAGTCGGCACAAAAAACTCGACACCGAAAACTCAGCACGAAAAACTCAACACCGAAAAGTCGACACTTCGATCGATTTTGGGGAATTTCAAGGCCCTATCCGATGTGAGATTTTCCGTTAATTACAATTTTATTATATAATATTATTATTAATATTTATATATTATTAACTGCGGCCACAACCTTTATATCTCATCATAACATATTCGTTGTCTGCTGGCAAAAATAAATCGAAATAGTGGGTTAAAAATGAAATAAAACCACGTTTTACGCACCGAATAAAATAAAAATTGTAATTAACGGAAAATTTCACATCGGATAGGGCCTTGAAATTCCCCAAAATCGATCGAAGTGTCGACTTTTCGGTGTTGAGTTTTTCGTGCTGAGTTTTCGGTGTCGAGTTTTTTGTGCCGACTTTTCGGCGTGTCGAGTTTTTTGTGTTGACTTTTCGGTGTCGAGTTTTTCGTGCAGAGTTTTTGGTGTCGAGTTTTTCGTGCCGAGTTTTCGGTGTCGAGCTGTCTGCGTGTACAGTCTTTCTGTGTCGACTTTTTGTGTAGACCTATCTTTGTGTAGACTTGGGAGGTGTAGAGTCGGTCCCCTGCCAAATTCTGCGCTAAGAAAAAAAATAAAAATTGTATAATAGATACTTTTGGAATTTCAACAAATTATCGTACACTCATGTGCATATACTATTATTCTTTGAAGTTTATTTCCAATTTCTAGTCACATAACATTTCGAAAACAATAACTTGAGAGCTTTTTATTATTTAATGAAAATAATGGATGTAATTTTTCTCCCATTATGCTTGAGAGTTTGGAAATGAGATCTCTAAAGATGAACACATTTTTTTCGCAATTTTAATACCATTATGTCATTTTGGGTCAAATTAAAGAAGATGACTCTTCATGGTCGCTTGAACAATACAAAAATATTTTTCACAAAGATATGGAAAAAACCACATTAGTGGGATCACGAACTATTGGGGCATCATGAATTTGTTACCATAACCAACTGATAGACAATACTGGAGATTTGTCTATTATAAATAATTATTTGACGAAAATAGCGAATACAATGAACTCGATCAGATGGGCTAACAATCAAAATATAACTTTTGAAAATAATTAAATTCAACTTTTAATTAAGTATCCAGCATGAACAACGAATCTAATTGCTTCATTAACCAACCGAGAAATATAAGATTTTTCATATTACCGCACAGTGAGAAATACATATAACCGTTGGTACTTGGAACAATAACATCTTTACATTAATTATAAATTTACCGAATTTATTGTTTTATATGTAAAAAAATTCCATTTTTTTTTTGGTGTGTTGCTTGCGTCTCGCGCATATAAGTTCAGCGGATAGGTTTTACGGTGAAAACTTTCGACGCTGCTATTTTGTCGAGGTCGTTTTGCTGAAGAAAGCGCGTGTCTCGTCGACATGATGAGAAAATATCGGGATTAGCCTTTTCGAAACCGCGGGAGTTCGTGTTGTCGTTCGGGAGCGGAGGAAATGCGAGGGTACGGAATACACCACGGGAAGGGGGAGGTAGATTATCGCGTTATACTTCCTCACGGCAATGACGTAAAAACGATAATGGAAGCGAAAATGAGCGACGACTCGGTTCTCTCTGTCTCGCCCTTTCGGTGCCGACGAAAGTGTAGAACTCCATGACAGCGCAACGACGTCGAAATAGATTACTCGAGATATTTTCCCGCCTGCGAGACTAATGTACTACTACTGCCTCTCTCGCCCGTCGCGAAACGACGCGATGCTATACTCGATTCGCATTGTTTTCATTGTTTCTACTCTTGCGCCGCGAGAAACAGCGGAAACGGAAGTCAAGTGTACTATGAGGTACGGTGTGACTATATATACTATAATATGGAAGCGAAGAGAAGAGTCTATATGGTAGCACAGCTTAAGAATGATAATTATGAGACGGTAAGTGCTCCGTGAAGGGGGGTAAGAAATGCTTAAGTCGTTTCAATAGGTGCTCTAGCTACTTAGACCGGTCGTGATGTTTAGTGGTGCCATTACTGGCGGCCAATAGCTTTTTCTATGGAATTCATGTCCATGGTGAAATCATACCTTAAAAGCATGCGGATACGCACATTTTTATTTATCGTCCCTTGTTATCTTACTTGGTACTAAACGTAAAGGAATGTTCCATCAAAATAACTGGCTATTCGGCGTAACCATAGACAGCCTTAATGGAAAATGTAACATACCTTGGACTTTATCAAAGAAGGCAAAAACTACACAACATAATACAATAAATCATTTTGCAATCCAACAACGTTCTTGAGCTCTCTAGAAAATTTGTATAGACTGTCCGCGGGAATCGAGGTAAACATAGCAAAAATCATTCGACAAACAAAATCATTATTGTCATTCGAAATTCGACAATTTGCCACAGTTTGTATGTTAAACGATAAGTTTTGTTTTCATAGACCGAAAGGTGCCGATCGATACCTGGTAAATCAATAACAAAAAAAAGGATGTTTGAAAAACATGGAAAGAATTATTCTTTCCAAGTGACAAGGCGAATGCGTAACCGATCGTAGAGAATATAAAGGACGAGTATGATATAGGAACAGCACTTAAGCTCCGTGACAGGAAATGCCCTGCGTTCACGAGTCCATGGTAACCGTATACACGCCAAAGTAAATTACACTCTCTCGAGAGTACCGAGCGACCATCGGCTAGTCCTGTAGAGTCCCAAGAGCGCAGTCATTGCATTGATATACATGTAGCGTACACGTCTGCGTACACGCATCCTATGTGTATCAAAAGCGGTTCCGGAACGTCGGTCCCGGACAACTGGCGGAACGGACGGACCCCGAAAATGCCCAAAAGGCGAAACGGCAGCGCCTGCGTGACGACGGCAAGAAAATAAAACGGACCTCCGCACAGAACTGCACATACCGTTGCCGCCATATTCTATCGTCCCTGTCCATTGTCCGGTGCGGCTATGGTTCCCCATTCCACAACAATTACGAGACCGTAGAAATTTTTTCTTTTTTCACAACATTCTGCTTACCGGAACCTTGCGCCTTTCGTCCAAACTCTCTTTGATTCCACTATTATCTCACATCTCTATTTTTTTGCGGCCCAGGATTGCTTTTCGCTTCTTTTTTTTTACCGACATCCTATTGCAAATACGCAGACTCAGTGGTGCCATGTACAACATCACAATATATTTTTGCAATGCATAACATTACCACGCCCGCTCGATCCACGTATTTGTTTGCGGCTATTGCAGCATGACGCGAATGCCGCGAGTACCGTGGCACATGATCATCTACCATCGACAGTCCACAAGGGCAGTTAGTGTCCACAAACCGTTCGACCTTTCGTCAATTTTCGACTTTTCAAACGACTTTAAGTATACTCTGACATGAATTTCTAGAAGGAACAAAATACTAAGAAAAATGAAGCTTCTACGAAGAAGCTAAATTTAGTTTAGAGTGTGGGTGTGAGCACGTGTGCGAATGTAAGCATCCAATGGATTTTTAGGATTTCTTCTTGCGTATTATGTAGTTTTTATCGTTGCATAATCCTCAGCATATAGAATAGTATTTTGTCCTGATATCCGTCGTTATTCCCTCATTTTTGTTCTCGAGAAGATTTCGAGAAGGTGGAGGATTTTGAGGTTCGTGTGGCTGGCTACGCTGGTTGACGTGGTGGTGATCGTCGTGGCGATGCACGCAGAGGCTACTACGGCACACTTACAGGCATACATCGTACCCGAGAGAGCGTTCAACTTAATAGCCCTCGCGTTACATAATTGTATAATTGCCACTTAACTCTCTGGGTAGGCCAGAGCAATTCCGCGAATGCTCGCCCTCGCCCCTTCCACCACTCCCTTCCTCGTCTCTTTTACCGTTTCTTTCTCTCGTTCTCTCACCTCCCCCCGGCTACCCAAGGAATTAATGAATTAATTGGAGTGTGCCACTGCAACTTGGCTCCGAATCGCGTACTCTTCGCCCCGTCAATTTCGCGTAAGTTCTCGCGTGCTACTCGCCAGCTACTCGCCAGCCAGTCAGCCGAGCCACTCGGCATGCCAGTCAGTCAACCAGCCAGCGGCGAGGCAACTCACGCGCGCATGCACACCTTACCTCTTCCAACATTAATGTACCTTGCTGCCCGGTTACTCGTTCGTTTCGGCGACTTCCTATTATATTTTATTATATCCAATACCTCCTCAACTGGAACGTGATCAATTGTCACATTGTTGCATCTCGGGCACAATTTATAATTTCATTCTCGTGTCGACGGTAACTATCACAGATACCGCGGCGGATGTTGCCACTTTCGAAATAACGTGCCAACTGGTTATTTTTATCAAACGTGTATTGTCTTGTTTATTCAATATAATTTTTATCATCTTCAATTTAGATTTTTTTCGGCTAAACGAATAATCAAAATTGGCATTTTTTAAATCCGTAACGAGTTGTAGCCACTTTAATGACTTAATAAACGTATAGAACGAATATGTTATGGTGATATTAATAGCATTGATTTCAATGGGGACTTTAGCGTGGCCACAACCCCTATAATCAACCTCGTCGTGACAATCAATCTGATTGTGATGTGCGAAGTTTAGACGTCGGAGAATAAGGAAATCTGCTATATACGACGATCAATAAAGCCATAACGAGAGTGTAAGCTTGGAGCAGTGAGAAGAATCAAGCAATGCCCCCCCAACGATCCTGATGCTGTTGATATAATAATAATAGTAATAATAGTGACAGTAATAATAATAACAATAATAATAGTACTAACAATAATCGTGAAGAAATCTGTACGAGGATAGTGCGATTTCCGAGGGCAAGAAGGCTCGTTTCGAAAGGCCTTTTCGTACTTCGGAAGTGGCAAAAGTTTTTGCAAAAGTCTTGGCTGTCGCGGATTGGGGAATCCCGAAAACGGAAGGAGAGAAGAAATAGGGAGGAAAAGAGCGAGAAGCGCGCGAGTGCACAACAGAGGCGAGACTGGGAGGAAGTCAGTCGGGGTCTGTCGGTGCCGCGGGCGGGCCGTTCTTCACTCGCTTCGGGTGCGTGCCAAAAGGCGGTTTCCCCGTCGCGCTTTACATACGAAACGCGTCCCTATTGTTTTTTCCCTGAGTTATGGCAGCGGTCCACGGACGCCTTGCATCATGAGAGCTCGCGTGGCGCGTTCCACGAGTACACTCTCTTACGCAAGAGCCCCTTCGCCCAGACGTCCTGGCGTCCAAACACTTTTTCTTTCCCGGTTGCGCCTCGTTCCGCAGCTTCTTTCGAGGCGCGACTGCATCGACGACAATGATTTTCCACATTTTCCGTGGGTTCACTCGCAAGTGAACCTGCGACGCGATATTCCAATGGCGTTCAAACCGTTTTTTCCCCTCATTTACCTCCTTTTACTGGTTATCGAATTCATAGATTCGAGTTCCGATCGGAAATAATGAATGATGTCTCGCTTATATTTTTCTTCGAGATATCGCATTTTAGGCTTTATTATAGTTTTCAAGTCATACATGCTGCACCGGAAACCATCTTTTTGAAATCGTTTTAACGTGATTTACAAAGAAAAACCACTTTTGGTCGTTTCTAATTTCAGAATCCACAGTTGTGATTATTGGTCGGCAAAACTCCTTGCATTGTTAATTATCAAAGATATCAAATTTCGGCCGCCCTTAACGGTCCAAAGTCGTATATTTCACCACCGAAAATACTCTTTTTTTCACAATGATTGAAAAAGGACGTTTCTCTTTGAGAATTATTCAAGACCGCGAAATTTGTTGAATCTGTCAACATCATTTACTTCCCAAAGAACCCTTCCCAAGAAACAAACCCACGACCATTTTCCCTCGGCGATACACCCCGTATGAATGGAAATAAAGACGAGGAATCGATTAATAAACATTGCCTCCCCCGAGTTTGTCGTCTTCCGTCAAGGGAGTCCTTGGAAGAAGGTGCGCCATCCCTCTTGCTTGATACTTGCTCAGCACATATTCCCGACAATCGCTCACGATGAAATATCGCCTTTTTTTCTGATGAATCTTTCATGTGTACTACACATAATGTATACTAATTGTTTCCAAGTTATTCCGAGTTCTCTTATGCTTGATATTTCATTCATTTGTGAGTAAAAATGTTTGGCGAGCCATCAGCTCAACCGGCTATGAAGAAGAGACTCAAGATATGAAATGCAGAAATTATTCAGAAGGGATACTTTATGTTAACGCACACACGTCGTGTGTAGATTAATCTTGGCTCACTGATGTCAACTTTCTTGTATAAAACATAGCGTTGAAAGTGCAACAACAAAATACGAGCATTACATGAATGGGTTATCAATAGTTTATAGAGTACAGTCTTTAATTTAACTGCGTCTTATTTTCATTCAAGACTATTCTGTCCATGATTAAGAGAGACAAGTCAGTAAATAGACTGTTTTCATATCACAAGAACCAATCCCCCCCCCCCGCCGCCGAAGTAAAAATTTGACATAATTCCCTCCCCTCAGTATCAACCGGAATGATTTATTTGTAACTCGACCAACGAGCGATTTTTTACTGACTCGTTCCCCTGAAGGTCAAACGAATAGCAAAAAAAATTTAGTTGAATTTTTTTTCCATAATAACAATAACTTCATTGCTTAGCACTATCGTTCAAATAGTTTTAAAAAAAACTCAGACCTGGCAAGACAATGTACCACTTATGTGTAAAATACAAATATCATTGACTGTTATTAGAATGTTTTTTTTTTCCTTCAAATCGACAGACTTTTTTGATCCTCAGCTTATGCATAGCCCAAAATAAAGTGAAGATTGGTGTGCTGACGATAAGAAGAGTCAGAAGAGTCGATGCACTGGCGTGTTATCCGCTGTGTTTATGGCTACTCGCACGAGTACGAACATACGTGCGGTAGCGCACACGTCATGAGGGCTGAAGGCACGCAAGCGGTGCCTCTCTTACGTTATTTATTGCTCTCCCTATGAGCTCTTATTACAAAGTGTAATGCTTCTCATTACCCGACCGCTAACGAGAGTACAGTGGACTGCAATCTGATCCACTCGATCGTCGTGTGTAGTCCCACCGTAAATGCGTATATGCATGTGTATATAAATATGTACGTATATAGTTTCTACCACGTAGACTTTGGTACTTAGCACTTCTCAACGTCTGCTATTCTTCGCTTACGCAACCGAATCGCGGTCGTGTTTGCTGCCCATCGACTGCTATAGGTACGGTGCATATTCCTCACGCTTCCATGCCGCTGTTATGCAGCAGCAGCAGCAGCAATGACGGTGCATCAACGAGTCCAGTCGTCCTTCGCGCAGAGCTTG
Source organism: Tromatobia lineatoria (assembly GCA_949699805.1). Classification (NCBI taxonomy): domain Eukaryota; kingdom Metazoa; phylum Arthropoda; class Insecta; order Hymenoptera; family Ichneumonidae; genus Tromatobia; species Tromatobia lineatoria. The sequence goes on along the minus strand of OX453041.1, from coordinate 20,699,677 downwards.
AAGGAATAATTTTACAATATATATATATGTATATATATACGGCTGGATATGACACAAGTATATAATATATAAGCTCATGGTCGTCGATATCCGTGGGTGCAAGTACCTGTGTGGCCTTCGTTCAAGATATCATACTCTTCCTCTTCATTGCCACGTATACGGCTATGGAAACCTTGAAATACTTGGATTAGTGCTTGGAATATTAAAGGTTAAGCTGTAATGCATGATCTGGCAATTGGATGAAAAAATTTAACGTTATTCAATGAAAAATCAAGCCCATTTTAGATTTTTCATTCAGCAGATAACAGTGAGTCGTTTCGTTATTTTTTAAATCAATAAACAATCGAAGAGCAAATTAGTGTTCATTCGGATAAATTTATACAGACATAACAATGTGATTTGGCTAGAATTTGCCTTTTGCTAGTGGCAATAGCATTGCCTTATCTGCTAACCAAGTAAAAATACTTGCTAAGCTATGAAATTCCCTTTTTTTTAAATAAGCTGTCGAAAGTTTTTACTAACCTAACAAATATTGAGAAATTACTCAGCGACTAATTTACACTTAATCACCTGTGTACCAGACAGGAATTCGCTTCATTCAGGTTATACAAATGAAGCATTCGTTTCAGTGGATACTTTAGACTTTAGACGCAAATTCGAATTGCAAAAACCATCGAGAGGAGTGACATGTCTCGTTGGCAAGAACTGCGCTCGGGCTACGTAGTCAGGCTGTCCGAAAAGACGCTGATGGATCCAAATCCGATCGGACGATTAATATTTCTTTCTATAGAAAAATTCTTAAATGCCATTGCCGTGCAACATATTCAAATGTAAAACGGATTTCCTCGCGCTATTGGTTAAAAATTCGCCGAATGCAGAATCAGCAAACAATTGTATCAACGCCGCACTGCGAAAAAACGAGCGGAACCTTGAGTTTCTAATTTTACGATGACGCGAACGCCACGAGTGATGGCGTTGATTGACAGAAGAAAGAGCTGCACGTCAATCTGTATATATGTATATGCACAGTGTATCGTATAATAGAACATGCTTGAGTTCCTCGAATTTCCTAACGACGCGTCCGGACGAACGCATCGAGACATTGAAGGTCGACGGGATAATGTCTTTTTTTTTTCTGGCATCCATTGTGACGCTCGTGCGAGTAAATTTTTGCCAAAAATTTCAGCTAAGGCAACGGAAAGAGGGAGAGCAAGAGAGGGAGAGGGAGGTGAAGTACTCGGCGTTTCCTCAATCGTAGGTGGGAGCACCTCCAAAACTGTGGACACTTAATTATTTTAGTCACGGCAGGTTGTCACGTCATCAAGATGCACTCAAATGCCAAAAAATCAACCACAGACAGAATTCATATCAATTTTCCCGTCATGAATGTTCCTTTGTTAGAAATAATTTATTGAGTACAACTGCAGCTGCTACTGTTACTGCAAGCTTGTAATACTTATAACAAAGTTATTTTAAACAATATAATGCATTGCTGCATATACGCGGCTTTAAAAATAGATAACCAATCGGTACCTGCTATCGTAGTTTGATCTATATCATCTTGGAGAAGCAAAAGTCGAAATATTTGACCGTAGATTGCTCAGGAATATTTTCAAGTACATAGGTCAACATTTTAGTCGAAATCCATCCTGCCGGTTTCGAGTGAGATATTTGAATGACTGTTATTGAAAATGACGTTTCGAGAAAAACTCAACTAAAGCACAGTGGAAAAAATCTGCAATAACCTTAACCGTATAGAGTATCGATAGATTGACGAAAAAGATCGATTTTTCGAGAATTTTACTTTGGTGGATGGTTTCTAGGTTAACCGGCAATTTCCACACGGCAAAGAGCATCTGGTTGATGCTTCTCGTACGAGAGGCCACGAGGACAATGACGAGGAAACTGCAATTCCATTGACGCGACGTACAGTTTGCAATCGCATAACACAGATATGTGTGAAATAGGATATAGGGAGCGTGTGGTATTCGCTATACATATATAGATATATGTTACGCTACAGAGCAAATAGGCCCGCGAAGACCACAAAATTGCAGATAACCGCGCTTCGTGCGTACACGTTGAAACGAATGCGTTGCCCGGTCACGTAGCGCACGCGGTAGCAGCTCTCCGGTGCTCTCGCACGTACGTACGTGGAAAAGCTCTCGCTGGGGCTTTCGCGAGCGGGAGGAACACGCGATTTATCGCTCGTACGCGCATAAATAAGGGAGCGTACATAAATACGGCGTGGTTGGGCCGTTGGCTCTCGCGGTCTATGCCTCACAGGCTCACTCGTTGACTATGGCTATGGTGACTCGAGGATTTACCGTGTATCACAATGCGCCACAACGAGCTATGGCCGATGGATGATCAGCGGGGGATGCAGCGATGTCTGGCGCAGGCCCATGTACAGAGGACAGACACTGTAGACGAATGTGGCATGCGGGGATGCCAAACGTGGAAGAAGGAGAGATAAAGAAGGACAGATAGACGGTAACCGACAGACTGTACGAGAGTAAAAGAGCCATGGATAGAGGGAGATCGGTTACATACCTGGCAACAGGTTTATCTATCAGACCAACACTGCAAACGATGATAGACGACCGAGCCTCAAGAGCGTCTATATCAGTGTAGACACACGTTAACTATATGATTTCTTCATACGAGGTATTATCAGTCAGTTTTTGTCCTAAACTTTTTTTACCTTTCTAAAAATTGCTCAGGTGTTATTACACTTTTTTCCCTCAACTTATATAGTGTCAACTTTTGTACTCCGCGGAAATAGGGAAAAAAATTGCTTACCGCCACTGAATGGCTCATTCGTATAACACGATTATCAATTTGCTCTGTTCGTGATTTAGCTTATAATAGCGCACGTGCGTATCACATGTTGGATCATGGCCAATGTGACATTCAACGATTATTATTCCATCAATCGTAATTATACCCAATCATCGCTGTTCATTGAGCTGCGAACGCTCGGTCTGGTGATTTTTCTGTGGTGATCGCGTCAGATTCAGGGAAGTTTGAGGTACCACCTCCTTCTCCGACGGGCAACGGGCAACGACCAACGGAGGTATCGATTACGGGCCTCAATAATAATCGGTGAGTCACGGGCGTTAGCCAGATACGATAGAATGCTGTTGCATACCTGCGGACGACAGGTGTGCACACCCGAGATCCAACAGTGGTTAACACTACCACTTTAGCCACTCGACCTGGCCCCACAAGCACATCCAGCCACTTCCCAGAAATGACCGTTAATCTCCAAGCACAAACGATCCCGCCTCCGTTCCGCACACTCGTGCAATCTACAGCGATATTATTCCACGATTCATCATCATATGTTGTAATAATTACGAGCTTGGGTATCGTTCTTTACAAATGCCCCGAGCTATTGGTAGCAATAGAATTAACAATCGCGTGCTTGAGATCTTACGATGCATCCCCAAACTAGATGCCATATTTGTCCTTGACCGAAGCACTTCCACTCACGCGGATCTTCGGGCGCAGTAGGTCAACTTTTTTTTCTTCATACTTTACACACATCTATAGGTAGAAGAAAGGTCGCGGTCGATCAACGTGATAGAGTCAACAAAATCAACACTAAGGAGATTTGTTGACTCAATAGCTACCAAGTGTCATGCATAAGAACCGCTACAATTGAATAGTTGAAGAACGTTCACGTTCAGGGAAAATTATTCGTTCTTAATATTATCCGATGTACCCAAATGTAGAAAGAAATCAAAGTATTTACTTAGATTGCAGAGCTATATCATTATAAAGTCAAAATATTTTTAGATAAATAATGACACATGGCGAAATTGACGTAAACTTATGATCGACTAATATACTATTCGTGAAATTGCCGCCATATTTCCGTCATTCAATCGATTTCTTGACAATACATTTTCCGACAAAGAATATTTATCCTCTATCTAGATAATAGATATTTACCAGTTTGTCAAAATATTCGACAGAATGATCCTGAAGTGTCCATATTCGTGGATCGTTTTTTATCTATTCTTCTTGAAAATGGGTCGCGTCGAGTATCCATCGATATAGAAGCTAAACCTCGGAATTAGCAAAGCAGGGGCAGGGCTCAGTGAGAGCGGTCAACCGAAAGTAGAAATCCTCGGAATCCGGTATAGGAGATCGAATGTTGGCAGCATGGAGAGTTTGGGTGGCCCGAAGCCGCGTCTGCCTCTCTTCCAGATGGTTACCGGTGCTGGTACGATTAAGAAAAGGGAAGAGAGATAAATAGGAGCTCCAACTGATTAGCCGGTTCCGCGAAAGCTTCCAAGACACACGAGAAGGACAGTCATCCCCCCAAGAGGGCCAAGGGCAGTGCAAACAATCGACACCCACGCGTTATTTTCACCTTTTTATTTTTACACCTCTGGTGAATCGTTCAGGAGCGAGAGCTTCTTGGGAAAAGAAAGGGTATACATCTCGATCCAAAGCGTTAAGAAACGAAAATTGAGTTTGTTCAAGGAACTTTGAGAGGCTGGAGCCGTGTACAGTTTATCGTAGCGAGCTGCTGGTTGTTTGAAGTATTTGAAGGGCCGTTGGAGAAAATTTACTGAAAATACACAGGAATACGAGGAACTGGGAGATTCAGAAGAAGTCTGTAGAAATACACGCTGAGGAAGAACGGAGTTGCGAGAGGGAAAATGAACGAGAAACGAAAAGTTGCTATAGACACGAAGTGCTTGAAGAGAGCGCCTTGAGAAATAACGAATAGTTTCCGCTTCGAATTCTCTTCTTCTCCTCACCCCTCCAGTTTTTTAGGAACACAGCATCCAGCATACTCGAAACTTCTAGCCAACTTTCAGATTATATATTCCACCAGAGTTTCTTATCAACCTTCTTCTCCTTCCTTGTATCGCAAAACCGAGGCTCTCGTCTTTCGACTAACTACTGTTTGTAACAATGAAAACTCCCTTCCGACGGAAATGGATGGATAGTAAAACAGAAGCAGACCGAATTCCCTAATGAATTTGAATAATCGAAGGCTACAACTCAATGGGGGACAAGTGGTTGGAAGTGTATGCCCGACAAAACAAGAACGAGGCTGGTAAAGTTCAGCTAAACTTGTTTGTTCTGTGGCGGATCCTTTGCGGATTTTGTGTTTTAGGACATAAAATTTGATGATAGGTATCGGTACAAGCCGCCGATTGATTGAATGAAGTTGCTTCAAATAGCTACGATATAAACACGTTGAAAAGAGTCAATAAACAGACGCTTAAACTTATATCCATCGTTTAGTTCGAAGAGGTGGTTGCAAGTCAAAGTTGAACATGCGACAAGAACAAGGATTTCAAAGTTCCGCTAACCTTCTTTGTATTGAAACGTTTTCCAAAACAGAAAATTCGATGATGGGTATCAATGGGGCACAAGCCACAAATACATCCCTGCAGGTGGCTAACAAGATCCTTCGGCAAAGTATCCGGAAGTTGCCGTTAGTATCGCTGTTGGCTGCCTGGACGAGGGTCATTCACAGCCTGTAGCTTTTGTGCACAATCCGAGTGAATGAAGTTGGTACAAATAATGATGATAAACGCGTCAGAAGCTACCAATGGACAAGGGCGTGTTACCGCTCGCCTTTTACTCCCTGTAGCTTCTATCGCTAGTTTGATGCTTTCTCGTCAAAGCATATCTTCTCGAGGCTTTTTGCCGCGGCGCGTTCTGTCCTTTGTTCGCTTTTCCCCCCTGATGGATGTGAATGGTATATTTCGACCGAGAATATCTCCCAAGCTCGTTTTCACTTCTCGTGGCTTGGGCGGGCTTCCCGAGCGGGCTCCCCCGCCGCAGTGTCACAACTCGGCCAAAAAATTCGCACGCAACATCCTTTTCCGCTGCGATCCTCTCTCTAGTTTTCACCCTCTTCTGTATCTGCCAGCGCTTAAAGCGAAAGCAGAATACAACTGGCTCCCTTTTTCCAGGCCTTTCTCTCTTGGTCCTTTGCACCCCTCGCGCTTCCTTTTCTCTGTCATTTCACTCCAAATCTCACCCATTCACTCTGCGTCCTTCGTCTCTCAACATTTCTCGCTTGTCAGACGGACCTATCTGACTCGATCCCGTTTACGATTCGCGACGCCTACGTGCTGAATATATTTATCGCTCGATGATCTCCTTGACCTGGGTGGCCCTCTCATACTGTCAATTTTTGATTGACGCGTCCATTTCGGTGATCCGGAGATTAACGACGATGAATCTCGATTCACCGTTCGCCATAAGTTGTACTAAGTGAGCCAAATGTGTTAAAGGAAAACGTGAAAGATGACGGCTCAACCTCTCTGGCTTTGGAAAAAATTCGCACGAAATATACCTATAACAATACATTCATGTTTCATAGCATACGAAAAAATATGACGAGCCTGCTGCATGCTTCTTCGCTATTTTAATCGCCCAATCAGCGTGGCTTCTCGCCTCTTATTGAGCGTGGCGTTTGGGTTTCCGAGTCCATGCGCAGAGTCCAACAAAAAAAGGAAAGTTGCGTTAAAAACGCGAAACGAAATAAATGGAGGTTGAATTTGAATCGTCGTTATATGATTTTTTGTCCCTTTTTTTGCTTCCGAAGCATGGTTATCGTCAAGGATAAATCGAGCTTTTTATGTCAGTATGATCGAAATGGTGTAACCATCGAAAAAAATTGTATCGATGCAAAATGTCTCGGTCAAACTTTTGTGTGTCCTACAGGATAGGAAAATTTAAATCTCAATATTTTGATAACGACTCTATCGATCGACGTGAAATTTGGGATGTAAAGCAGGGATACTCCATCGGTTGTATGATTCCACACGAAAAAAACGAAACGTCAAATATTAAAAAAAAAAAAAGGAAATCATACAGAGGGAAGATCGGTATTGAATTTGAGCAACGTCTATAAAAAGCTTTATTTATCACAATTGGGCACAATTAAGTCCAACCTTGCAAGCTTTTTTTCTGTAAAGTTTGACATGCTCCTGATTATCCTCTTTGTCGCCCACTTTCCGATTGAACCATTGAATCGAAAGTATAGCTTCCGGTGAACCTTTGAAATGATTGGGGCTCAAGGATGATTCAATTGAAATCCATCGAGGCTTATCTAGTTAATGCTGAGTTCCTCATTACAGAGAAAATTATCGTGAAAAGGAGGCTTTGTGCGGTAACGTTGGTGGCTCGCGACGTCGACGTCTCGTTAGTGCCTCGTTATCGCTATGTTGAGTTTGAATATTCGGTTTGACGGAGCCAACCCCTCGAGGAATCCATAAGGACACATCTTCTTACTTCGAGATACTACGTAATCGGATGTCATTCAAAGTTGTTGTCGTCAGCTCTTCCGTCTTCATCGCTCTCCGTCGTATACATTTTCCGTGAGGCTCTGCAACTCTGCCAATTATTGACAAAGGACTCCAATTTCCTGCATTCAGTTCCATGCACTAGTATAGAAACATAATCATGATGTTTCCATGAACCTCGAAACTCCAAACTACCGGTCATCCTTTTGTGTCTCGTTAGCGAATTGGAAATTCTGTATCATCTTCTTTGTAACCGCTGAATGCTTGAATCGTGCAAACAAAAAGAGAATGAGCTTTCGATGCCTCGATTTTTTCGAAGCTCAGTTTATTTTCGAGAGCAAAAATATTGAGTTGCACAAAACAAGTTTCACTAGTGAATTACCTCCGAGAATTTTTTTTCCATAGTTTCAATCTCTCACGTTCTTACAGATAGCTTGCAACATGGACTTTAGTCTCATTAAGGAATTTTAAACCCCGTAGTAACTTACTTGTGAATGTATGTTGTCCAAATCCGATCATCTGCCGTCCGCCTATGACCATCTGAAACTATAATAGATTATACACATAATTTCATAATGGGAAAGTCAGCGGAAGTTATTAGGCAACGCTTGGGTTTCATCTAGGCATTCTACTACAGTAGAATGACGTCAATGTAGAGTAAAGTAACTTCAGGCGAGGCCTTTCAATCTCCTGTATTGGCATTACGGCTATTTACCTGTTCCTGGAATTTCATTATTTGAAGCTGGTATCAAGCTTAACGTCGTGGGTAAAGCGGAGTGACAGTCGATACAAGGAGCGTTGCGACAAATTTCCGCGCGTCAAAGGGACTGGTAGGAAATTTCTTGATAATATTGGTGTATAATATTGATAAAGATGCAGGATTTTGCTTTGCTCCCTTTTGTTCAATGAATTAATCAAAAACAGAATTTCAATAACAATTTATCAAGAAATAATAAAGGAAAAATGAAATTCTACCGATCTTAACCATGTTAGACATCGAACATTGCGTATCATTGTTTGGTTTACGTGAAAAATTTCCGCTTGCTAGATAAAGTTTTGAGGAAGTTAATATGCAGCAACGAGAATTTTCTGGAGAATTTAAAAACTGCAAAATCCATATTGCTTCAACAATTTTGTCTACATTAAATGCAATGAGGGAATAAATTCAGGTACGTGCGAGAAGCAAACTTTGGTCCTGCCTATGAAATTTCGATCTTCTTCAGGTAGAATTTTTCCATTTACCGCTACTGTGATACATGCTGTAGATAGACGTTCACAAGAAAACACATTTATCAACGATTATTAGTCGAGTCATTGGCTCCAACCCGATCCACGATCCCATCCCACGTCGTTCTTTCTCTACTCCTATTAAAAATCAATACCGAGGTACAAATATAAGTGTGTACGTTGCGGGAACACGGTTTGAGAAATAACCCAACAACAACAACAACAACAACAATGACAAAGCCGTTCTGAACTTTTGCTCCCGCTCATAATCGGCACCATCGTCAGATCGGATTGCAATCAGTGGGGGGTTCACTTCTCATTGTGACCGCGACAAAGTTATCGCGATTTATGACTTGGCAGTTCTTTCCATTGACACGAATTTGCCGTTACAAATAATCGTTAAATTTCACAATTCTTGATGTAAAAAACATAGTGCGATATTCATTGAATAAAGGAATGTAATGATTATTATGTTTTTAACGCACAAAAATCTTCATTTTCAATTTCAGATAAAAAATATTTACACATATTTACAAAAAAAAAAACATCAGTAAGGAGAATGTATATTTATTGTAAAGAGAAAATGGGGGTGCTATTGAATTCTTGCACCATGGCAAAAAATAATAGTCAACAAAAAATTACTCATTCACAAAACTCAACTTTTATGTCTGACTTAGAGCAAGGTAGGATTTTCACGATTTGAAGTTGTCTATTATTTTGTTAAGCAACGACAATGGGAATCGAGTTACCATTCATTTCCACTTATCATTAACAGCACAGAGACGAATTGGATGCGAGTAAGCGTAAGGGATTGCTATAACCCCTCTGGCAAAGTCGTTGATTTATGGACTCTCATGTATCATTGATTCAGTGTCGGTTGGTCGGCAATACGGCAGGAAAATGGCTTCGTTAACATCGATATACTGTGTTCCTCGATGGTGCATAATTTTCCCCACAATACTGCAGGGATTGCAATCATTAATAGCTTTGGAAAAGCGAAATGGAAATTGTTCTTTGTGCGACGAATAAATCGCATCTGGCATACGAGGAAAGGCTTGTACGCAGGGTGCAGTGTAGTGAATATAGACTTCCGGGCAAGTTACCCCCAAGTTCTTGGTTCGATGAATCCGCCGAAAGATGCACACTGTGAGGCAACAGTGCAAAGAGCAAAAGGGACAAACTGGAGAGCGTTTCCGATCATTATCGATGTTTACGCTACAACCGATTGGCTCGCCATTCTGAATAGATGCATTCGTGCGAGCCATTGAAGGGTTCAACACTTTATGCGAATCGACTAGCTTTTCATCGATACCAGCGTGCAGCATCTATCATACACGATGCATACATGGAGTATGGAAAATACTAAAGAGCTGTGGATATAAAGGAAAAAGGAGACCAGCTGCAGGAAAACGTCAAGAGTATCGTTATAACTATAAGAAGGGCGCCCTGTGGGCGAGAAACGATGAATCCGTGGGCCAAGTGGTCTATGTGTGCCATAGCACGTCGAGTTTCCGGTCCATTTTCATGCCAGCGAACCATGGTTAACGCAAGGCAAAAATCGCTCGTCGGCAGCTTTGGATTCGATCGTTATAGAAATATGTCTGTTTACCAAGGTATTGGCTCATCAAATCTGTGATGGCCGTGGATCATTCAACATAATTCATATTGTGGAATACATATTAATTTGAACTCAATCTGACCCTTCAACTCTTGAATCTGCTCGATGATATTCTAAGTTTTTGTTTTAACTCTAAAAATAAGGGAGAGTTTTTTGAAGATTTTTTTGGAACCGGTGTGTCTTGTTCGAATTAGGTTTTATTGTCTTTTCAGCAATGGCCAATATAGTAACACGCTTTTTGTATGTTTTTTTTACAGTCAGGTTCCTATAAAGGTGATAAACTATTTATTATTTTGTGAAAAACGTTGAAAATTGTTTCGTGACAATCATAAAAATATCCCTTTTTCCGTGAGGTCTGTAGTTCAGATTCGTCATTGCATTGCCACTCAAGTGGACGATAATAATAATTGTTAAAAAGAATATTTGTTCGCTTCCGCTATAATGGCTTGTTTTGTCTACTTTTATCCGGTATTGTTGGCTAGATTTTTGTTCGTTACTTCAATCCTCCGACCATCGCGTTTCTCATTTAAGCAAAAACCGAGACTGAAAAACGAGCGGTATCAAGTGGGCGGATCGGTACGTTTGTTTGCACTTTAAACTTTAACTTAATTTTATTAAGCGTTACACGCGCATTATAAGTTTGAATAAGAAAATGAATTTCCGGAATTGAGAATTTGGTTAAAACTAAGTGTTTCATTAAAATGGCTATAACTTGAAAATATTATAGACTTTTATTCGAAAATTCAGAATTTCCCGATGAGCATTCACTTTTTAATTAGGTTCGCCGATTTCCAATTTTATTCATTTATTCTAAAAAGCTCGGTGAAAGAAAGAAAAAACCGCTGACATCAACTTGATGTGTAAATTTTTGGTGGCCGTTAAATACTTTGAGATATTCCCACAAATCTTAATTTATTACAGCTTTTAGACAATCCGCATAGCGAATCAACTACCGCTGACATAATATAATCTCTTAAATTCGTAAAACAAACCCACAATATGGTCAAACTGGTGATAAAGTTGATTAGACTAAGGTGGAAAAGTATCGTGGGTGACCCTGAAATTAGTCGACATGAATTTCGTGGACGAGACAAAACGTGTGCTTGGTTGACGAAAATGGAGTGGCAGTGCCCGTGAAACAGTAGGAAGCGCGTAGCCCTCTCGCGTTGTGTGTCGCTTCCTCGATTCTTTGGCTCCGCTACTGCTGTACACGAGAAAGAAGAGCTGCTGGCTCTCTCCGCGCCATGAATCTCGGGCGCCCCGGCGCGTAGAGAATTACGGCTCTCCCTTATTTATAGTTATCGCCTTTTAAAGCGTATTTTCTGGTGGCACGGGCGAGCGCGGCTGGCCTACCGACGGCTCTAGTCTTGTAGAGAGACACACTATCGTATAATATACCTATGTATCGCAGTTGAAAATTTAATACCCAACCCTAGCGCATTTGGCGCGAGCCTCACTCGCTGCATTGCACGCTCTCTGCGACATGCTATCACAGCTGACGATCTACGCACGTATGTCACAATGTGTGTGTGCATGTATCTCTAGAGGATATATATCATGCACACCATCCGTTGATGAAATCCGGAAATCGAAATTCTCACGCGCTTATACATGGACTATGCACTATACGGCCCATTCGATTCTGACAAGGTCATGTGTAAGCACCCCCAGATGTTTGACGTTTTTATCGATTGTTTGAAAAAAAAAAAAATAATTTCACATTTGCTGGAAATAATAATGTTAGTTTTCTTGGATGCTACTTTTTTCCATTTATATAGATTAATTTTGTAACTTTTGATACAGATCATGAAAATAGGTATATTCTATACATTTTTTATATCACTTGCAATTTGCAATAGATAAATTGGTTCAATTGATAATAGCATAACTATACATTCACAAGATAAACGTGTCTCGACAAAGTAGAGATGTTGCCGTTACATTCAGGAGTGCATTCCGGGAACACTGAATATAGACATTATTCCTGTACTCTTGTTCTCCGTGACGGTAATTATAGTGTCCGCAAAATATATACGTTCGGCATGTCTGTCGTTCCTCACGATTCCACGAGACGTTAAAACCTGCAGATTTACAACAAAATGTAGTGAAAAACTTCATAATAAATAAATATACGAAGCGAACTCTCTAACGAAAATTCATATTTTACAATTATGCATAATTAATTCTCGATTACAACGTATAAAAAAAATTAAAAAATCCATTGAAATTGGCTGTACACGTGTACGACATATATCTATAGTGCCGTAAATATTAAGATGACTATTTTTCTTCACGTTTCCGTGAAAACTTGAAAGCTACGAATTTTCACCACAATGTTACATGAAGAATAAATATTTAAAAAATCCCTATCCTGAAATATTAATTTCCACAATTATGCATAATTAACTCTCAATTACGATGTACCAAATAAATTATAATGAAACGTCCATGGTACATATGTCCGTCATTATTTATGATTCGATGAAAACCTAAAGTCTGTCAATTCGCAGCTGAATATTGCACGAAAGTGCGTTGTAAACATAATATAAATAGACAAATATTACACGATATACCATCTCCAATAATTATGCTTAATTAACTTTGAATAAATTGCACCAAATGGATTTTATTGATGGTGATTCTATACTTGGATTAGGAGTACCATCGATGCAGAATGTGACTGGATGTCCATAATTTATTTTTTTTCCTCATGAAAATCTGGAATCTGTCAATTTACAGGACATGATTGCACCAAAATTTGCAGACAGAAGATCCAACGGAACATATTTGCCCTGATAATAAAGCACAATTAACTTGCATTGACAATGTACCGAAGTGAATTCCGAAATTGAAGCTGGCGGCTATACATTTAGTTGAGACGTATGACTACTGTGAACTAGGTGGGTAGATGAAAATTTTGAGTTTCATTGGCAAGGCGTAGGCTGAGTTTCGGTGTATAATAGCGGTGTCTCTGCTGAGAGGGCTTTATAGTAGCGCTTGTTCTCGGTATTTCAAGACCGGTAGAGAAGTGAGTATGACGGTACATCCCGAGGCTTAGGGTGGAACTGGATGTTCCCCTGGCGTTGCCCTCATCCCTGAATAATGAATCTCTTGGCATCTAAGTCTCTCGTTTCAGAGCGTCTATGTGTGCGTTTCTCCTTGGCGCGGCCAAAGTATACCACGAGATAGAGTGTGGAAGGTATGGCTCCTATTCCACTCTATCACAAGGCGCGTCACATAAGCACAAGCATTTATATGTGTACAGGTGGGGAGGAAGCGTTTGTCAGCGACGCTTTCCGAAATACAGTATCTATCTCCGCATGAATATAGTCCGTGTCTCGTCTTACCAGCAAGATCCTATTGTTTGAATAAATGATGAAATTATCGTGAGCGATGTCGGAATAGCTACATACATATTGATATTCATTATAGATACAGTAGCTTTTCCACGTGCGGTACAATGTATTATATATGACTTCTTGTCGTTGGAAAGACGATGCATTCGTCATGAGGATCTCGTCTGAAGCATCTACGTACATTGAAGCTTCTCGAAAAGCGGGGCCTCGCAATATACATCCGACGTGTGTATCTCAATACGATACTCAAGTTATGTTTGCAAAAGAGAATATTAGTCTGGCGAGAGGTCATCCGAAAGGATTTTGCGGATCCTTTGTGAAGGGAAGCAGCGAAGCTTAAACGTACAGAGAGTTGCATTACTTGTGTGCTCGGATGTAGAGGGATAGAAAAGGAGGACGTTACGGAAGCGGCGCGTCACGATGCTTCTTCGTGCTCTCCTTGAGCTTCGTAAATTTTAAGTGGCCAGTACGCGCGAGCTTTGAACCGAGCGGCGAGTATCTCACTTTCTCGCTTCGGGCGCCAAAGGGAATCTGTGGAGAGCCTCTAGGCAGTTAGCCCAGGTCACAGGAACCTCTTGTAGGTGTCTACTGCAGAGAAACTTGGAGTGCGAAGGCAAAGCTGACGAGAATAAACCCCTGACGTCTGAGCACTATGAAGCTATCTGCACGCGGTGAATAAAGTACAAACGAAATCTAGAAAAGTCCTCGAGGCTTAAGCCGGTACCACATCAAACTCGGCTGCCGCCACGTACGGGCCATTCCCTGCCAAAACCAGTTGGTCTCCATTTTTTCACCTCTCGAAATTCGTACAATCTTTTTTTCAATTTGAAAACACGTTTCCCGGAATTTTCAAGCAAGAGGTGCCCTGAACAACGGTTCAAGTTTTTTTTGGGACGTTATCCTCAGTCGGGCTCACAATGTTCGATCACAAGTTTCGACCGAACCCCAGCAAGTATAACTCGAAATCGTTTTAGAATATCGAAGATTTTAGCGCTCACGATTTAGATGGGTACCCTTGCTGAGCATTAACCAATTTGATTAATAATAATAATAATAATAATTATTATTATTGTAATAATGATAATATAAATAATGATAAGTCTCTTGAAGTACATTGCGAAAAATTATCTACAATGCAAAGTGATATCACAATTTTTGAGCAACAGTTCCTAATCCACTGGCCTTTACCTCCACTTTTTCATACTTTTTACCCGAAGATAAGAAATTTTAATATGTTTTGCATGAACTGGAAAATTCAAGGATATTGCCCAGGGTAACTTGATATGGAAGAGCCTATACATACTCAGACATTATCGTACTACATGTGTGACGAATGGAAACTTTTTTTTCTGTTACAGAGTACTGGTGCAGTGCCCAAGCGAACTCTGGTAAGTCCACGCCAAAAATATATATGCAATACACTAGTGTATTATTTTTGTGTGATGACGCTATGAGATTGACGATTCATCTCGTGTCTGCAATCTCGATTTACAGATAACACTGCGTACATATGAAATAAAGCGGATTAAATTGAAACCGAGAAACCGAGTAATAAGTAAGATTATTGAAACTTTTTTAAGTGCACGTGCGCATCCGAAGACCTTAATTAATGAGGACCTCAGCATACACATTTAGCGCACGAGATACGTATGTTATTCACTTATAATTATCATTCATGGTTCGTTTCTTCCGTTCTGCGTTCCTCCTCGTCAGTATTTATCGTGTTGCCCGTAACCGACAATGAAACTCGTGAATTACTAAATGTACGAGTTCCGCGTAACTCGCAATGCCGGCCTAGCACCAACAAAATAAAGCACCTGTGGTCGTTTTCTCGGCCGACGGAGCTCGATTTATATCTTAGTGTTCCTCTTGCGGCATTAATAATTTATATCATGTGTGGCTCGTACACGCAGATGCACACCCACATAAAAGTTGGTAAGAAATACTCAGTGAGATACGCAACGAGGCCGAAAATGATCAACGGCATTAAGCACACTCAAGGTCTTGATAAATAAGCTCCGAGGGCTTGGATAATTGAATAATTCGTTCGAAGAAAAAAAAAAAAAAAAAAAAAAATGAGCAATATCGACTGAAAATACGGTGTGGGTGAAGAGTTGAATCACGTAAATTAACTAATATTCATGTGTTTATGAGAAACATATATGTTTTACAGCTACTCTTTTCAAAGAACGAAACGTCATACAGTATATATATCATGTTACATTTTCTATTTTTCAATAACTAATTTACATTCATAAGTTTACTTACCTTCAATTAATTAATACAACCATGAAAAACGTGTATAGGTGATCAACTAATTATTATCTCTAATACCAATAGAACCACAATTTTTCACAGTTCCTATTTTTGTTCTCTTGTTCTTCAGCTCTTTCACTGACTTTATTTATTCATTTGCTCATCATTGTCTATTTCATGGTATGCATCTTCCGTAGATTTCAGGAAGGCATTCTAGTATAGCTATATCTCATCGAAAACCCACAGCATTAACCTGACGTTAATATTTGATTTGCTAGTTGCTGGGTAGAGATGCGCTTGCGCAGTCAACCTCTGATGCGCATCCCCAATCTCCGCAACCTTCGGGCCGCCACCACCACCGAACCAACTTCCCTTACTGCCGTCTCGCTCGTTGTCGTTTTTCCTAGAGCGCTTAGCGTCTAGCCCTGCGCGTTCGCGCACCTGCTCCTAGCTGCTGCCGCTCCTGCCGATGCTTTCGTCTCTACGTCGTGCCTGCCGGTTCGGCCCAGTAACGAACGACCACCCTCCCGATATGAACCATTCGCTCTCAATTTACCCTCTTCTTTTTCGACCATCATATATTTTCTCCATAATTGTTCATGAAGTACCCCTAAAAGCTGCTGTATCGGTTTTTTTGTTTGTTTTCATATTCAAATCGAATATTTAAAAAAAATGCCATTTTTGTCTCATTAACATATCTGGGACACTTGGAATTACAAAAAAAAAAAGTTGTAGCTTTGTGGTTGCCTTCGAATGGATAATTTAAAATAATTTTTACGTTCACTAACGTTTTGCCGAAAATCCGCGGCATTTTTTTTTCAATTTGAAAAATGGATATTTTATCTTGGCTGAGAATTACAGAGTATTCTTCTATGACCGCAAATGTCGCAAAAAAAAATTAATAATCTCAAATATTCCGTTTAAAAGCTAGCACGTGACTACAACTTTTATATGGAAATATTTTTGCCGGTAACTTTTAATTTTCAAGATATATTTACTTAGGGATGAAAAACGGGCCTTTTTTAAATATTCGTTTTGGAAATTTGAATAATATTCCGATTGGGTGCCTCTTAGTAATATTTGGATGTAACTAATTATGGGGCAGATCTGAGATGATTGAAAAAAAAGTGGCTGAATTGACAGAGAATGCTTGATATAGCCTCTTTTGCCGAGCTGCACCTCACCTCGCCTATCGCTTCTATTGCTGCTCGCCTGGCGACAGCGTCAACTGAATAGACACGCGATGACGTCGCACCATTCATCTATCGATCGACATCGGCTATATCCAACTGTTCCGCGTATATATACGTATATATGTATAATGTATATATTTACATGTATATATATATATAAATGTTTATAAATGTGGTACATAGAACCATAGTCAGACCGCAAGGTTTATAAACGGGCATTGGGTACGACTGTTGCTACTCTGCACGTGCTCCATCCTCTTCTAGGCTGGTTCCCGGTTGGCAACAAAACCTACAGCAAAGTTTCGAAGCTTCTTCTGGAAAATTCAATGAACCCATTTTGGGACGTGTCTACCGTGACAATGATTAGTCATTAACGGCTAATTACGCTTTCAGACAAAGTTGAATAATTTCGTTATTTAATTGTTTCCAAAAGCGGTTATCAAACTCTCTGTTATTAGCGATGAAACATATAATTATACTTTCCATATGGTGTGTTGCTGATAATATTTAATTTGGTAAATATTTTTTATTATAATTATATATTATATTACTATTATTATTGTTGTATATAAGCTTCGCCTGATTACTTATTATCTTGTGGATATTTATTCATAACAATTTGTCGATTGAAAAAATGAAACAATGTAACGTGAATAGATTATTTATAGTGGTTTGTTCTACCTCAGCCGCTATACATATATGTACACTGACTTACAGACGCTTGACGTGTTGAGATTGATAACGGCTCGATAAATGTCACATAATTATTTACAACCTGTTTCGCTGAGTGGTCACAAATTGTTTCGCTGTCCTGTTAATTTCGTATTATCATAGATTGACTGACGAGTTCTAAATATTCGATTGCACCGGCTAATTGGAATTTGCGCGTGCTTTTAGCGGGCGTACAGATAACCATTTAAAAAAAGGAGATTAAAGCTTATTTCGAGAAAGGAGGTGAGTTGATGGATAAAATGTCAGTAAGGGAAACTTATTCTTTCTTCTCTATAAAATGAATGAAATTGCGTCGCTATAATTTCAGGGATTATAAAAAATATGATCCTTACGGGAAAGTTATCAACTGATGTGGAATATGTCGAAAAGATGTGGGCATTCGAAGAGATGTGATTCTTAAAGTTTTAATTATTTAAGAAATAACAAATAAACAATGATCCCCTTTTGATGGGACTGAAAAAACGATTGCTTGCAAATACACGTTCATTGCCGAACCAATTTCCACGAAATGATAACACTATAAGTCGCAAGTGTGTCTTTTCGGTAGTTATCTATGATAGGATTTTTGACAACGGTATAGAAATTATTTCATTTTCAACGAAGGTAAAAGGTTGATCGATCCATGTCGAATTTATGACAGGTTAGTGCATCGCGTATAGTCTGGCAGGTGTCACATCTCCTTGTTATTTTTGAATGATAATCAAGAATTTTGAGACCGTGAGGGCACTATAGTAAATACGAAGTGAGGTGAGCGCGAGATGGACGTACGGGACCATTTATAATCGTGTTGCGTGTACGTGACGGGCGTGAACCTCGAAATAGAGCACGTCGTCATGCGTGTATATATACGTACAAGCATCGCTCGGGGGGTCTTGTACCGCTCACTCGCGACCTTCGCGATGATGCTGCTGGTTCTTGTCTGTGCTAGCAGTCACAACCAACCGAGAGATAGAACTACGAATATCCACAAGATTGAGAGAGGAACGGACAATTCAACCCGCTCACGCGCCCCCGAACATGTCCGTCAGCCGATTGGAGCTTTGCCACCGGTGTTTTAATGGACACAGCCAAGCCAGAAAGATCGAAAACACCCTCGGCCATCAATCTCTACAAATTGTTCGACGCCTCGCTACCGAAACGATCAGCCGAAAAATCTTTGGAATTACATTTAAAAAAAAATACTCCCAAAAAATATACCAGGTAGATTGATTGAAAAAATATTTATTATAAAAACATGGCCTATGCTCAATACTGACCACCATAATTTCCTATGAATTGACGTTGGAATCATTTCTATTATTTCTTTGCGATAATGAATTAATAACTTACGGGTTTTATGATTTGTTTACAAAGGCAAAAGACCATTATTCTAATTTTTCTTTGTGAACGTACAAATTCGATAGTGTGCATTGAATATACAGATAATGTTAGTGCATATATGCGTTTATATATAAATAATGATTTATCGTGTCTCATGTAAATTTGAATTTATTATAGTGTATTTTCTATTAGTAAGGGAAAAAAATCTTCGCATTTGACAAATCAAAGGGAACATTCAGAGTTCGTATGTGTTTCGAAAATGTATAATTTACTCTGAGTATCTGCCGGCCCAGATTGCATTGTGAATGATTATCACTCGGAAAGTGTTAGCAAACTAACAAATCTCTGCCAATTATCTAAAATAGCTAGTTTATCCCATCTAGATGCGCCATATTTTTCCCGAAATTTATGAATCAATAGCGGTGACCTTCGCGTTCGTTCTCCAATGCCCTCGATTATGTGATGGCAGTGAGTGGCTGGAGTCTTGCCAAAACCAAAAATGTCCCAATCATTAAAAACGCCATATAGCTAGTTATTTGTGTGCCGGTACGTTAATATTTTCGTATACCAGATTCTTCAAAAATTGTATCCGACGCCATATTTTTTAGAGAACCGGACTGACTTACCATTCAAAATGCTCAAGTTTTCTCTATGATGGTTATTGCATGCTCATCCTTCTCTGTATTACATGAATTAAGAGCTATGCTTTTGATAACAGGAAAGACATTTTTTATCTCAACCGAGATTCAATTGAAATTATGACCAAAACTAAAATCGAATATTTTACGTTTCCCCAATTTTAAAGTTTTCCATTTCCGGTACTATGAGTATTCCTTAGATTCTAGAGGTATGTTCTACACCTCGCACTTTCCCAGCAGGCCGTAAACATCAACTTCAGCGTATTTTGGCTGTCCCGACGGAAATATCAGATGTACAAGTGCAAAAAAACGAGTACGCGTGAGGGGGGGGGGGGGGGGGTCGCCTGAGGGTGGCATAGAAGCGAGTGTAACGATCTCATCATCACGCGACGGTTGGAGAAGAGGCAGAGAGGTACAACGAAGTTGAAGGGAAAGAGGAGTGTCTCGTAGCGTTTTATTGAACGATGCACGATAATTTACACCACGCTATGCGACACTCCGACAAGAGGCTTCCCGGATAAGTAGCCGAGATTCCGTTGGTACCGGTCGTTTTCGTTTTACTTCTAACTCCATTACACAGTGCGGTACAGTGTAGCGCAACTCAGCACAGTCTAGTACTACAGCACAGTGCAGAACACTCAGCCTAGTTAGCACAGCTTCATACCGCGCAGCGCAATTCACAGCAAGGCAATGAAGCATAGTGCAGCAGCAACACAGTGAATAAAGTGAGCGAGATGCTGCTAAGGTAAATGGGAAACGCTGTGTCCCGTGGCAGTTTATTGGACGGTGAACGATAATTTATACGGTGGGGCGACACAACACTACGACGCGAGATTATTCGGGAAAGACGCCGAGAAGTGTTCCGTACCGTTCATTTTCGTTTTACTCGACTTGTCATCCACTTGAATGCGACAGCGAAAGAAACATTTCGCCGGATATTTAAATACAATGTTGCTAATCTCAAAGTCTCGCATCTGCTTCCTATACTTATACAGACAGAAGGCTCGCGAATCCGAAGAACATCGTCAGTAAGAAGAGTCAGGCTATACTTACCACCCAAGAGGCGTCGCGGTCTCAATATATCCTATTTAGAGTTGGAAGCCTCCGGTCATACGAGAAGGGAAACTGTTCATCCGGCTTAGAGTCTCCTAGACAACGAATACGACGTCACCGACGGGCGTCGTCTCGATAAATTGCGGACGGCAGGTAAGTGGCCCGGACAACGAAGCTGGCGCGACTATAATCGGTGACACGCGACCGCGAGCTTCACTTCGTTCCCCTATACCTATTATACATGGCATTGTATGTATGAGGCCTTTTCTATCACTTCAGCCATTTGTTTTCTCAACTTTAACGATTTTTACCATAATTAAAGGCATCTTACTATAGATTGAGATTATTCGTAGATGTGGTCTTTTAGAATATTCATTGTTTAGAAATATTCATTGTTTAGAAATATATTTGACAAAAAAATATAAAGCAAATTACATTTATCATGGATATCCGAATGTCATACACATTTCAAGGAAAAAAGTGCGAGAAGAAAGTATCAAGTGGTAATAAAATCAGTTTAGGCATAGAGAATATCGGTAAAGATGACAGGTGCTTTGTATAAAATGTATGTACAGGGTTTAAGAGAGAGGTTGAGAAAAAATTCTCAACTGACAAGCGAATACCTCATATCCATATGCCGCTCAAGCAATGTCTTGGAGCGTCGGCAATGCGCGCATGGCAACGCTTTAGTTAGCCTTTCGCCCTCATCGTCGTCCTGTGCCGGTGTCGGGCAACCGCCCGGTGACAGAATTTATTACGACGATGGGTTTTACAGTGCGGTAAACCGCGGTATATATTTTTTTCACTTTTTTTTTTGTCTCCCTTCTTCCTTTATTCTACCGGTAGATTGGCCATACGGCTAATAAGTCGGAAGCGTTTACGAGCGCCCGCATAATAGTGCAGGAACAGGTAGCCTGAAGCAACACCTGCGTAAGATTCGCTGGTATTCGTAAGGACGAGAATTTCGCTCGAGATGAGGGAGAGAGAAAAAATTAAGAAAGGTGAGGGTCTGGACTTCCATTTCCTTTCATCCCGCTTTTTCCGCTCGTCTTGGGTCGCACTTCTTTGTCGTTATTTCTCTATCTCCCTCTCTTTCACCCTCTGGACAGCGGTGTCGACGGTTCTGAGAGACGAATGTCACTGAAATTTAATTAAAAAGTTAAATCGCCGTTTCTTGGTCGACCGAGCGAAACAACGACCTGTTTATTCGATAGTTCGCGCAGCCATTTAATTTCGTTTGACGTATTAACCGCGCTCCGTGGCATCGAAGCGAAAGACCGAACGAAACGAACCGTCGGGAAATAATGCAGGCAACGTCCATCCTTCCGAATTCTAAATAAACATAGAGAAAAATAATTCTAAAGTGAAATATTTGCTGTGCGAATAAATTCCTCTACCACATAAAAAATGTCACTTGATAATAATATATATTCTCTGTGGACATTTTTCGAGTAATTTAATTAAACACTCGGGCCAAAGTTACGGGTCGATAAAGAAAGTTAAAAGCTAATAACAAAAGTGACTAGTTGTGGGCCAATCTTCCGTATACAGCGACTTCTACCTGGAGATTCTGGGAACATTTGTCTGCGCATTGACGTGATTCTCAAGTACCATAAGAACATGCTAAGTTTTTCGACCTCTCTCTTTCTCTCTCTCTCTCTCTCTTCCAGCACCGAGAAAACAGTTTAGTTGAGGAAAGCAATCTTCAAATGTTTGGAGCGTTAGACGTAGTTTGGTTTGCATCACCAATCGTATTGTATTGTATCAATTCCGTAGTTCCAACAACTACACGTTTTTTTCCGTGAGTATGGATGCAAAGGAAAAGAGTATCTGTACAGCCGGTTACTACAATTTCACTAAGAGCTCAGTTACTTCTGAGCTCCTTCAACGTCCTTGCATAGTAGCTGCCGCTGGAGCTTCTGTGGCTGCAGCTGGAACGGACGTGCTTAACGCCCCCTGGCAACAGAGAAATAGGCCGTTATTGGCGGCACGTAACGGCTCGGCTGTTGCGCTTCCGCCCTTTCGACCTTCCTCTCGTTTACAGCCATGTCTTTTCAGACCGCTCACCCCATTTCGGTTCCTCGATTGGCATTATCAATAATACAGCTACCGCATTTTCCAACACCAGCGACCTTTCTCCACTTGCACTTTACCGTGTATCCCTTTACCACGTTCGTGCCTTCGCCAAAACATTTCGCGCCTGGATAGGAGTTTTGATAAAAGTGTAGTCAAGGCGATATCAGGTTGCTTCGTTGCCCCGTTTCAACATGTATATGTTAAAAATGCCACCATTTGGCATATTATAATTCGACATGGTGCAGCGCGACTCGCTACAGTCCATTGCAATTCGGCTCAGTATATAATTATAGTGTAGGAAGGCTGAAAACAGCACGTACTGCAAAGAACAGTGGCGTAACGGTGCTCAGCATATTTGCGGAAAAAAGTAGCCACAACCAAACCAAAATATATGATAAAAAAAAGTGTGAATTAAAAATGATTATATTAATTACAGCCAGAGGCTGACACTGCTCGGCGACACCCCATCAAACCTCTATCGGTATCCATAAGTTAAAAATGTTCAGACATGGGAGAGTGGCTTGTGCAGAGGACTGAGAAAGGAAACTTCGCACCGCACTTTCCGATATCTGTACATTTTTTTCTTGCGGCGTTTCACTGCTTTAGCTTATCAATCGATAGGTGGGCATAGACGCCCGGTTACATCGCCCTTAGCAGGCGCTACCTGCGACGTTTGCAACCTCATTACGCAGGCTTTCAGGTGCCTTCCCTTCCCTAGCGCTGCCTGTTCTTACCGTTGAAAAGGCCTTTCGAAGTGGGGTACCTAACTCTCTATATTGCTCCTGCTCCCGCATTCGAAGTAGGAGTGAAGCAGCCTCAAGAACCCTGAACGTAATACGCTTCAGCGATATTGAAATTTCCATGAAAATAGAATACCGAGGGAAGGTCGCTTCTCAGCTTCGGATGCTTTATATTAGTATTTACGTTCGTGGCGCGACACAGTCTTCAGGTGTTGTCACGCTGATGTAATCTCCGCTTCCATTATGGCTTACGTGAATTACTTTCAAACATTTCTTTTCCTCAAAAATAATATTTGAATATGTAAAGTAGCCGACACCTGCTAGTCTCCTCGCGTTTATTAAAGTTAATCTGTAGTGTGAACATTCCTTCAGACACATTTCATATTATATCAAAAATAACCACAGATAAGTTAATGTAGCCATTGTTGATTCTTTATCCTATGTGGAAACAGATTCGGGTTAACTAAACTCGGCGATCATAGCCCGTCGAGTAAACCTCGTTAAACGAATTTTATGTCAACGGTTGTCAAATACGTTGTACTATCCAAAAACTAATTGGACATCCGAATTTATCTGAATAAACAATTCTTCCTTCATCAGTTCCCTGAATTATACTTATTCGTTGACTATTCCTCGCTACGATGTCGGCCAGAATTTATCTTATTACTATTTTTTTTCTGACCATTTCATAAATTTTCTCATGCTCGGAAAAATGAATATAATTATCGTAAATGATATTATTACGAGATGTATAATAATACACCATTTGAAGTCTAGCAATGGTTGAACTATCGGACTTCTGACTCAATGTCGTTGAGAAATTGCTTCCCATTCCTTTTGAAATGCCTGCTTCTGTGAATGTGAGTTCCACGGGTCTAGACATTACTGCGGTGCGCGCGCGCTTTCCCTTTGGCCCTAGACGCGCCAGAACGAGTAGCACGTGCTCTCCCTTCCGTTCTTTGTCCCTGGGTGCTGCCACTTCCTCGTGACGGGGACCATTTACTCTTCTTAGAATTTCGGGTCCTCCGAGGATTTGACTGTGTGTAGTAAGTCGCTGGGTTATGTCTTGGTGTTTTTCAGCTGAAGCCACGCGGCTCTCACCGGCCCTTTAAACTTTTAAAGGGCCCGGCCAGCTGCACCCTCGATTCTTTAAACCAAAATCTCTCGGGGATGAGACTGGCAAACATCATCGGAGTCATACAAAGTGCTAGAGTATCTTGCACACACAGTAAAGAAGCCAAAGATACCGACTATTCACACTCCATCCCAGATTATACTGAAAAATAGACGGATTGCGCATCGTTTTTTTTTTTTTGCTTTTTTTTTCTTAAGACAGTACATTTTCAGTTTTCTTCTCGCGTATTTCAACTATTTATTATTATTTATAAATTCTGGAATCAGAAACGTAAAAAAATATATACGACTTGATCACGACACCAAAGGGCAAAGATTGTAGACTGCATTTTGATCTGTTTTGATCGAAAAACGGTAGCTCTTAATCGAAACGATCGAGCGAGAACCGAGACCGGATAGCTGATGTAGTTCATAGGGAGATGAAGCTTGTCGATTACAGCGGTAGGCGAGAGCCACGCTACCGACAAGTAATATATAAAAGCGTAGAGTCGTGTCGGAAGCTAGAGGAGCTCCGAGGGTCAGAAGAGATTAGCTTGATGAGTTTCGGGGCAAATTATTAGGCATTAGCCCTTGGTCGAAGCTCAGCCGGTTACCGCATACACTAGTCCTTCGGTACAGCGAGCACGAAGCAGAGGGTAGAAACTCTGTGAGAGTACAGACACCGAGTATGATCGACACCCCCGAGCCATTTAAATAGGTATAGCATAACCATGTATACTAAAGCGTTGCTCCACGAAGCATGCATGTAGTTATCATACCGATGTATACATACATAGACATAAGAACGGCTATTTTGCGCATACTACGTAAACTCAGGATCGTACGCTGTGCCTTAAACGCGCGGGCAAGATTTATCCGGCGCTTAATACTCGTGTTATTTTGCGCGAATATAGTTTCCGTAACGAGTTTGACCCTACGTTATCCGCGTAAAACGTACGTCCACTTACATAATAATTACTAACGAGAGGAACCGGCTGCCTATATTGGAAATTCAATGGGGTTTTATTCACACCCTTTGCGTGCAATGAAATATTGTTAAATAAGCGTTTGAGAAATATTGCATTAACGGGTAAAATAACCTTAATAATAACTTCTTGTATAATAATTTTCGGATTTTCTCAAAACGTACAGTGCACCGGAAAGCCGCGCGATAAAAATAAGTAAGAACATTTACTTGTCTTAGCCTCTAGACTAAACCAGAGATCAAGTTCAATGTCGTATTTTAACTGTCAAACAGTGCATGTTTGTTTCTTTTCCCGATGGTATTTTATGATGAATCGTTTTTCTTAATTGACGAGAGTCCGTGCCAGAGTATGTTAATTTCAGCGGAAATATGCCTCGTCTACAATTTTTATTTACGAAACTTATGCGAGAACTAGTTGCAAAATATTGGAAAAATTAAGACTCCTTAAATAGGCTACTTGCACTTTGACTGTACCTCTGTAGGAGGAACGCAATTTGAGGGTGGAGTATGGAAACGACGACAGACGCCGATGAAAACTCATAGGAGCATGACATTGGTGCATCGGCATATTTGCGAGACGGAGGTAAAGGAAATATGAGTTGTTAACACTATAAGCAAATAACTCGTTGCTAGGTGACCGGAGCCTCCAGCTAAATTGGGAAATTTAGTATAAATGTATGCCGCTCATCCCTAATCTGTATTCATGGCTTTCATCCGAGTATCGCTGTTCCTTTCACCTCCACGGATCCTAGTCAAAGGCTTAGGCCATTATTTCGTATTTCACGGATTAGCTGTAGGCGGTGCTAAACGATTTGGAGTTGGTTCGATTGTGGTCCCCATGCATTTGCCCGCAGCAACCCTTTTCATCCTTTGACAAGCTTATCCCCGGGCTATGCTACATTGTCACTATGAGAATACGATTTTTAATCGTTGTTAACAAATTTCAACATGTCGTCGCAATTATACCGCGTAATCCTTAACCCTTCGTCCCTCCAAAAAACACTGTTTAGAAACGCTTTAGCTTCCCATGTGAAGTTTAAAGAGCAAATCGCTTGCATTGATTGCTATCCTAATATTAACGTCGCGCATCCGTTCACGTCTGCTATGAAATTTCGACTCAATTGTTCAATCGAAAATACTGTAGAAATGCCAAATTCATGACATTTGGTAACGATATTCCATGTGGTTTTTTCAGAGTTGATTGTGTAACGAACCATTTCTGATATTTCCAATTTTGACGATCACAAAAATGAACGTCTTTATCGAAATGTTGCAATATACGTTCTGCGCGATTGTGTACACAATTTCTGCCGAGTTGTGTCGTCTACTTTGAATATTAAGATGCGAAGAAGGAATTGCGGAATTCTAGAGAACGTGATTAAGAGGCAGAGCTTTGGGTCGGAGAGACCTCGCGGGAAAATCGAGAGGCAAATATATATATATTAGCTTCGCTTGTATGGTACATATTTGCTTTCGTGATTCAATTTTAATACACTATAATATAAAATTATTATTGGAATTAATATGAAATTGATCATTTAAAAAATGAATTTTGACATCATGAAAATTGGAATATTGGCCTTTATGAGCAATTATTCACGTTGACCTCGGGTAAATCCAGCGATAATCAGTTGACACGTGTCGTGAACGTTGAATAATTAGATATGAAGGACAAACTGAGAAATGCTAGAGAACGTGATTAAGAGGTAGTGCTTTGGGTTGGAAATCCGTCGGAAGGGAAGCAAGAGAGAACCTATTATATTTCTCAGCTTCGCTTGTATAATAATCATTCTCATTCTCGATCCAACTACCGCCCTCACCGCCCTCACCCCCTTCATCCCCTTCATCCCCTTCATCCCCCTTCATCCCCCATCCTCCCCTCGCTGTATAATACAAAACTACCGAACTCTTCATCTCGTCCCGGGGATTTGATATAAATTCCGGGTTCGTACCTGGCTTCGTCCGTGTTTCCGGCATCGCTCATAATTAATACTATCTACTACAGAGATGAGGACCGAGACCGGTGGGGTAGAAGAGGTCGTGGGCGGTTCGAGGTGGATGGAGGGTTGCCACAGAGAGGTTGCTGGCCGAGAGACTATATATGTGTGTGTATACTGTATATATATATATATATATATGTGTGTGCGTCGGAGGTAGAAGCCACGTTCATCTCTTTTGCATATCGGCTTCGCTTGGTTCGTCCCACCCTCAGACTGCTCTATATATACAGGCATTTCTAGTTCCCGACAACTCTCGTCCATGTCAGCTTCGGTAACGACTTTGCGTCGTTCAACGGGAAGAAGCTGCTCCGGAGCTTGCTCGTGCGACGATGCTAACTTCGTTTATACTATACTCTATATGTAGCTATACTCTCTGGCAATATACCGCACCGGGTATAACGACGAGAGCGGCAAATCGCTCGGAATAATTAATAATTAACGTCGAACGTGACCGACATGACTTGCCGAGGGATAAACTCTATACCGCGACCAACTGTTGTAGCCGACCGGGCTTTCCAAAGAAAATCGAACTAGTTTGCATATTGGAAGAGGGAAATTTCGCTTTATCCGACGTAACCCTTTAATGTAACTAATCACCGTTCTATCCCGTCCATCGAATAGAAAAATGTACCGGCGAATATTTTTTTCAGATTGTGTTTAAACTTCATTTTATCGGCTTTTTTTTCGATAATTGATAAATTGTCTCCACCAAATAATCAATTATTCGCAAGATAAAATATTTTTCAAATGGAAGCATGCGTCATTTATGCTATGGATAAAATTTACTTGGTTATCATCTTTCAAGTAATAGCTAAAATGCGAATTCATTTACCAAACTTCGGAAATTACAAGATGATTACCGATATGGGAATATTTTTTTTTAAATCCTCGAGTTATAATGACCGTATAAAAACAAACTAGAAAATAAATAATTATAGAGCTTGGTTTATTATATTGGGGATATTTCACTTTTTCCTGAAATTTTTAACTTGACACGAAAATGAAGAAATGACTTGACAAATGAATTGGCGTCTTCGTCATCAGCAGGGAGTTTCATCAAATCAGATGACAGCGATTATTCTTGATATATCGGCAACGCGACTACGCGCACGTTTGACACTACACGTATAATTATAGTAGTTGTCCTCATACAACTTGTTGTGTATAAGTTGGCTAACTTGTATGATTATATTTAGAGCAGGTGCGTCATGAGGCATACCGAGGACAAGAGGGAAGGTAATGGTGAATGACTGAAGGATTGAGGAGGAAACGGTTTCGCGAGAATGACAGCTGCCGTGTCTCACGCTAATCTCCGCGTCGGCACGAACCTGATACATCCTCCCTTTCCCAGTGGACCCCGAGAGATACGCCAATTCCCCATTTGCATTCCCCAACGCCACCTCTATTCCCCTTCTTCAAGCCTCACTGTTCCTCTTCCTCTACCATAGCTGAACTGGTGCTATGTGTTTATACCCTGGCTTCCCATCGACGCGTCGATTTTCCAGCCTGTCTTGAGTTTCGACAGCGAGATGGAACGAATCTAACTCGTATATAACTCAACGGGCCGGTGTTGATGAGATGATCAACATTTTTGAACTCACCAAAAATTCATTTTAACGTCTGCGGAGAATCAACATTGAAGTGAATTTACCCTTTTATT
Organism: Tromatobia lineatoria; assembly: GCA_949699805.1. Taxonomy (NCBI): domain Eukaryota; kingdom Metazoa; phylum Arthropoda; class Insecta; order Hymenoptera; family Ichneumonidae; genus Tromatobia; species Tromatobia lineatoria. The sequence goes on along the minus strand of OX453041.1, from coordinate 20,670,427 downwards.
TCGAATCAAAAGTTTAGTTATACTGCCATTTTGGTATTCACATAAAAATCAATGAAATTTCTCAATAACTTCCCAAGTCTACATTTCCATTCCATAAAATATCACTAACTTTGAAAATAAGATAAAATTTTTAAAATACAGGATTTTCGTTGCTAAAGTTTAAAAATAATTTTCATTGAAAAATTGAATCTGAACGAGAAGAATAATTCATTGTATCGGTTGAATAGTTTTTTGGAAGAAATGAGTTGAGGAAAAAATCTTTTATGGTTGCTTGACAAGTCTATTTATTTCTATTTGGTGTTTTTCGGTGCACGTGTCTCGTTGCAGATGTAGAAAAAGAACCGTCTAGAAAGATCGAAAATTTAAAGAGCCACGGGGTGCCGTATTGCAGTATGGCAGCAAGAGTCGGATTAGACGTTTCTGACAGACAGCTGTTTCTGACTATGTTCATAGGAAAGCAGAGAAAACCGGGTCTGTAGCAAAAAAAAATTATCGTTGAACGGCGGAGTCTCCTTTGTTTTTAGCAGAGGGCAATTGCAGATAGTTTACTGATACAAAAGTGCATAGCAAATGAACAGGTGTACTAATGAGATTTTTTTGTTAAGAAAAGATTCGCATTTTCCATTCATTGTCATTTTTATTCCGCTTCTATAACATGTTTTACCCGGATAACATATACATAAATAAACGAAAAATTATCTTTAATCGGAATATTATTTTTTTGAGTTTTTATAATAAGGTAATTAAAAAACCTCAGTTAAGATAAGAACTAATAATAAATAAATATAATCAAAACAAAGATAATCAGTATCACTTTAACGTTTACAATATTTTCCACACAAAACCTACGCATTGTTTAATTCCGCAATATTATTTTTTGTTATCGTTTAAACTTTTTTCCAGAAGACATTTATAACATGTATATATTTCATATATTTGCTACGTAAAAAGAACATGAAGGTTCTTTCTATTGCTATATATAACGGCCATAAATGATTTATATCCTCGAATACTATTTTTATGGGGTTCCAGTTGAATTTACCATCCGTTTTCTCAATGTTCATTTTAGTGATTAAAGGGTTTGTTATATAGAGACGGTGTACGGATTTCGGCGAAGCGCGAGACTTCCGGCAGCGCGATAACCTTCGTGATTAATCGTTTATAGCGTTGAGTTAGTCGAGAAAGATCTAGAAGGAAAAACGCTGTGGAACGATATATAGAGGAAGTAAAGGAATGATGGAGGTGAAAAGCGAAAGGCCTGAGGCACGATGGAGTTTAATTCTCTTGCTGGTTCTATACTACCTCTTTCGCAAGACCCTCGCGCTTTATTTCTATCTTGGCTGTGCACTTTTCACACCAGCTTGATCCTTTCATCGGAGAAGCTAAAAGAAAAAAGGAACCATTTCGCCGTCGTCGTCGTCGTCGCAGACACCGCGACTCACTGCCCTGAAAGGGAATCATCAGGACGAATGAATGAAACGAATAATCCTTGAAGCTATCGAGCAGTCGCGTTGTGAATTGCCCCTCGCCTTTTTCTCTCCTTCGTTCCTTAACGGCGATTAGCTTTTACGCTTGAATCACTCTCACTATTCTCTCTCATACTACTTACACCTTGTATTTATGAAAAACTCGGACGATGATGAAGAATCCTTTAATTTCATCAACTTTTCTCATAAATTAACAGATGACCGGCCAAATGAAGTACAAATAGGTAACTTAAAAGAAGTAATGTTTTGCAAATTACATTGACATTATTTTCGACGTTTTACAAAGTCACGACTTTGCGACATCGAGTTTGAGTAATTTTTAAATCAATTCGAACGTGCAAATATTCGTAATTTCGAATAATACATAATTCAATTACTCTCACATAAAGAATTTTTTAAATCTGTATATTGACATAAAAGCATCGTCTATTTAAAAGACGAAAATAAATAAGAAGTGGATTGAGGTTTTTTAACTTTCTGTACCGAGAGCTCGGGACTTGGAGCGCGTAATTTCGTAATTGCCGCTGGCTACACGTAGACGGTTACGTAAACGCGTGAATCGCGAGGCCGTCGTTTGCGAGAAAAGGCAACACATATATGCACTGTAGGCCCCAGACTATTAGTCGCTGTAGTCTCAATGGTGGGAGCGTTTTTCTAGGAAGTACACAGTGACCGAAGCGTTTTCCGAGCCTGTTCCGTAAAAGGCTCAACGGAAAATTACAGACAGCGGTTCGTTCTTTCAGATGCATTTCTCGGCTTGAGCTATAAACTCAGACGCGGCGCTGCATCTAATAGTCCGATGACGTTCTCACGATGGCTCGTGCCGCACTTGTGTCTCCACTATTCCAGGATTCCATGCGATTCACCGCAGGGTTTTTCATTCGCAATGGACCCAATAATTACGAGAATACTCTGCAAGAATGTCGAGTGAAGAAAAAAATTAGAAGAAGCGCGTGTGACAAGCTAGCCAATTCTGATAATTCGAAGCTTCGTGAGTCCACAAATCACAAGCTATGAGAGAAATGTATGAACATCACGCAAGCGTAATTACTCGCGCGTGGAAACGAGAGCCAAAAGCTTAAATTGACTGTTATTACGGCACTCTATAAGTACAAGTACCTGCTGCGCGTGTATGTTCGCAGTAAAACGCACATAATGATTCTCCTCTCTTTTCTTTCCTCCTCCGAGAAAAGTTCCTATTCGTAAAAAGGATTTTTCCCGGATTTTTATCAAAGGTTCAACTTAAAATAGTCTATAACGAAGGATTCGTCGAAAAAACATTTCAGATCCAGAGTAAAGAGGATTGAAACTTTTATAAACTCAGAAGGTTGTAGCACCTTAAAACAGTTAAATGTAAGAGCTAATTTCTGAAAAACACAATTAAAAGAGTCCAGGTCTTGTTTACGTAACCTTTTTTAGTGTGGATTGCCAGGAATATCCTTTGCTTCTCGAAGCATATATATTGAAATAAAATGTACTCGGTCACATCAGCTCACATTTTATGGCCATGTAGAGTACTGGTCAATCTTTACTCGGTAGTTTTATATAAATCGTTTGTCGCCTTTCATTTTCATGAGATTTTTTAGATTTCTAATAGCTCTACATCAATACACGGAAAGAAACACCCAATTCCTATATGGTTGAATACCCTCCAAACGACAAAATTGCTTGTGGGAAGCAACTATTGGGTGTCACACCCACTACGGTGTTTGTAATGTTCAATCGGTTGGCAATTAGTTAGGGCAACCACTTATTTCTTTCTGTGTACTTCAATGATAGATAAAATAGTTCGAATTTTCGTTTATTTATTTCTCGATGAATAAAATTACGCGGACATTTCATTTTTCATTTATTCATTCAAACCACCGTACAAAGTAGAAAGTTGCACACGGCTTTTTATTATTTTTCGCTTTTCACAAAGCGTTTTTTATGTGAAAGCCGAAATCGATGGCCATACATCCTCGTGGAGGTGGAGCTTTGTAAAAAGTGAAAGAAAAACATGAAAGCAATGTGCAAGGATTTACTCTGTATCCGTTTTTTTTCGCTCAATTAACCCCTTCGATTCATCACTTGTATTTCTAGTATTTTTCAATAATTAAAAAACTCTCCCTATTGCTATCTCACTCAAACTCATGAGGTTGAATTTCACATTGTAATCCATCAAGGTCAGATAAGAAATGATTACGCATCATTCTACAACTTCTTTATAGTGTTTTAGCCTTTCTCAAAGACTCTCAGTCACGCGCTTCAGACCTCTTTGGCTCTTTACTTTTATTTAAGCAAAGGGCATGAGCTTGGTGGAGTGGAACAACGGTGCGGTGAGAGTTCCTCAGCCACGCGAACACGCGAGTTCCTGGAAAATGGTTTACGTTCGTTTCCTCCGGTTTAATGGGCCGGTTGAGGGACTGTACTCTTCCGTTCACTTCGAGCGAGCCACAAAGCACGGTGCAGGAGAGAACCTCCCCTACATATATCCCTACATATATATCTGTATGTGGGTGTGTACATATATACATAGGTAATAGAGCGCGTTTAAGAGTCTGTCCCTTTCCACTCGTTAGCTTCTATTTCTTTTACCTTTACTTCCTTCTCGACTTTTTATTGCCACAACATTAGACGTTACAGACAGTTTTTGCGTTCGTTAGCTCGCACAGTGGGTCAGTGACGAAGACATTCGCTTATTGCCGTGGTTTAACGATTCTCTCCTCTTCGCGTCTTTTTTCTCTCAGGGTCCCTCGTTATAATAGACCACTTGATTTTCTATAATCATCACCATTATCCTTTCTCGTCAAAAACTACCTTGAAGAGATGTATTTTTTCGTTACACCTCTCAGCTTAAACTCCAATTTGTCAAAGCATTGTCATTTATCTTTACAATTAACGCTTAAACGTGTTCATTTATACTTTTAATAATTTTATATTAATCTCTCAAATACCCGAGAATATTGGTATTGAAATGAAAAAATTCACAAACTTAAAATATCTTATACGGTGGATATTTTCTCTTTTTCTTTTAAAAACTTTTCCCAACAACAACTTGACTTTTCGACGACATTTTGAGAACACTCTTGCCTGAAGAAATGCATTTCTTCTTATGAAAGATAATTATTCTCAACCAATTATTAAGTACAGCCCTGATAATTGCCTAACTTTCTTCGACTCAAAAGAAGTAATGATGAGCAAAATATTAATTGTATTATACTTATTATATAGTTATTGTCGTTGCGAATTAATGAGAATGAGAATTTATACGAATTTCAAATGTTTAGGAAGTAGTCTCGTTTGCCAGGTTAGTTGAGGAGTTTATATGCAGCCGATAGCACAATCTGTGGGCGGTGGAGCGATTGAACGGATAGCCAGGGTTTGCCCTCTGCCGAACGCCAATTGTTTCAAAGTAGCTTTCATCTGTTTTCCGAAGCATTCCATTCTGCACAGGCTCGAAACAGAGTTCACTGGGTTAGAGGGATATCAACGCTGGAGAGAAGAATGCCAGCAGAATGTAAGTAGAGAAGGGAGACTCGTCTCGTTCTGGAGAGATGCCAAGGGCTTCGGATTTTCCGGACACGTAACCGCTGTTTTTAGTGTCGGCGGCTCAAGTACGCGCGAGATAACGTGCGTACTATACACCATCGGTATACTATCCTCTCATATATAGTAAATCCGGATATACTCACCGAGTACATGTCAACCCCCTCCCATGTATATAAAGTACAATATACATATATATACGAATATATATGAATATATATCTTATATATGCCACACAAAAAGCCCACATCTTTTTACGATATATCCGGCCAATATACATTGTAAAGATTTTTTTTGTTTCACAGTATAAAATATTAATATCTTAATAAATATTAATATACTATGCCTCGAAAAATTCTATATCCTCTATATACCTTTGTCGAAGTATAAATAAATATATACATATATATATATATATATATATATTTGTCGAAAATAGCTTGAAAAATATCTCGAATCATGCAGCGAAAAATCTATACCTCTTGTATGTCCTTGAATGTACTTTATCTGCATGTATGAAAAATTCTTCCAGAATCTCCCATTTTCCATTTTCCTTAGATAACTAAGGTTTTTTTTCTTTCCGTCTGAGGCCAAGTCGAGGGGGTCTCGTGCTATAAACCCGAAAATAGACTAAAATATATATACATATATATTTATATACCGCGCTGGGAGAAGCAGCAGACGAAGGGTAGAAAAGAAATCGTGTATGCATTTGAAATTCAGCAGAGTTCGTAAATCCCCTAGGTCGTCAGAGACTCGAGGGAATTTCCGGGGCATTTAAGGATTACGTTCAATCCCCACCGACAGCTTCATTCGCTTAATATTAAGTAATTTGCGATGACAGATAAGTCTGACAAAAACATTATTACAAATACTAAAAATATTGATTTTAAATAATAATAATTCAAAAAAGGTAATAAACGGTTAACAAAAAATTGTATTACAAATTTCGTGCGAACCTTAATCTTTCACTGTTGAAATATTTTTTTTTAATTTCCGTAACTGTTAAAAAGAAGGATTCGCCTGATACAGAATTCTAAAAAACGAAATTTCTGAATTGTTGGAAAATGTTAGAAAAAATCTTTGATCATATCTGATGATATTGAAATACTTTCAGTACATCCAATGATGTTTTTGGTGTCGCAATGTAATGAAATTTAAAATCTTAACTTTTAAACGGCATGATAAATATTAACCAAAAAAAAAGTGATCCTTAATACTGCCTGGCTCTGTAATTCCAAAGGTATCCCTTGGACAGCAGTTATGAATCAGCAGTGAAGCACGTGAAAACAAAAAGATTTGAGACATTTTTTCCTCGGGGTCGATCCGAGTCGAACGTTGCCATGAGATATGCAAGTCCGTCGACGGCAAGTCGATAAATCCGTCGTCTATCGATCACACGATCGTACAATAAGCATCGTGTACCGTATTATTAGATCGTTAGATCGCTATAGATCACGTATCGTGAGAGTGCGGAATCGTGACAGTCTCGACGTGGGCGTACGTAGAAAGATATATATGAGTATATGCTCGTGGAACTGAATGAGAAAAGGCAAGATCGAAGCAGCCTGGACAGGCGTAACGAGTCACCCACGCGTAACCAACTCTCGATCCTCTCTCGTGAGCTCCTTTGGACTCGCGTGGCAGTCGCGAGCGAGTGCACGTACTCGATGCGGCATACTTACGTCACTCTCTTTCTCGAACACGCTTGGATTATATCTAATCGACGTGCACCCGAGATCTGTTGACTGGTCTTTTGCTACCGTAAGCCCTTTTCATGCTAATAAAATTCTCTTCCCTCGAGATAGTTGCACCTTCTTGCCAAGGTCAACAACCAACGGTAGTTACTATAGTAGTACTAGCAAAAACATGCAAGAAGCTTCAAAACTTGCATCATACACTAGTGAGACATATTGTGAGTGACAATCTATACTCAGGGGCAAGAAAATAAGAGGACATTCAAGTAACACCAATTGCGATCAGAGAAATCGATATTTATGTGTCGTTTTTCTCGTAATGGAGTATCATTATTACCCAATCTTCCTCGGCATTTGTTTCCCAGTTTTCTATTGGCTATTATGGAGCGCTGGAGTCGTAAAGTCTAATCGTTGGACGGTCGCGAGTTACATTCGTGGTCGAAGAAGTTCATTTACGTGTATATTACATGTATACATAAATACGTGTGTATGTGTGTGTGTGTACGTGGAAAATTCTATAACAAGGTAAGAGTTCAGGTGCACAAGTGGAATGCCCGCAGACAGCGGTTATTCCCTCGGTATGTAAAATGTGACCGCAACCGCGTTTATAATGTATCCCCGATGCGACGGCTTCAGTCTTTTTTTTCGCCCATGTTATGCGATTGGGGAGTTCATCATGATTTCTCGAATTACGGTGTCTAGCATTTTGTTTCCAGAAGCTTATGTAGAAATGCGCATTAGCTACAAGATTCAACTGTGATTATCATTTGAAAACATCATATTATTATTAGAGAAAATAATTTTGAAGATGTCATTGAAGATGAAAATTTATTTCCACATATAGTCTTAGATTTTTGTTTTTACATAATGACATGAGTGAAGTTCCGTTCTTACCTGGTTTTTGAGCAATAACGAATAATGAGTAATAGAACGGAAAAAATTGACCATCAATTTTTCGATTGCTGATTTTTCAAATATCTTTTAATGAACTTTTTTCACCTCTCTTTATCAGACATAAAAAATGTTCATACTGTTTCATACAAATATTAGCAGTCGAAGATTTTAATTTTGTCTATAGTGTGCTGTACAAAGATACATTTAAAAAAATTTTCCAATATAAAAAAATCGGAGAGATAAAAACTCTCCAAAAGTACTTAATAATCGATCAAATTTGTCAAATATCATAGAGATTGGATGAGTTACTTCGGCAAAATTAATCTCGCGCCATAGTGAGGAAAAAAAGATAGTTGCCATCTTTTGCCGCGTAACTCAATTTATTGAAATCGCGGGACGCATAACCAAGTGTCTCGTGTGTCAGTCTATATCATGATCTATGTATAGCGATGACACATGTGACGCTGTCGCGGTCATTGCCTAATCATCGTCTACGTTAGTGTGTTGTTTCCCGCGGTTGAACGTGCAATTTTGCAGCGGCACTGCGTCTCAGACTCGCGCCACCTAATATCCTCGTCCTCGTCGTTCGTATCGAGTTGTTGCATTGGCTATCTCTTGTAGCGTGGCCCGTCGTGATCTCGAGTCGGCAGCCAGAGGAGATCAGCAGACAGTCGGGCGTCGCAACGATATCGCTCGCATTCGTTTCTCGCTCCTTCCATCGTATACTCGTTGCCAGTGACGCTCTCGTTTTCCACGCAGACAAGCAAAACCTTTGACACAATGAGTGGTACGTTACGTAGGCCACAACGAGGCAGACTGTGCGACGCTCGCGCGACTCTGTCGCTTGTTCTATGCGATCGCGGTACAGGAATATACTTACCGATAATATAGCTGCTACCGTATAGAGTCTAATAGAAGGGAGCTACTTGACCGGGGCTACTTGATTTCGTACTTTGAATAATAGTGAAATTATTTCCTAATTCTAACTTCCGAAACCCTGATTTTATTGACTCACTTTCAACTTATATTGATATGCTACTCGAAGTGAGTTGGAAATGAATCGATAAAATCGGGTCTTATTGATTCGCTTCCAAAAAAGACGCAAAATCTATAGAGCGCTAATTATTATATGGCGAAAAATTATAAATGATTGAAAATTCATTTTTCATCGTGTTTACGCTAACATATAGTCGCGAACATATAAAATGTTTTCGATAAATGTACGATTATCGCAATACGAAGGAAACTTATTAATATGGTTTTTATTGTCGAATACTTTCTAACTCATCTTGAATTTTTATCACTCTCGTATTCGTTGATTTTTTAACTGGCTTAACCTGTCTTGCCACTGACCCTTTTAGCCCCGGTCTCTTATATTTGACGATAATATGTAGTTCCACCGTATAGAGTCGAATAAACGCTCGTATTACATTTAACGCTCCAATTCCAAATGTTACGATTATTTTATTGACGAAAAATATAACGAAATATATTCCTTTCGCGCGGGCTTTATTCTATACACCTAGAAATGTAAACGGTATAGAGAAGCTGACTCCCTCACGACTCATGCAAAAAGCGAGTGGGACTTCCGGCGCCAGCATAACGATAGAATAATATCGAGTACAGTATACAGTTCTATATATATATATATATATATATATATATATATATATTTGTTAAAGAATGGAAAATATTCTTCTGCCCCACGTATGGTGACTGTTCTTCTACCGATTGTCTCCATTTTTCTATGTGCTTTGGTGAATCGTTTTTCTTTCTCCGTTGCGCGCTTATACACTTGCCGTCAATGCGTGAAATATTATTACAAGCTTCACTTGAGATCCTTTTGCTCTTTTGGGCGACGGGGACAAAAAGAATCTATGTTGTTCTCGGTTGTTTTTTCTCTTGTTTGATGTTTTTTGGCTTCCTTACAAAAAAAGTTCTGTTTTCTTGACATTTTTTTCAAATCATCTAGTTTTTGCCGATCGAATGCCGAGCTTGCACAGACGTAAAAAAACTGGACAACAAAGCATGCGTGACCCTCTTGTGACACCCTGCGCATAGTAACACATCCGGACTCGCACTTGATTGAATGAAAAGAAAGAAATTAAAAGTATCTTTGATCTTTGAGCAACCATAATTTCATTCAAATGTTCAGTGATCATCTCCTAAACTTCGCAAGTATCCTGGTAGACATCATATCTGTAAAATATGAGGATATGAGGATATGAAATATAAACTTGCAACGATTTAAGAAAATTAGCCATTCACTTCTTAGGAACCATCTGTAAAATATAACTTCGGATTTCGTGGTTCCTTTGAGCCGGTATTCAAAGCACTCCGTGAGAAAATAAAACTTGATTGACGGCCACTTTTTTTAAATTGAAGCTGTGTGACCGATAGGCCAAAGTGATGAAGAGGTGACGGGCGGTTTTCTACTTTGCAGCGTTTTTAAAAAATTCAACATCCTTATCGTGGCACCTTTTGCACCGGAAAAGATCTGGACTCACACCTCCTGGAGGGCACAGAAATAACGATGAGTGGCGACCAATCGTAAAAGTGATGAGCCCACTCGTAACCGTTCTCCTCAATGTTGAGCGCGCCCGGTGTACACCCCCGTTAAACCAAGGCATATACCGCTGCTACCACCTATACGCCCCGGATTTTAGTGGCTTTCTCTCGTTTCATATCTTTTTCTTTTTACTTCGGCGTTTTATGGGCAGTAAAGTCTTCTGGCCCTTGTCGTGCGGTCGCATACTCCACTGCGAGAGGAGAACCGCGCACCAAAAGCAGAAGTTCACGTATATATACCATTTTTTTTTTCTCTCTATCGTTGCTATTTTCGGGGCATTTCCGATAGCGGACAATGGAGAAAGAGTCCCGAGGGCATACTGGAAGGGATCCGTTTTGTGGCTCTCCCCATATATCGCATATGCGTGTACTACATATATACATTGATATATTTACTAAGCTCTCGTATTTCTGTCCAAGTCTTTCTTGCATTCGGCTCAACTCCATCGTCTCAACTCAATCCGAAACAGAGTGTCAAGATACATTTCGATGATAACATCGCAAGGAATATTCTCTTAAGAATAGACGTTTTTGAGAAACGCACATAATCTTTCCGAAACTAGCAAATATTCAGGCCTAAACTTCAAAAGAATTCCGTACAAGGATATTTGCAAGTTGCTTTTTCATTAAGGGTCGAAACAGTTATATATTTGTAGAATGCGTCTTATGTCCCAGTAATTTGAAGAACATTGACTGTAGCCTGGGACGTGACGTAATTATGTTTGATCAAACGAATTTACGCGCTATAAAATATTCAAATCACATGATTAAATAAAATGAAGATATTCCTGTCGTTGAGAATGAATATTCTCGAGGCATATCGTCTGAATGTAGCAATAGCTGCCTTACCCAGTGTAACAATTATTTATCGAGTTTCTGACAGCCGCCAAGAAATTCACCCTAGACGTACGAGTCTCTCGGGACACAAGTAGGGACGACTGTGTACTATATAGTCAAAGCTGCCAAGCCAGAGCCGTACTTCACTAGATCGTATATCTCTGCTGCTAGCCTTTATCCTTACTACCTTTACTTCGCGCTGCTCGCTGCAGTTTGCTCAAACTTTCAACCTATCTCTGTGTCCTCTTGTGGTGCATCGTGTAATCTTCGACTTCAACTCTGTGTGTTTGGTACAACCGGAACACTACACTCACTAGCTGTATCCTAGAATCTCCTATAGATATTTCAAACGGAAGTTTCTTGTCGGGAAGTCGTGGAACCCAGAAGAGCATTTCAGCAGATAAGTTGTAGAAAATGTTGTCCAAATATTGCAAGAAAGCCAAAACCATGTGAAGTCAAAGCTCGCACACTGTTTCCTCTGTTTTTCTTTTTTTTTTCCACAAAATAGTCTGCCCTGTGTTGAAATAAATCGATATGGGGTCTAAATGAAAATTTAAGTTGTAGCATAAAACTCACGATTCAACTGAAATACCTATATCTTATAAGAAATAATTGAGTATCGATTCGTATTTGAAGTTGTTTTATTCATAGTGAATCAAGCTCTAAATTGCGAATAAAAAGTTATAGCAGGTTGACAATTTGCAATGTCGGTGATCAGCATTTTTGAGGGGGCCTGGAGATTACATTTATTACATTTGTCAAAAAATAATAATTTCCATTTTCCGATTTTCGTGTTTCTGTTATGATTCATAATAATTTATAGCATAGCAGCGGAAAATATCTACGAGCTCAATACTTCATTAAAGTCGAAAGCATTTATTTTATCCCCAGAATCCCTGCAAGACTGTATGCCAGATTATATAATTCCAGCGAATACACAAACTCGAAATAAAAAAAAAACGAAAAATGTACAATAATAATAATGATAATGATAATTAGACCGCCTACAGTTGATAAAAACCGCACAATATCTCATTTAATTTTCAACTGGGCTCGTTTCGAGTGTATATCTTCACGGTTAATCGCTTTGCATCTCTGGATAACGAGAAGTCTCACAAGCTTCTGGGGATGCATTCTTGTGGACGTTCATCAAAGCGAGTGTACGCATACCTCGTATTTTCGTCGGTCCTTTGGTCGACAAATAAAAACGAGAGAACCACGTATGGAGATAAGCATACACGAGAGCGCCGTGTACGCAAAACTCTCCGAGCTTCGTTATTGCTCATTTATATCTACATAGACGCGTGGGCATTAAATTTTACATACCCATTTGTGTGAGTCTATGTGTTTATATCCGGTGGTTAGTGTATATAACGAAATACACGCGACGGCGGCGCTACGATGACGAGGGAACGAGGGAGCTCTTTGATTTACGGGAACGTGTGTGCGAATATCTCATCTCAGTGCGTTCGTTCGTTCGCAAATTCGCTCACGCGGCGATGGCTCGTCGTCGTATATAATTGCTCATTTCTCGCAGCGAATCTCTCGCAGGCTCAGACTCCCGTGAGAAAAAGGAATGGCCGTCTGCACGACGACATTTTGACGTTACTAGATAGACCGGGGTCAGTTGAAATAGTCACTGAAATATTGCGATTCGCTTGAGCATTAGAAAAATGTAATTATACTTTAAATAATTATTAGAGGTATACTTGAGCAAGACTGTTTGTAGAACACAATCCCAGTATTCGTATTGTGTACCATTGTCTCGGAAAACAAAAAATAAATGAGAATCTGAAAGTGTTTCAAATAGCCCCGGTTTTCCCTAGTCGCAGCAGCAGAAGCACCAACAGCAGAGATGCAGCGCACATAATTATTCCTCAATGCTCCAATTATCTCGCGAGGGCGAATCCACGCAACAAATTAATTAGTAACATACATTGTCGCAAAAGATTTACTATCCGCTGAATTAATATTTACGTGTTCGTCGGGCTGCGTTTGCTCATCTATATAAATTCTCGGCATCATTATTTAATTTCCACTTTATTCATATATTCGTATTCTTCACACACACACACACACACCTCATCTTGCATTTCGCATCGAGTTATTATCTTATCATAGGAAAGAACCGACACCCACATCATGAGAAGGTTTCTTATGATCATTCAATTGACTGCAGCCTTTTTTCTTTGCAGACATTATATCTGCACTTTTTATGTCTGCCTTTCGTTTCCATGCAACCCCCATTACGGCGATGATTACCGTGTTCACTGTAGCGAACAAAGTGTACAGTTATTTATCTTACAATCGTTCCAGTTTTTTTTCTCTCTTCGTATCTTGGCTGAAAAAAAAAAGTTCAGTCGCAGTTAACTACAAACAGTTAGACCATATATAACTGATGAATTGTCATTTCTCAACTCTGTGCTGTCTTTGCTATGTGGCAATTGAAGGACTGCAATTGTAAAGAAAATAAAAATTGTGGTTATGTAAAAGAGCGTTAAAAAAACGGAAAAAGAAGGATATAACGAGAAGCATCGTACAAGAAGTGAGCTTCGCGTGTAGCACAAGGCATACTAAGGTTTTCCCAGTAGTAACGCGCTGCTCCGGGCTCCAAAGTTGCGTTTATCTTGAGGACCCTCCGTATGACAATATTTGCTCTGCGAAACCCTACCTTTTCTCCGCGTGCGCCTACAGTGCAAACATATTTCACGTATATAGGGAGCTCCATTCGGTGAGTAGTGACTGGCAAACTAAAGCTACTGACGCACACGCAGCCTTCGTATATTGTATAGGCAACTTCCAATGGTAACGTGTTCATGTATGCACTGCCTCGAACTCTCAGCCCACTGACAATTTGTGGCACTGAATGGGGATCCACGTTTCCATTGCCTCATCCACGTTCCTTCACTCTTAATATACTGCAACGTGACCCTGCTTCCTCTACCAAAATTCCGCATTCAATTAATTCCATTTTCAGTGCAAACACTAAATAGAATTATTTCTTTTGGTTCCTTCTAGAGCAACATTCGTTCTCGCGCAAAAATTTTTTCGAATTATTTATTTCAATATACGTAATGTTGTCTGAAATGTCGAAGTGCTCTATGAAAAAAATATCATTGTATGTGGATATGAAATTAAGAAATCTCTTATTACAACTATAGGACAGTGAGGAATATCAGGTTGAAAGTAGGCGCACTGGCAAAGCACTTCTTACTCTTCTTCTTGATTCTATTTTTTTAACTCGAAAACGGTTTGACGTTTTTTCACCAAAACTTTGAATGGCAGTGGTGCCGATACTGTCTGAATATCGGGGTAAACTTTATTGGACTCTAGGCAGTTATTTTTTTTCTGTATAAAAACTTGTTAAACGCACCCCATCGTGCAAATTTCTAAATTTCCATGTAAATATATATAATCAAATAAAGCTACAATCACAGCTGATCGGTGTTGAATCGAGTCCGCTTAATCTAAAAATGGAAGTCAAAACCCATTGAAGTATTTTCTAGATTTCAAAATTGATTAATAACATAATTCCACGTAGACGTAGATTTGTGAAAACTGAATAATAATGAGGAAGCTTTATTATCATTTAATTGAACTGACTGTGCACGCAATTTTCTCAAAACTATGTGCCTCCCATTCATAGAGTGGTTATATATATATATATATCTCTGGTATTTCTTAAGGGTCATTGATTCTTTGGTCGTTCCATGAAAAATTCACAAGACACAGTCTGCTTTGTGAAAGTCCACTTTGTCTGAGGATCTTTGCCTCTCACTCTGTCTTGGACAGCAGCCGGTGGACCAGGCTCGACGAGCTCCATCATCCGACGGAAGCCCCATAAGTTGAAATTGTTTATCTCTCCGACGACAACGACGACGACGACGTCAACGGGGATGGGAAGCCACGATGAGGGGTCCCTTCGTCATCGGAAAATATTTGTTCTGCTCGAATCCGCATCATGTCGCCGCCATTGTGGCTACTCCGCGTACGTGAGAGTAAAAAACATATACGTTTGAAAAACGAGAGGCTGCCGGCGATATATAGAAATGTGAGATTAGCACCGCAGAATCACTGGCGCTGACCATTACGCCGTGGATTTTCGCGGTTGTGCGCGCTACCCAGATACAAACACGGCTACTCATACTTGTTCCTTTGTACACTTTTATTTAGACAAAGTAATCGAACATTTTCTCGTCCTACTGATTTTTTAGACCGAATCAAAATTTGATATCGAATGAAATAAATAAAACTTCATCCCTTTAAGAATTTTTCCAAATTTCTACATTGCGGCTAACAATATTGTTTCACAGAGTGATAAATCAAATGATCTATTGAAACATTGTGCTTTCCTTTGAAATTTGGAGCAACAATATAACAAATCGCCGACCAGACCCAGAACGTCGAGAGAAACAAGTTAAATTGGTGTGGATTGCCCCATATATGCTCATGAATTCATAAGAAATACATAAGAAATACAGAATAAATAAAGAATCAAAATAGTTTTAATTGTCTACAAATGGTTGAAACAACAAGTCGTTTATAAAAGATATAAAAAATTAAAACCCTCTATAATTGTGATTCTGTCTGAAATAAAGTCAAAAATTAAATACATTCTTCTTCTGTGCTGTAATCTTCTTGAACAATAATTTAAGCATCTATATTCATAAAAAAAAATTGTAATGTAAAGTCATATCGCAACATATTCGCGATGATATAATAGAATTTATTATTGAATTCAAGTATTGAATAAAATGATATACGGGATATCTGCAGAATATATTCTTTATGTGCGCACTATCTTCTGTATTCCACGAATTTATTAAAACATATATTCCCTGCTCGATTGTGCCAGCCATGTATAGAAATGTAAGATTAGGTTTCACGCCACTGCGCACTCTCCGAATCCAAATGCAGTAACGCACACTTTCCCTTTTATAAATTATTACATATTACATATACCTTTGCATGGAAAGCTGAAATTGTAGTTGTAGCCGAAGAGCTATAAAGCAATAATAGCTCCAAAGTCTCATTTATTTCCGTTCTTGGTTATTTGCATTGAGTCACTGTACACATATCATCAATTGCTGCAATCGTGTATTAAAAATAAAAAATAAATTGCATTGAAAATGCTTCTTGCTGCAACGAGATATTACCCCTGCGCTTATTGATTTTCCTAGTACGAAGACTTTGATGGATTAGCTAAGTGATAGATTAAACATTAACATGCTCTAGAAATTTTAATAATGTAAAATTTCGTATCGGATCAAGCCACATGCGATGTCCACATGTCGATAATCTGTATTCATGCTGCTTCCAAGTTGAATTCTTTTTGTTCTATGAAACACAGTTGATTTTATTGCTAAAAAAAATATATGATGCTGATAAACTGAAATTACGTGAAACTCACCATTCGCCACTTTTGCCTATTTAATTAACTTAAAAGAAAAAAACAAGCATAAAACTTTCTTGAGATATATGTGAAATTTTATTATGCAAAAAGTGCATGTAAATCAATTTATTCTTGGAGCGACCGATAGACAAATAAACTGTACATTTAATTTATTAATTATTATTCGCTCATGAATATAGTGATAAAATAATGTTACCAACCTGTATCAACGGAATAATCTACAATTAGTAAAGCATTTAGTGTATATTTTGTATTTTATTTTTCGTTCATTTTCTCTAACTTCCAAGAGAAAAACTTTGATGGATTAGACAAGGGTTGGATCAAAGATTAACATACTCCATAATTGGTAATAGCATCAAGTTTCTTATCGGGTCAAGTTAAATGCGATACACTATCGATAACATACGCCACGATATTTTTAGCCAGTTTATACGCAATCCATAAAAAAATGTGTAGAGACCTCTGCATTTCGCGGTTTGAGGTCGCACAACTCTGAGGGGTTTATCTAATCGGTTGCGAATGCAGAACAGCTGCACGATTATAAACACATGCTGAGATCAAGTATTTAAAAAAAAACGTTTTTTTGAACGATCATTTGCGCACTTATTGGAATTGCAAAATAACAAATAATCCGACGCTAAATATATATGATTTATTGCAAGGCCATTATTATAAGACGAAAAAGCAAGACCCCATAATCCAATTTCATAGATTGAATAAATATACATCCGTGGAAGATATATTCGGCTTTATCGAACGATATTCTCTTACAATACATTGGGTTTCCATAATTCAAGCTTTTGCGGATAATAAAGTCCAGCAAAATTGCAAGGATGCAGTTCGCCTCGATTTGTGAACAGTGCATTTCGATAGCATATATTTTGCAAAGATGTCCAGAGCCTCTCTCGTTATTGCATTTGAATCATTTAAATCACACGAATTCTTCTCTACGATGACTGAAATAGGAATTCCCAAAAAACATTTTTTTCGTTATGCGTTTGCTCCTGAAGATGATCGTTCTAGCTTATTTAAAAATATTCTTCAATTTAGAAAACTCCATCCAAGTTCTTGCTCATCATTGCCGCAAATCACCTTTTCCGTATAGCACGACTCCGGTAAACCTTCAATAAGAAAAACTTTGGCACCTATAAAATAATAACAATTAATTATTATTTTATGTCAATATTTTAATAGTTATGACAAATATTTTCAAGGTTCGACAAAACGATTGAAGCATTTATCAGAACATTAATTTGAAAAGTCACATTGATGAAAAATAAATAATTTACAGTTTATATTTAGGAATCTGAATTTTTTCCCAGTTCAACATTTAACAAGTAACAAATTGTTTACTATCAGCTCCGGTGGTATGTTTTTGTCCGCCCTCTTAAACACAGGATTACCAAAGAAGCGTGGATGGTGAGAGAGTGGACACCGATTTCAAATATCCATAAATTTATAAAAGCGTCTCTGGGCATCGGTGTACAGTTCAGTGTACGATGCACCTTAGTGCTGAGCGTACCACTGTTCTCTACGTAAGCAGCGACGACGCCGACGACAGGATCGAGAAGGTGCAGCAGCAGCATAGCCACCAGCAGTCCGATGCATAATGCATAACGCATAATGCACCCTGCCACCAGCTCACCGGGATATAGGAAGCAAGAGAGGGGGAGAGGGAGAGAGAGAGAGAGAGAGAGAGAGCGAGCGAGCGAGCGAAAGAAGTCGAGGACGATGGATTTCGTTATCGGACATATCGCAGCGAGGAGTTAATGCCATTCGTTCGTCGAGCGTGCTCGACGGCCAAGAAGCTTTCTCTTTCTCGTTCTCCTTTCCTTCTTTTCTTATCCAGCTTCGCGAGACTTTGCCGCCCTCAATGTTCTATAATAATAAAAGCCTTTTATTTCCCTTCCGTGTCGTGTTCTCGTTCTGTCGTCGGGCCAACCGAACGACCCTCGGTATTCAAACCCCTTATCGCATTAATAATAACAATATTAGTAATAATAATAATAAGAATGATAATAATAATAATAACAATCACGAGGTGGTACAGTAAAGCCCTTGTGAATGTGACAGGTTGGGTGACCGATCCCCGCAAGAGCGAGATTAATCGATCGTCTGTGACGGAGCCTAGAGACGAAAGGAGACGGCGAATATAAACGGCGGCTTGACGACAGTGGCGAATGACCTAGGCCCAGCTAACCGCCACGTCGTCTATGACCGAAGGTGCGTGAAGGTGCATCGAACTTTCGTCATGCGGTATATACATAGATGTTCGTATGTGTGCGTGTGTGTATTCGTATGTACGGTGCAATAAATACGTAAGGCCACCTGCAGAATGGCAAGTGCATGGAAATAAAACTTGGTCGGAATAATCAAACACGATATCCACCGGCCGACCGAATTGGCTTATCAAACAATTTATTGGTTCGATCAGCCATCTTATTGATCAGATCAATCGACGGATCATGAGATCGACCGACTGATGGGTTGATCTGACCATTAAGTTGATTAAATCAGCCGACTTATCTGTTGCTTAGATTCACCCATTCATCAATTGACCGACCAAAACGTTGGTTTTCGTAATTTATACCTCTTTTGTCGTAATAACTTGGCTCTTCTATCCAATTGACAAGCTAGTTCATATTTAGCCAAGCGATTTATGTGTCAATCAAGATTTTTTTTTCCACGGGCCGGGTCAGTAACATCTTTCAGATCGTAAATATTAAAAAAATGATGGTGTCTGACGAGATCGATAATCAAAATTCATTAACCATAATAAATACCACAGAATTTCGATAGCACGTTAGTGAAAGTGTCAGATGGCAGTGATTTGCTCTATTTCCGTTCAACGCAATATTTTAGCCAAACAAATAATCAGTTGTCTCAATTACTCTTTTGTGCAAGCATATTCAACATTTAAACTTACGAAAATTAATTAGGAGACTCACTGAATTATTTGTCGATTTAACCAACGTTGCCCAAACAGCAAATTTGTTCACCAATATACCGACAACACGCGCTATTTGCCTGCCTAGCGCAAAGATTCATCAGCAAATGTTCTCAATCAATCATATGAAGTTGGCATAAGTCACTAAATCGGACTTTCGTGGTTATAAACTTATAGAAACGCGTGTTACCAAGCACACTCCTCGTACACGTAAATGTGTCCACAGATATATCCCCACGAGAACTAGAAATCCTAGCATTTACTATTTGCCGTGTTCGCTACGTACGTCCAGTGGTCTGTAAAGGAAACGTTTATGGATTTGTATGCGAGGCAACGGAACACGGATACGTTAAGGGGTGAACGAGACGAGAGAGTGAGAAAGCACGAGAGAGGGAGAGAGAGAGAGAGAGAGAGAGAGAGAGCCAAGGTGAAGTGGATGGTTGTACCGCTGAGGGGACGGTTCGTACTGGTGTTGAGATCTGAGCCTTCGAGAGTTGAGTCCATTGTGACGACGTATATACATACATATGTACATAGATACATATATACTGGAGAACCGCAGTACTTGTCCACTTTTCCAGTGTGTGGGCGCCATTCCTTCCGCCTGTGAGTTTCCGTCCGTGTGTTGGTCGGCCGGTCGGTCGGTTCGTTCGTCCGTCTGTCCGTCTGTAGCTCTGTAGCTCAGTTTGCCGACAGCGCGACGATGGGAAGGCAGCCTCTAGCTTACTCAGATGGTTCAGTAGGACATATCGATCCGAGAGTAGTATAGCCCCCTCTACCTTTCTCTTCCCCCGTTTACACACCCCCAAGAATTCGAATAACCCCGCACTAACACCACGGAGACAGCGAACCAACCATAGTAGGAATAGTCTGTGTGGTCCTCCTTTAGCTTCTCGATTATCCTACTCTCGCTGTCTCTCTCTCTCTCTCTCTCTCTCTCTCCCCCTCTCTCTTCGTTTTCCGCGTGGATTATGACCTTCCTTATCAATTGTGAATAGGCATATAAAACGGTAAATATAAGATTTTCACCACATATTGAACACCGAGTGAAGGATAACCCGAAAATTCACCTTGGGCCAAGTCTATTTTACTTCATTCATGGAAAGCTTTGAATATCGCAATTTTACAAAGTGTTAAAAATTCCGTGAACAAAGTTAATTGTATTTAATACTTGGTATCAAATGGTAGTATAACTTGAACTTCTGACGCATGTTGCATAAGACTTGAGGACCAACATTCAATGACTCTTAAATGTCTTTCCGTCGTAACATTCACGCTTATTGATTACAATTTATGGAATTTGATATCCGCGAAGAAAAAAGTCAAGGTCAAATTTTCATGTCGATGCAAAAAAATACAAATTTCTGTGTTCGTCTAGAACCAATGGCACGTGTTGAAAACTTTTTATTGAAAACTATAGCAAAACGTCCCATGCACATATATTTATATATGGTATACGAGATTTCATAAATTCTCGTTTCTTTCATCAGATGGCGCCACGTCAGACAGATGTCTATGATACCGGCATGATGTTTTTTTCCTAAATCCTTCCATCCGTGACTCAAATTCTACTGAAGCTTCTAAACTCTCGAAGTTACGGAATGTTTAAAAAATCCGAGTCTCTTTTTACTCTGTCACAATTACACGCAATGCCATACAGCTATGCAGTTGATTTGTTATACTCATGGAAACAAATTTTTCACCCTGACCAATTTCTATTCTTCCGATTATTATACACAAAAAAATAAATTCAAATTCGAATCCGTGAGAAGGTTTTTCGTTTAATAATTGACCAACCTTTAAGGATAATTGGAAGTTAACGACCGCCATTCGGCATAATTTATACACGGAAGTTATTTATCATTCGCATAGTTTTTTCAGTGCGTTCCTAACTGCGTACAGTGGACCATACGTAGTCAACCCTGAATCGTTATTACACCCTTGTCTCCAGCGGTATTCCCACTTTTTCTTCATGCCATCTCAGTCTCGCTCCAGCTTCCACCCCATTTAGACTTCTTTTTCATACACTCCGCTTCTGCACTCGTTACCTCCGATGCCCGGCCCATCGGAATAAAAAAAAAAAAAAAAAAAAAAAAAAAAAAACGGTCATCGTACTTTCGAGAGCGCTCTGGCAACGCTACCATCACTGCAGCTCGACCCTCGTTCACCGCAAGAACAAAGGAGCTCCGCATTTTTGTCCAATTCCAATTAAATTCCGTCGATATTTCAAGCCCCTCCTCGTAATACAACCCTTGCTTTGTCCTATGGGTTACAAAGAATCGTCAAACTAGGGAGTGAGCTGCGGTTTCCGTTTAGGAAACTCCCTTCTTAACTCTATTCCTTTCTTGTTTTATTTTATCCCTATTTCCAAGGTTACCATTGGAATAGCCCTGTGAAAAACAAAAGTTTTAAAATATAGCCCATATCGCCGATACACCGAATAATCGAATAGCGGAGCTGGCCTCTCGTGCGGAACACGATAACATTGTGGAATTTTAAAAAAAGGTAGGAAACCAGGGTCTTGCATTTTTTTCTCACTTTTCACTTCCCTCGGATCTGATTGTGCCAGGTATTGTTTTAACCTGGTATTGTTATTAAAAAGTTTAAAGAAGGTAACTAATAAACACGCATACGCATACATTAAGACATTTCTTCAACTAAGCTTCTTGATTTATACGGTGAGAAAAATCGTGGTATTCCAGTTAAGTGTAATTTTCTTTCAGTGCACCATTTCGAGAATGCTGACTTGAAAATCTAGAAAAAAAAAACAAAAACAAAAAAAAGCTTTTTCTACGAGGAAGCAAAAAATGTTAGAATTCCTTTTCCCGATTCTCATTCGTCTTTTTTACAAGTGTATCCGCGAAAAGTTGCGAAATTCTAGCACAATGCATTCTCGGAGTTTGCCAGCGGCGGGGACGAGGGAACCCGTGATTTATCGCGGCGTCGACGCGAGCTCGACTGCTGCTGCTGCTGCTGCTGCTGCTGCTGCTGCTGCTGCTGCTGCTGCTGCTTTTGCTGCCTCTGCTGCCTCTGCGCTCTCTGCTTTCTCGTAAGAAGCGTCTCGACGTCGTTGCCTGCTCAACCGAGACAAAGACGGAGCGAGGAAGAAGATATAAGAAAACGAGGAAAAAGAGAGGAAAGGGAAAAGTGATACAGAGTTACTTCCACAGGCGTCGTCGCATCTCCTCCTGTAATTCTTAATAAGGCTAACGCCGAAGTTCCCTGTGGAGATGTAAATTACCTGTCGTCCCGGGTCGATTAATAATCGCCCCGAGATAGCCAAACTCCGAGCTTTCTGGTCGTCAACCCTCTCCTAACAACCCCCCGCGCCCCACAACCCGGCCATGCATTTTCAGCTCTTCATCTCGAACTCACGCGCCCGCGAAAAGCTCGTAAAAGGCCAAAACTTGTGCCTTTCGACTTGCGCAGCAGCGTCGTTAACTGAGTTATAGATATGCAGAACATGGTTCACTCGGTTTCGCGAATCACCCTCATCCGCGCTCCTCGCCTCCCTCGTCTCTGTCCGAAAATACGCCGCATCAGCTCTTAGCAATATTGAGAGAGAAATTTCGAAAAGCGGAAGTCCCTCGTAATGGCACTTTCCAATTTTTTTGCGTGTAAGGAAAAAAAGGTGTGGTTACACAAAACAGAAAAAAAATATCATAAAATACTTGGTCAGCCCAAGCAAAGTTATTGGTTAACACAATCAAGTTCTTGGTAACAGCTATTCTTGCAATTTTTATTAAGGTATTTGCAGCATTCTCAAGTTTTTTAAGAGCATTTTTAACCAACTCCAAAATCCAGCGCATTGAATTTATTCATAAAAAAAAAAAATTGGAAGAAAGTTGAATTTGCCAATTCCTAATAGGTATAGGGATAGTTTCACTTCAATTTTTATGAAATCCTGGTTGCAGTCGAAATGACACATTCATGGTTTTCGACGTTTGCATTTGAAAAGTACCTTTTGACGATTAATCCCACTGGGCAAGTGCTGTTTGAGTGAAAATATGGAAATATTGAATTTTCAAGCGAGTTAAGAAGAGTCAAGAGTAAATGTCTGATTTGCGCACTGCATCAGTTCCGTGCAATATCGAGAGTCAAATTTCGAAAAGTAGAAATTCATTTAGAGTAAAAATTGCAAACCTGAAGTAAATACGAATCTGTTTCTTTGCCGGTTGACGACGAACGCGTAGATGGAGGTTTTCAGTGAACCTTACCTAATGGCCTTTCAAAATCAGTCGAGAATTAACAGAAATCGTCATTACAGCGTAACACCAGAATAACATCATGCTGCGTATAGGCGGCCATTTTGATTCCTCGAAAATGGCGTTTAGCCCCAATGAATACGTAAGTGAGGAGCCCCGGTTGCCAATTACTTGGAACGTTTAATTGAAAAGCATAATGAGATGGAAAAGAAGCAACGAAACTCGCTTCCTCTTTGCTGAGCTCCAGTGGAATGTTAGGGGCAAAGGAGAAAATCCAAGAGAACACTCCAACGGATCGCTCGGAGTGGAAGCAAGTTCTTAAGGATTATTCAGTGAGCGCGAGTGTTTTCGCGTACGATTCGCTGAGAAATGTGCCACGAAAAACTCCCCAGAATTTTTGTCTTTTCTCATTTCTTTACTTCGGCAATTTTATTTTTTTTCTCCCAAGGACGATCGAACGAACGAGCAAGCGCAGAAAGAGAACACGACATACTCATCGTTGGCAAACACGCTGACAAATCGAGTCGGTCTCTTTCCCTCTTATCTTTCGGCTACCGTAGCGAGCGGAACGTCACAATGAAAACTCCGCTGCTCTGCGTTACCTATATATCGCGTCTGAATGGTGGTGGCCAAGAGTCAGATATGAAAAGTTTTATGGTCGGTGAGTAACGTTTGCGTATAGCTACTGCAATGTACCGTGGCTTGGAAAAATATCCATAGTACAAACGAATTGTATGGGATAGCGTATATAGTATGGAATTCATGGATTTTTCGATTTCCATCCGCTCTTTGTTCGTCCTCTGTTTGCCAGAAATATCCCTGTCGTCGGTGAATTTATAGCCCGACGAATAAACTATTAAAAATCGCTAATCTTTATGGATTTGACTGGAACGAAATTCCGTGCGAGCTCTGAGAGTGCTCCGCCCGATTTCAACACCACGCGGGCTCTCTCGCTGATATGGGAAATAAAGGAGGACCCTCTCGTTCGACGTTTCTACGTCTCAAGCCCCTTCCGATTCTTTGTCTTCGTTCTGAGCGCCCTATCTATCTCCATTCACCAAACGATCCTTTGATAAAGCAACGATGCATGCAGATGCTTGTTGGCTAAAGGAAACGTGCCAGGCTAATAAAAACCGTAACAATGGACGAAACGAGGGGATTCGATCGTAAAAGTCGCAGCACTTTTCCTAGATGAGCCCCGCGGATGAACGATGAATGCAACCAACTCGGAAAAGCTACGGAAAATATCGGATTAATGGATTGTTGGGGAAAGAGAAC